>CP125976.1:15813125-16200013 GCA_030063025.1 Avena longiglumis
AAAGAGATGACTCTCCACCGATGTGCCCCCTGGAGAAATTCAACCTTTCTCCTAGCACTCCGAAGCGTTGCATACCAAGCAACACCTCCAAGAAGGAAAGCGACGACGACGACGCTGATGCCCAAACTAGTCCAAGGGTTTCCCCGGTACTCTAAGAGAGGTGGGGAGGGGGTACACCCGACGCCCTTCAGGAAGGACGGCGACACCCACAGGCTTCACCATGTGGTGCCGAGATGGCAAGGATTTCTCCCGACCCCCAAAGAACCAGACCCTCGGGCACTCCGCTTCGCCGCACCAAGCTTGCCGCCCATCAACGCACGCCACCATAGTCTTGTAGTCATCGCCATCATCGCACCATGGCTCCGGTTGCGAGGCCGGTAGAACAAAAATAAGAAGCTTTGCAAGGTCGGTTGGGAAATAGCACGCGGGAGAAAACTACCTCAGTCGCCAGAGGGCGGCAACCGATCGGATGTAGAAGAAGGGGCAAACCAGGCCTTCCGGCCCGGCCGATCCCAAACAGGCCTGTAAATCCCCCGCCGCCGCACTGCAGCAAGGGCGACATCGACACCGCCAAGACCCGCGCCAGCTCCTCCTTCACTGTCCACCAAGAGAGCCACCACCGCACCGGGCAGCCTCCCCAGGCCCAGATTAAACCCAGAGGGGCCAGATCTGGATCGGGACTACAAGCTCCACCAACGAGTAGCCGTGCCCCGCCACCAATAGCAGCACCTGCGCCACCTGGACCACCCTCGCCAATGCCGGGAGTTCCGTCGCCGTGTTGGACTGCCGCCGCCTGGGGACACCTCCCATGGCCTTGCCATCCCATGCAGGAGAAGTTATGGGGGTTCCACAGAGCTAATTGAATATGCAATGGACGTTGCCCAAAGGGGGGGTGAATAGGATTTTAAAATTATTAAGATTTAGGCTCAAATAAATGCGGAATAAAACTAACGTTTAATTTATTGAGCATAAAACCTAACCACTAGGTTCATCTAAGTAAACCAACAACCTATGATAGGCAATACAAGAAACAAGGTGATAGCAAGATGAAATACTTCAAGCATGAAGGATATCACAAAGTAAAGTGCATAAGTAAAGGGCTCGGTTGAGAGATAACCGATGGACGCGGAAACGAAGATTTCTATTCCGAAATTCACTTCCAAAGAAGCTACGTCTCTGTTGGATAGGTGCGATGGCGGAATGCTCTCCGAACGCCACAAATGGCTCACCTCGGGGTGTGGTGGCTCGATGCTCACCCAGCGCCACACAAAGCCTCACCCCGGATGCGAAGTCACACAACTCACCGGCGCCACAAAAGTCTCACCCTATTCTCCCGTGAGCTCGCCACAAAGGCCTACTCACGATCCACTAAGGGACACTTGAGGGCGGTCACCAAAACCCGTACAAGATTGGGGCTATATCCACAACTCAATTGTAGGCTCCCAACAACAAAGCCACAAAAGGCTACAACACCACAAAAGGCCAACAAAGCCACAAAAGGCCAACAAAGCCACAAAAGGCTACAACGCCACAAAAGGCCAACAAAGCCACAAAAGGCTACAAGACCACAAAAGGTCAACAATCCAACCACACAACCGTCTAGGGTTTCAAAAACCCAAGAGAAACAAGCCCACAAGCTTGAACTCTCCGATTCTCCAAGGAGAACTCAAACCTATGCAACAAATGTAAGGGCAAGTCCTTCATTCCCAAATTCCAACAAAGCTACAAAAGCCATCGGGGGAATAAGGGAGGAAGAACACAAGAGGAGAACACAAAACTCTCCAATCTCGCAATGACCCTATCTATGCAATGACAAGTTATCTCTCGCAGAGCCTATAATACCTTCTATGCCATATAATATCCAATCTCGGAGTGAGAGCATGTTTCCGCGTGACATAATCGGAGGAGGATGCGGGTGCCTCACTATAGCACATGGCTCAACACATTGCTTTGTTTAGTTCATAAATATGCGTTGTTGAGATATTGAAATGTACTCTTGAGTTTTGACACCTGCAAAAAATGGAAACTTTGAGTCTTTGCCCACTACTTATAAAGCATTGTATAGATAAATCCAAAAAAACAAAGTATTATAAAAGCAATTTCCAGTACAAGTTTATACATATGGGTTTCAAGCATCGAATATACTAGAATACATAATGTGTAATAAAATATGTTGTCAACGTTTAAATGTATGTGTGTTGAAAACATGACGTTTACTTGGACCAGAGTATTTTTTGAACATGGGAAGGAACCCAAATGTCCCAGAACTGGCATTAATATAACAAAAGTGACACGATACTACTTAAAGCACCTAAAAGAAACATAAAATTACAACTGTCTCCTCCTAGTTTGCAAAAAGGACCATGGAAGAATACAAAGAAAAGCGATTGGGTCCTTGAGCAAGCTTCGACCTCGCCGGCGATGCAATTGCCACCATAATGGCCTCCCGCCAGAGGTTGAAGGAGGGGGCATCAGAAATTTCCGGCAAAGCCAACATAGGTCAGAGTACCACCCTAAACACCCAAGAGAATGCTGGAGAAAGTTGTTTGAGGGGACCGAAGCTCTAGCAGTGAACTGAGGTTGATGCAACAGAAGAATAATGAACACGGTCGTCATATGCCAGTTCTCCATCTTCCCCGTGATCTCCCAGACCCACCATGTACAGAAGTAGCTCCATTCTCTCCCTCTGAACCTCATAGACAGAGAAAGCAGAGTAGCATACTGCAGCAATGGCAGTCCAAGACATTGCCAGAGCCCTTGTACATAGGAGATGCAAAAGAACTCGTCCCTGCCTTTCGCTTCCACCATGGAAGCTCCACCGCGTAGAGCAGAGTCTGGCTAGGAGACTCACCTTGCTCCCTGATGTGCACCTTATTTAGAGGGATGCATGAGCCAGTGGAAGCTCTGTCGCGGTGAAGGAGCCCGCTGCACAGAACATAGTCTGGCCAAAAGACTCACTTTGCTCCCTGATGCACACCTTATTTAGAGGGATGCACGAGCCCCTCATGCTCCCTTGCGCCACCACCTGCCACCAGCGATGTGCAACGAGAAAGTTCATGGCACGAAGGACCTGGCTTCCGAGATCCTCGTCCTACCCTCAGTCTCCATATAGGTAAACACCCTAAGGGAAAACCCTACCTCTAATCCTACAGCTAGTATTGACGAGGTTCGATCTCGTCAATGCCCATTGTTATGGACTTGGGTTTTGGAGAATATGGGGATGCTGGAGCTCATGGAACGGTTAACAGACAAGCAACACGGGACACGAGGTTTACCCAGGTTTAGGCCCCCAGAGAGAAAACCCTACTCCTGCTTGTCTGCTCTTGATTACGGCGGAACCGAAGGTTACAGGGGTGCGCAGATGCAATCTGGCGTGAGGTGCGTATGCTATGGTGGAAGGGGATCCTTCTCGCCGTACCCTCCTGGCCTTTATATAGATAGGCAGGTCCCGGGCTTAGGTCGAGTCGGTTGCAAATTAGGGTTTGTTCCCTTTGAAATTCTATCTGATATAGACTTGTCCTCCAAGGAGTCGAAAGCGCCATGGGCTTGGGCCACCCGAATTCTTCATGGGTCGTATGTCTTGATGTGGGCCTTCCTTGGAATGGACCAGGTATACCAATGTCGTGTATCCGTGGGGTATATCCATGTCAACTATATAGAGAGGGAGAAGCCACCTGATCCATCCCATTGCCGGCCAGCAGAGCCTCTAGAGAGAAGGAAGGAGAGGGGCGGCGGCGGGGGTCTAGGGACGACTTTCAAGGGGACTTGGACCGAAGTGAGTAGATGACTTTATAAAGAAAGAAAGTCAAATCATATACAGAGCTAGTATGTGTGTACCACAAACGTGACAAGGAGAATTTTACTTCATTAAAAGTTAAGCCATATTTTTTGCAAAATTCTGCCAATTTATTAATAATCATCAACGACATTACAAAAAAACCTAAAAATAATAAAAATTATAAATAGATCCACAGACCACCTAGCGACGACTACAAACACTAGCACGAGCCGAAGGCGCGCCTCCGTCCTCGCCTTCATCACCGGAGCTGGACAAAACCTTTCGTAGTAGAGCTTGCTGTAGTAGATAGACGAAAAGTCGTCGTGCTAAGGCCCCAAAGGACCAGGCCAATGATGACATCCTTAAATCGTAAGAGACTAATCTGAAATCACAACGAACACAAACGGACTTGAATCCAGGAGATCCGTCAATACACCACGACACATGTCCTCTACCATCAATAGATGAAACATCAGAGCAAGGATAGGGCGGGAAGGGGGGGGGGCTTATTCTGACTTTAAGATATAGCCTCCGCCTCAACATCGTGAGAAAGACTTAAAAAAAGACGCAAACAAAGAACGAGAAATCTCCCGTCGGCAAGAGACCATGGTCCACCGCACCTCCGAGACCCCAGGACCACGGGAAGCGGAGCAGACCGACGACGTCGCCGGTAGGAGTACAAAATACGAGATGGGTTTTAAGCCGCATCCACAATTGCCTTCTCTATACTCCTAGGTACCGGTTCGGTAAATGGCTTAAAGTTAAGCCATATTTGTTATAAACAAACTATGTGGAGATTTTTCAGCTCCTGAATATATATAACATGAAATGTTAAATTTATGTGGGCATGCATGAAAACCGAGTGGGTAGTTGAGTTAGAAAAAAGTCAAGTCATATGCAGAATTATGAGATGGCAAACGTGATAGGAACACCTTTATTTCATTCTACTCAAGTCGTGCATTTTAAGTATAGGAGTATAAACCTGTAGATATATTGGGTTTAAATCTTAAAATTGGTTGACGCTACGTACTAGTGTATTGAAGGAGATGTATACTTAGCTCTGGTGGAACTCGTACCATGTGACTTTTAGTTAGACGCACGAAGGCTGCTGCGTGCATGTCGAGTGGAAGACGGGCGGCCCGACCCTCATTGAGAACCTCCCAATTCGTGACAGATTTAGAAACTAGTGTGACCGGTGAAAATCAGAGTCCCCCTGCTGCCTCGTTGCCATCTTCCCCAAGTTCCCCAAAGCAAAACTCGCACGCACGGTAGGCAGATCGATTCAGCAAGAAAGCAGAGGGAGCGGGTGGTCACCGCGACGGCTGCTCCGTGCGGCCGTGCCATGCGCCAAGATGGCCTCCACCGTCGCGCCGCTGAACGCCGACATCGACGCGCCGGTCAACGCAACGTCGCAGATCGGCAATGGGACGGCGACCAAGGCGTCCGTCCCGGTGGTGTGCTACTCCAACATGATGATGACAACCAACGGTATGTGGCAGGGCGAAGGCGTGAACCCGCTCGAGTTCTCCCTACCGCTCTTCATCGTCCAGGTGACCGTCATCGTCGCCACCACCCGCATCCTCGTCGTCCTCCTCAGGCCCTTCCGCCAGCCACGCGTCATCGCTGAGATCCTCGCCGGCGTGCTGCTGGGCCCATCGTTGCTGGGGCAGAATGAGGTGGGCCAACATGGTGTTCCCTCTGCGCAGCCTGCTCACGCTCGAGACCGTGGCGCACTTGGGCCTCTACTTCCTCTTCCTCGTCGGGCTGGAGATGGACACCGACGTGCTCCGCCAGTCCGGCCAGAAGGCCGTGTTCGTCGCCATCGCCGGCATGGCGCTGCCCTTCTGCATGGGCATCGCCACCTCATTCATCTTCCGGCACCAGGTGTCCCGGAACGTGCACCAGACATCCTTCCTGCTCTTCCTCGGCGTCGCGCTCTCCGTCACGGCCTTCCCCGTGCTCGCCCGAATCCTCGCCGAGATCAAGCTGCTCAACACGGACCTCGGCCGCACCGCCATGTCCGCCGCCATTGTCAACGACATGTGCGCATGGATCCTGCTCGCGCTCGCCATCTCCATCTCCGAGGAGCACAGCACGCCGTGGTCGTCCCTATGGGTGCTCCTATCCGGGGTCACATTCGTGCTCTTCTGCTTCTTCGCCGTGCGCCCCATGATGTGGTGGCTCATCCGCCGCATCCCCGAGGGCGACTCCGTCAGCGGCTTGCAGGTCACACTCATCCTCACCGGTGTCATGCTCGCCGGCGCGTGCACCGACGCCATCGGCATCCACTCTGTCTTCGGCGCCTTCGTCTACGGGCTGGTCATCCCTAGCGGGCCGCTCGGCGTGACACTGATCGAAAAGCTCGAGGACTTCGTCACGGGCCTCCTCCTGCCGCTCTTCTTCGCCATCAGCGGCCTCCGCACCAACGTCCACAAGGTGCGCGATCCCGTCACCGTCGGGCTGCTCGTGCTCGTGTTCGTCATGGCTAGCTTCGCCAAGATCATGGGCACATTCATCATCGCCGCGCTCTACACCATGCCGTTCCGCGAGGGCATCGCGCTCGGGTTCCTCATGAACACAAGGGGGCTCGTGGAGATGATCGTGCTCAACATCGGAGAGACAAGGAGGTTCTTGACGACGAGTCGTTCGCGGTGCTGGTGCTGGTGTCGGTGCTGATGACGGCGCTGGTGACGCCGATTGTGCTCGGCGTGCGCCGGCCGCCTCGGCGGCTTGTTGGGTACAAGCGGCGGAACCTGCAGCGCATCAGGCACGACAGCGAGCTCCGAATGCTGGCCTGCGTGCACACCACCCGCAACGTGCCGTCCGTGCTGTCGCTGCTGGAGCTCTCCAACCCGTCCAAGCGCTCCCCCATCTTCGTCTACGCGCTCCACCTCGTCGAGCTCACCGGCCGAGCCTCCAACATGCTCGCCGCCGCCGCCGCCTCGGCCTCCAGCCGGGAAACCTCGGCCTCCTCCTTGCCCGCCGCCACAGAGCATATCTTTAACGCCTTCGAGAACTACGAGAGGTGCACTGGTCAGTGCACACATGGACGGACTCCATTAATTAATTTCTACTAATATAGTAGTAGGAAACCGCTGACATGTCATGTATGTATAAATAGGCGGCGTGTCGATCCAGACGCTGGCGGCGGTGTCGCCGTACCAGAGCATGCACGACGACGTGTCCGTGCTGGGCGAGGACAAGCACGTGTCGCTCATCGTGATCCCATTCCACAAGCAGCAGACGGTGGACGGCGGCATGGAGCCCATAAACCCGTCCATCAAGGGCTTCAACGAGAGCCTCCTGTCCACCTCCCCGTGCTCCGTCGCCATCCTCGTCGACCGTGGGCTCAGCGCCGCGGCACGCATGTCCGGCGAGCACCGCATGGCGCTCTTATTCTTCGGCGGGCCCGACGACCGGGAGGCACTGGCGTACGCGTGGAGGATGGTGGAGCACCCCGGCGTGTCCCTGAACATCGTACGCTTCCTCCCTCCGGAGTACCGGGCGGCGGTGCGGTCCTTCTCCGACGCCTCGTACCGGTCGGGCATGGACCCGCGCGCCCAGGCCGCGACGGGCAGCAGCACGGAGGGAAAATCCGAGCTGCAGATGGACGAGGAGTACCTGGGCGAGTTCCGCGCCAAGAACCACGGCAATCCCGCCATCACGTACACCGACAAGATGGTGTCCAACAGCGAGGAGACGGTGGCCGCCATCCGTGGCATGGACAACAGCACGCAGGATCTGTACATAGTGGGGCACCGACCCGGCGAGGAAGGGTCGCCGATGACATCGGCGCTACAGGACTGGATGGAGTCGCCGGAGCTGGGGCCTATCGGCGACATGCTCGTGTCGTCGGACTTCTCCATGACGGTGTCGGTGCTGGTGGTGCAGCAGTACGTGATGGCCCCGGCGCCCGTGGCCGCCGTGCCCATACCGGCCGGCGGCGGAGACCCGATGCGCCAGTACTCGGGCAGCGCTAACCATCGGGCGTCGGCGGCGGGGTCCTCAGCGTACCGGGGGAGCACGGCGTCATCGGCGTCCACTAATAGCAGATGGTCTAGTAGTGACACCGTAGGGTTCTGAGGCGCGTAGGCTCGCTCGTTCTTCCGATCCGATCCCATCCGTTGTTGTGGATTTGGGGGATTTCGTGCTCCTGTAGTTGTGTGTATGTTGTTCTTTCGGACTCACCTTGTATAGTACGTGTGCCAGGATGTAGCTGCCTCTCTATTGCTTTGTTAAGGAACGATGTGAAGGCTGAGATTATTGGCTCATTCATCGAGTTCCTCTCCGTCACTTTCTGGGTGACGAATCACTCGAACCAAAAAACAAAAAATTGAGAGGGACGGGCCAGATAAGTTAGGTGAGGGGAAATCGCAATTGGCCCCGGCAATATCTCTATTCTCTATTTGTCGAACATTCGTGCTATTCATTTTACAAAACAATTCTCTCAACTCACTTCTTAAGTCCTTTACAATTTTGCTACTCAGCCCCTAGTGTTTTCAAGTTTTATATATATTTCGTCGATGATCGCCTCCCCACTTGTTACACAGAAAATATTATTTTGTTTTTATTTAATTAGTTATCTAATTTTAAAAAATATATCTAAAAATAGTAGTTTAAAAACATCATATTAATTCCGTCAAGCGAAGTTTCATTAAGCATTTTGCAACTGTTAAATTCATGGACGATTCATTCGGAATTGAAACATTTTTCATACAAGTTTAAAAGAAATTTTTATCATACTATTTATATAACAATATAGATTTTCATAATATTTATGTTAACACTACATTTTTCAATAAAAACAATCTGTATCATATTTTTCATTCATGTTTCATCCCATATCGAAAGTTTTCATACAAGATTCATAAGTTTCATTCATGCTTCATGTTTCGCTAATTTTTTTATTCAATTTCACAAATAATACACGAAATCCAAAAATTGCAAATCTAACGGACCGTCGTCCGTTGAAAAGACGAAGGTGGTGGTTCGGGGTGGTTCGTCCGTTCAAAAAACGAACGTGGTGACTGGGACAGGTTCATTCACACGTACGTTCGTCTTTTGAACGGACGAACCACCCCTTCGTCAACCACCACCTTCGTCTTTTCAACGGACGACGGTCCGTTAGATTTGTAATTTTTAGATTTTGTGTATTATTTGTGAAATTGAATAAAAAAATATATTATCTAAAAAAAATTAGCTCATGTTTCTGCAAGGAAATGTACATAATGCATATTATTTTTGAAGACCATCAAATCCTATATGTTTCGGTGAAGTTTTATAACAAATTCTTACAAGATCCATAACTTTTTTTTACCATACATACAAGATTTATATAAGTTCCATATACATGACCATCTGAAAAGAAGAAATTGCATGTTTTATAGAACAAACAAATCGACAACGTTCCCCTCAGATTCTTTATCCAAATTATTTTCTTTTTCCTTCCTTGTATGACTAAAACTTAAATCCCGAAATATTGATACTTCAAATAGTTTGCGCATTTCCAAACCAATTCCAATCCATATTCTTAGGAGAAATACATGATTCATACAAGTTTCTAACCAAAATGGTTAAGATCCAAGTCAGTATTATACAAGAAACAAAAATACAACGGTTTCATACATGTGCCAACAAAGTCTCGTAGTGATAGTAGTATAATTATGGGAAGAGAGATGGCTCCCTCCCCTTCTCCCTCTTAGCCCCCGCCTCTAGTTTTAACATCGGCGATCTCCTCGTTGGTGTCCACCTCTGATCCACTCCAACCAGTTTTCTCGCCTCGCAGCTACCTGCCCATCCTACTGGTGATTGCCTTGATCCCAAGGATTTTTTTCCCTAGGGCTGGCCTTAGAAGCCCAGGTACGACGTCATTTTGGATCTACAGTGCACTTTTCTCCTTCTAAGTCTTCTCGGGAATTTTTTCTGGTGGTTTCCTTCTCTTCTGTCGCTTTTTCCTTGTCTGAGGAATTAGTGGGTTTAGCCCTGCAATGATGCATTGGTGGTATTTGTTCTGGTTATCGCGTATTCAAACTGAGTGATAGGCACTTCAGATTTTCAGTGGCATCTAATAAAGTTGGGCATTTCATTTATGGATTAAGGGATAGAGTCTGGCCTGACTTTGTTTGTCACTTCAGTTTATTTCGGGGTGTTCATCCTGCCACTTCTGGTTTATTTCACGATTTAGTGTGCCTCAACAATGCTAATGAGGAATTATAAGAGGTTTCTGAAAGAAGTGCAACTAGATTCAGGCCTATTTTCACATTTCTTGAGGACAGTGCTACCCAAGATCATCCCTCTTCATCGGCTTTAGAATTATTAAAATTTGGTTTTCATAAGGTTTCAATCCCTCGAAAGAATAATGTGTCTTCTAGTGAGACTACTCCAGATGATCTATTCTTCAGAAGTTTTCAAATACCGCTATCTACTGATCGGTTAGAGCAGTCTATTGTGAAGAAGGTTTTTCCAGGAAATATTTTCACTCGTCATTTTTTTTGCCTCTTATCCTATTGATGAACTTGAGGAAATTGTGGATCTGATTGATGCTGATTATTCGAAATGTTAGATTAAGGATCACTTTAAAATCCCGTTTATCCCGCCCAGACATATTATTTTTAAATACCTAGGCCATTGTAGCATATGCGGCATGCATGATCATCTGGCTGCTTTATGTCCCAGGATATGTTTGCGTTGCAGGTCTATGGGCTTGGTATGTGGGCCGTGTCGAAATTTTCGACCATGTCGGATGTACCAAATGTCTGGGCCCTGGCCATGTTGCTAAAGAGTGTGATATTGGGCTGCGATGCAAGAATTGTAAAGAGATTGGACATTGGACAACAAATTGTTCTCTTCGGCGTACAGTCAAGATATGGCGTCCCAAACGACATTTTAATCAGATAAATTTAAGCTATCAAAAAATCTGGGTGGTTAAAGGAAAACAACCTGAATTAAAGGTAACAAATCGTACGGGTGTTTCGCCCTCATCTATTACTCTGTCCGCTTCGCCTCCGTCGAGTTCTATTGTGCAACCCCTGCCATCTGCAATCGCCGCCGCCGTCGACTTCTCAGCCATGGCCAACTTCTCCATCAATCTGCTTGCCTTCATCCCAGATGGCATGACGGTGGATCCTGGACCTGCAGACTGCCGAGTTCACTCTTACCTGGTGGTGAATCATGTGCCCACTCTACAACATGACAATGTTGTCATTGCAGAAACGAATGGGTTCATACCAATTCAGTTATGAGAGCAGACTCGCCTCGACATCACCAATGAACTTATGGAAGCGGATACCCACCTCCGCCTTGATGATCATCCTCTTGGTATTGGCACTTTCACCCTTCATGATGCACTAGCGAATATCGTTATTGGTCTTAACTTTGAACTAGATGATGATACCACAGTTACTTTTGTCAAACATGATGCGACTAGAAATATGAGACTTGCAGAGTTTGGCAGAGAATTTGGGTGATGTTTCTGGGATTCCCTTTGGACTACCAGACGAATTTTTATATTAACAGAGCTTGTGATGATTTTGGTTTACTATCTGAATGGCATCTGCCTAGATCAAACAATAAGTATGTGCTTGCAAAAGTTTGGATTGTTGATCCTAAGTTTGTTCCTAAAATTTTGTGATGATGCAACTGCATGGTGCTAGGCGTAGCTGGACTGTCCCCATTATTATGTTAAGGTCTGATGATTGGAATGCACATGTTCACAATGTCCCCCTCCTCCTGAGGACATAGAGCATGAGTATGGTAAACCTCATCCTTTGTATGGTATTCAGCAGCAGGTTGCTATTTGGTTATAGCAGAATGGGGCACAACAGGTGAACAATGGACATAACTATGGGGGTAATCAGCAGGTGAACAATGCAGCTAATGCACAAGATGGTATGATGGTGGATCCCCCCTTGATTAACTTCTAGGCCATTCTGGCAGAAAAAGGAGTGCATTTCACTACTGGTGTGCATCCCCATGTCACCAATATTGTGGACAACTCTGCTCAGCTCGGAATGACAGTATCTCTGAATTTTCAGGATCCTCTAATGCTAATAATGACCATATTATGCATGATGTTTCTACCACTCTCAATTTAAACATGATGGTTCATGATCACTCTGTTATCAGCATTGATGATGAACTTCTGGCTAGGTTCTCTGTGGTCAAGGCAGTGAGGTTTAATTCTTTTGTGCCAAAACTGCATTTCAGTGCAACTATGCTCCCTGATCTAAAGATGTCACATGCAATCTTCCATGAGGTGGTTGTGGAAAGTTTTATTCTAGTGTAGGAAAGGAAGATTAGGAAATTGGGCAGTTAGTTTAAATCAACTACTTCTAGTGTTCATCTCTCTGAAATACTTGACTAAGATGAGGTGCTTGATTCTTCTGTGGATGTTGATGTTGGATAGAAGAGAAAGTGGGAAACTCCAACTGTGGATAACTAGGTTAGAAGGAGATCTAGAAAGAATAAATATAATGGATTCAGGGTGAAAGGGGTTTGTGATTCTAAGCCTTATAAGTCTAAAGTTAAACCCAGGGTGGTTCCTGTTGTGATGGATGTTAAGGAAGATGAAGACTCTGGAGATGGACATGTGGTGGATCCTTGCCCTCCCCCAACTCCAATTGCCACTATACAGGCTATAGATGTGAACCTCTATGGTGTCCACCCCTCAAAGCTCTCTCCTAAGAAGCTTCTTCAGGACCTACAGGAAGAAGAGATGGATAAGGATTCCAAGAATAATTAATGTTAGCCTTAAAAAAGTGGTTTGTTTTATGTTGGAACATTAGCGGTTTAAATGCTAGATCCAAACAACTAGCCTTAAAGAATGCAATTCGCAGCAGTGGATGTGTAGTGGTTTTTATCCAGGAGACTAAGAAAGAACATTTTGATGTGGCTTTTATTAAAGAATGTTGTCCTCCTTCTTTTCATGAATTTTCTTATGTGCCTTCTATGAGGGCTTCTGGTGGTATAATTATTATTTGGCAAAGTGCAATTTTCTCTGGTCTTGTAATGCATTGTGAATCATATTGTTTGTTTGTACACTTTACTTCAACCTAGTCTGCTTAAGAATGGGTTTTTTAGTTAATGTTTATGGACCTTGTCAAGGTGCTGCAAGAGATGGTTTCATACAGTGGTTATATAATTTAAATATCCTGACTCTGAAGATTGGCTAATTATGGGTGATTTTAATTTCATTAGATCACCAAGCAACAGGAACAGGGGAGGTGGAGATACCAGTGATATGTTAATTTTTAATGATTGTATTAGATCCCAAAATTTGACAGAATTTCCTATCAAAGGTAGGAAGTACACATGGTCAAACATGCAAGAAAATCCCCTACTTGAGAAACTCGATTGGTTCTTTACCTCTCTGCGTTGGACAAATTCTTACCATGTCACAATGGTTAACTGATGGCTGTGAAATATAGCCATCCACATTTAAACAGGCTATTATTCATATTTTTTATGAAATATCTCTCTAAACCCTGCCACTAATGCCTAATGATCAAAGGGTATGCAATCCTTTCTTTCTATTTTCCCCTGCGCAGATAATGATGTTTGATGATGGGAATCACAACATTAAACTCAAAGATACAAGATTTCCAACAACCCAAAGAAACCAGGAGTAGTGGAGAGGAGGCAGAAGCTTTACCGACCAACTATATGGCGGGAATAAAATTCCGGCCGTATAGTTGCCACCTGTTGGAATTATGCCCTAGAGGCAATAATAAAGATGTTATTATTATAATTCTTGTTCATGATAAAGTTTATATTCCATGCTAGAATTGTATTAAGCAGAAACTTTAATACTTGTGTGGTTTGTGAACAACACCGTGTCCCTAGTACGCCTCTATGGACTAGCTCATTGATCAATGATGGTTAAGGTTTCCTAACCATAGACATGAGTTGTCAATTGATAATGAGATCAGATCATTGGAGAATGATATGGTGGACAGACCCAAACTAAGCGAAGCAATTAGATCGTGTCATCGTGTTCGTCTTTGCGAAGCTTTTCTTATGTCAAATATTGTATTCCTTAGACCATGAGATAATACAACTCCCTGGTATCGGAAGAAAGCTTTGAGGTCATCAAACGTCATCCTATGAGAGGGTGATCATAAAGGTGTCTCTCAGGTAATCGAAAAGTATCTGTTGGGTTGTATGTATCGAGATGGGATTTGTCCCTCCCAAGTCGGAGAGATATACTTCGGGCCCACTCGGTAATCGATATCAACACCGCTTGCAAGCATGTGGTTAAGGAGTTAATCACAAAGTGATATCGGATTACGGAACGAGTAAAGTACTTGCTGTGAACGATATTGAACTAGGTATGACAGTACCAACGATCGAATCTCGGGCAAGTAAAATATCGCGAGACGAAGGGAATATATATATGGGATTTTTTGAATCCTGGCATCGTGGTTCATCCGATATGATCATCGATGAATGTGTGGAGTCAATATGGGTGCCTGCACTTACGTTGATTATTGATAGAAGATCATGTCTGCATATTCTCGAACACGCAGGGTCGCACACTTAACGTGTCTCGACGCTAGGATAGATTGGATAATTGGTTTATGAGTTTTTGTTCGGAGTCTCGGATGTGATCCGGGACATCACGAGAGGTTCCGGAGTGGTCCGGAGAATAAGATTCATATAAGGCAGTGCAGTTTTTGGAGTTCGGAATTGTTCCGGGTTAATCGATATTGTACCGGAAGCTTCTAGAACCTTCCGGAAGGGTACCAACGTGGCCCCACCTTCCGGGAGGGGGCATGGGCCTATGAGGGAGTGTCCTTGCCGCATTGGGCCAGGGTCACAAGGCCCCATAGGGCCCAGCCGGCCCCAGAGAGTTTAAACTCGGGATAGGGTTTCTAGAAGGAGGAGAGTCCATGCCCCCCACTCCTCCCTCCCTTGGCCGCCGGCCCAAGGCTTGGAGGAGGGGCAAGGGCTGGCCGCCCCCCCTCTATATAAAGAGGGCTGGGGCACCCCCTCCCCCTACACCTTGCCTCCAAACCGTAGTTGCCTTGCTGCCCTTCCTCTCTCCCTCCCGACTGTTTGTAGGCGAAGCCCTGCTGCAGAAATTCTCCACCATATACACCACGCCGTCGTGTTGTAGATCCAATCTATCTCTCCACCATACTTGCTGGTCCGAGGAAGGAGGAGACGTCGAGGTGCTGCACGTGTGCATCTCACGGAGGCACCGCCACTTGTGGTGCTAGATTGGATCGGATCGCGAGGAGGAGAAGCGAGTACGACTACATCACCCACGTTCCGACGAACGTTCCACCGTGCGAATCTTCAAGGGTATGAAGATCTAATCCAATCTCTCTCGTTGATTGCATCTCCTAGATTAGATCTTGGCTTTCCCTCTGTTTGCTTCCGTAGAAAATTTTGATTTACTATGCCGCGAAACCCTTCTCCACCGACACCGCTAGATCAAACAGAACAACTTTCGAGAAATGACCCCTATATAAAGAGGCCTCGGGCGACGAGAAACGAGAGTCGCACCCTAGAGAACACAACACCGAAGAGCCGCTGGAGGAATATATCTAGATCTAATCTCCAAACCCTTCTCCTCCATCATAGCCATATTCCACCACTTGTAATAGTCGATCTCATATCCAGTTGGTGACATTGTAAGACTATTTGCTATCAATCTCATGATTTCCATTACAATATTTATGATTGTTGATTTCATCTCTATGTGTGAGTAATTCTTCTTGAGATAAGGGCCTTGGTCTAGCCATGTAGCTTTGTGCATGTTATTTATCATAGATGGGATCATGTATTAGTTTGTGTGACATGATTATTATTGTACCCTCCCTTGCCTCAATCTAAGGACTTGTCAGGTACCCAAGACCCCAAGTATTGATCACGGTATAGGAAGTGTGAGTAATGACTAATCTGGAGGATGGGAACCCCAGTGATAGAAAGGGTAGTACGACTGTATGTGAGGGGTTTACTTGGGATTAACGGTGACGTCACTATGCATATCATTAGTTCTCTTTCTTCTATGGATGAGACTAGTAGGTTATTGCTATAAGTGGTTGCGGAGACAATAGCAATTATGGATGCACTGTCGACATATAATTATATTGCTCTAACAATTACATGCATACTTTATTATTATCTTTTATTTCCATCAGATATTTTGCACAACTACAGGTGAAACCGAAAGCCCCAGGCCCTCTCTCTCCATCATCGACAATAACAAAAGACAACAAACTCTTGGTACGGTAAAACACAAAGAGAATTCTAAAACTCCCAAAGGTCCATTAAATTGACTTTACTACGCTTTATGCTTCCCGAGAATTCGATAACCTAGGTCTACTAGGGAAAAGAGCTATATTACATCCGTAATCCGGATCGAAGGTATCAACCTTTTTTCTAGTGTCGTTGTCGGGGAAGCAATAGCTACCCTGGTAAGGTAAGTACGAACCTTGCTAGTTTTAATTCTTGTTTTTAATTTTGTTAGTTTGCTTTTAGTCTTTATTTGAAAAACCAAAAAATATGTTAGTCTTTAAATTCTTGTTTTTACTATTATAAGTCTTTGTTTAAAAGAAAACCCAAAAACATAGGAAATATGGCTAACAAGAAGCTTGGGGAGTTTGCGACTCCCAACAATGATTATTTGCGTACTCTTATTACCCAGCCAACAATTACTGTTGAAGACTATGAAATTAAGCCCGACTATTTAAGTTTGGTTCAACAAAATCAATTTGGAGGCTCTGCTGTTGAGGACGCACGTATTCACTTGAATACTTTTACTGAAATATGTGATATGATGTGCATTAAAGATGTTAACCCCAGTGCGGTCAAGTTGCACTTATTTCCTTTCTCTCTTAGAGGAAGAGCAAAAGAATGGTTGCTATCTTTGCCTAAAAATACTATTGCATCATGGGTGGAGTGTACTTTTTTATTTATGACTAAATTTTCCCACATGCAAAGACTATGCAGCTAAGATTTAATATTACTGGTTTTAGACAGGAAGAGCATGAGACACTAGCGCTTGCATGGGAAAGGATGAAAGAATGCATGAGAAACTATTACAACCATGTGATGGAAGATTGGTTAATTCTCCATTTATTTTATAATGCTCTTAACCCTGTGTCTAAGTCTATGTTTGATACTGCAACTGGAGGAACATTTATGGGCAAACAAATTACCGAAGCAAAGCATCTGCTAGACAATATGCAAGACAACCATGCCCAATGGCACGTGGATAGATCAAACAGAAAGAAGGTGAACTCCTTCACACCTCAGGAAAATGAAGAACTCAATGCTAAGTTGGATGAGCTCATATTAGCCGTCAAAGGTAAGGAAACCCACGTAAGAGCTATCCTAGAATCAAATATTGAAGAAATATACTTGATAGATCGTAATGATTATAACCCTGCTTGGAAGAAGAACTATAATCCTAATTTTCAGAAATATTATTCTAGTCCTGCAGGTAATTCTAATAATAATAATAATATAGGATCAAGTAATGGTAGTCCCCAAGAAACACTTAAGTCCTTTATGGATTCGCAAAATGAGCAAACCAATATCCTAGTTAAGATATCAGAGAACCATGATACTTTGTTTGATAAATTATCTAACCAAGCTGTGAGTTTCAGGAATGATTTGCAGGCTCTCCAAGAAGGAACAAGGATTGTTGAGGCACATCTAGGTAAGATAACCGAGAGTCAAACCCTCATTCTAGCTAAATTTGCAGGTAAAGCTGATCCCAATCCGGTTGAAGACCTCAATATGATAAGAATCCAGAGGGAGGAGCCTGAAGAACTTGACTATAGCAATGCTCCTTCACCAAATTACACGGTTGAAGATCTTATGAAAAGGATCAATATCAAGATTCCAGTAAGTGAACGAAATGAGGAAGCTACGTATCAACACTTAGTTAAGCAGGTAGCAATAAATGTACGTGATCTTGAGGAGAATATAAGAAAATTGCTGAAAAATTACATGTTAAGCTTGATGATATATTTGAGCCTACTATAAAATTAAAATTGGGACTAATGAGATAGCTGCACTTTGTGATTTAGGTGCAAGTGTTTCAACAATTCTAAAAAGTATTCTTAATAAGTTAAACCTTGGCTCTTTTGAAACCACCGAGTTAAATTACATCTAGAAGATTCTACCTATAAACAAGCTATAGTAATTAAGGAGAATACTTTAGTGTACATTAATGGTTGTCCTGCTCTTATTGATTTTGTTATAGTTGACATGCCTGAAGATGCTACTGCTCCTATCATATTAGGCCGTCCATTCTTAAGAACTATTAAGGCTTTGATTAATCTGCATGACCGGAACGTGAAACTTCAATTGCCTTCGCGGGATCCTTTTGTTATTCATTTCCCCAGGAATAAGAAAGCCAAGCATGATGAGAAGGAGGCCACCACTTTGAAGGACAACTATTTTGGAGTGAGTGTTCCACTCATCTGGCCTAAGTGAGCAACATCAAGGTCAAGCTATTGACCATAAAAGAGTGCTTCATGGGAGGCAACCCATATGAAATTAAGGTTTGAGTAAAGTTTTAAAGTTTTAGTTTAAGTTTCATGTTGAATAAAGAGTTCTAGAAAACTCTAGTTGAGGAGGAGAAGTTCAGTGGTACTAAAAATCATGTTTTATACATGTTGATGTTGGTCGACAATTTAGACTATCATTTTTCTGTCGAAAACATGGTGTTTCGCTAAGTTTTAGTTTAAGAAAGAATTCTCGAAGAAACATAATTTTTTTGGCGAGCACAGAAGGTTTAACGACCAACTAAACGGCGGGAATAAAAATTCTAGCCGTATAGTTCCGGCCGTATAGATATCTATGCCATCGACAAATTTTGTTTCACAGGTACAGAAGGTTTAACGACCAACTATACGGCGGGGATAAACATCTCGACCGTATGGTTGCGCCGCCAGGAGAAAAACCCTAAGAAACCCTAATTTTTGATGTTAGACCAACTATACGGTGAGAACAAAATGTTCCGGCCATATAGTTTGGCTGTATAGTTTCTCCCAGACACAAAAATGCCACGGTAAAGGTACCCCAATACCAAAAATTCAATCATTTTCTCTCTTCTACCTCCAAACTCTCACTAAACCTCAAGGGATCTTCATCTCTACCCAATTTCGTTCGATTTCCTCGCACACAAGTGATCTATGGTATGTTTCTCCTCTGATCCTCCAATTACTTTTTGCAACATCTCTAATCTGTTGTCATTATCAATCTAGGGTGAGACCTAGTATGAACTAATTGACATGTTTCTCTTACCTAGATTATTATTTTGAGGAGATTCTTTAGTGTGCTATGATGAGGAATATGTTATTCTTATTACTGTTGGATCAAAAAGTTCTATTTTTGTCTCTCTTATTATTTTAGAAGATGAACACAAGGAGCCAAACTCGTGCTCGTGCCACTGCGTGTTCTTCCCAGGCTGCTGTTACAGCTTAGGATCGCATGGGGATAGATTTTAGGAATGAGCTCCAACGTGATCGCTTCAACAAGATCAAGAACCGAGAAGTGAAGACAACCAAGTGGGATTGTCCCGTTATATTGAATCAACTCGGTATTTCTGATAACTTCAATTTACTTTGCAATAGAGTTGGCCTGCAAAATTTTGTATTCCGTGATGCGCCTACTTATCGCTGGTTAACTATTGAATTTTTAAGTTCTTTGCAAAGCACTGTTAAAACATGGCACGGAGAGGACATGATTTTTTTCTGACTTATGAACAACAACTATACATTAACACTTGATGAATGGTGCAATTGTCTTAGTTTACCAACCAATGATGCTAATGCTTAACGCGCATCTTTTATTGGCATACATCCTTCCCCAGATCATTATTATAATAGAATAAGATTCACTTCTAGAGTCAATAAGGGGAAGAATATTCAGCATCCTGCTATTCGCTATTTGTTCTATGTTATTGCTAACACCTTGAAGGCACGAAATTAGTTTACAATACTCAATGAAGAGGACATCTTAGTCCTCGCAAAAGCTGCTTTCAACAACATCGACTTGTCACTCAACTTGGGCGCAATTCTTGTGCGCTACCTGGAGCACCAATCCTTCCAAATCCAAGGACCAATCACAGGTGGAGGAGTCATCACCATGCTCGCCATTTCCCTAGGAATCTATCTAGGTGAGTTGCAACCATTGCTAGGTGAGCGACGTATTGATTTCTCTACTTTAAAAGCTTGTGGAATGCTCACTAGGAGAGGTGGTGGTTTTTACTTGCATATTGCAGGAGCTGGGCATCTCTATCCTGTTCCTTTGCCTAATGGTATTTTCTCTATCGAGGAAGGACGTTTGCCATATGATGTGCAGTTTAAACAACACCAACCCGAGGAGGAGATTTCAGATGAGGATGAGGACCAAGAAGAGGAGCAGCCACCAAACCGGTTCGCTACATATCAAGACTTCTAAGAACTTGGAGGAACTATGGAGGGGATGCATAATCTCGCCCTGAATCTCCAAGAAACCACAAGTAACTTATCAACTCAATTTGCAAACTGGAGTTACAACTTTTTCCCGCCACCACAATGATTTGAAGGGCTTGCAAAAGCCTAATCTTGGGGAAGTTTCCTCATTATCTTTATTTTGCGTTCATTTGCTTTTATTTATTTCAAGGTTATGCTTTTTATTTGAGTTTATAAGCACTCGTGTTGGTTTCCCCAAGATTTTATATTTATTTATTTTTATTTGTTTTAGAGATTTTCAAGCCAATCTTTGCCGCTAATTTTCTATTCTTAATTCCCTCTCTTAAAAACAACAAAAAGATTTGTCCATTTATCTTTATTTTCCATCTTCCTTCTTTCTATTTTCCTTGTGGCTTTCACATATTTGCACGAGAGTGATTGACTTCGAGTTTGTAAGAAACGAATCAAAAGGGAAGAGAGAAGTAGAACCAATCATGAGAGGTATGCCTTATGACTCCCGACTTTTGAAGTTTGAGAAACCCATGCTAGTTAGTAGTAAATGTTAAGATATTATATTGGTGTAGTGAGTCTTTATATTGGAAGTAAAATTTTATTTGCATGGGTATTTAGTTGAGTATGTTTTGTTCCAGCTCTTGTAGTTAACCAACTCTTGCCTAAAAATTTGCTAAACAATTGTAATAAGAAAAAGTCTCACAATTGAAGGCTTAGGTTGTGTAGTGTTTAGTCTTGAAAGCTTATTCTTAGAGACACTCAACACCAAAGAAAATAATGATTGACTTGATAGATGTTTTTGAAAAGATTTGTTCATTTGAATTAATTTTTAGCGTTTTTGTGAGCATGCCAAAGTTTGACTTGTGAATCATAAGAATGATATATCTTTATGCGTTTCAAACTTCATGGGATGCCAACAACTCCGCTATCCTACGAACGATCTTCATGGAGAAAACTCCTAGATTTCAGCTATGAGTTGATTAAACATATGTAGCAGCAATGCTATAATGGGTAAGATTCTTGGCATTCTCGGGTAGCTGTGTTTATGATGGAATCACTCCTCTGGCTAATATGAGTAATCATTATGCAAAAGGAACAAAAACCTTGTGATGCCACGAGTGTCCATCACAACCCGATAAAGTAATTAAATTTTTTGGCATGCTCTCAATTACTTAAGAACTGAAATTCTTGAAGGACAATGAATAGAAAAGTAGTGCTTGAAAAGTATTGACTTATTGATGTGGGAGAATTGAAATACTTTAGTATATATGATTTTCATGACAAACTCTCACACTCTCAATTTTACATGATTATACTTTATTGTTCAAAGGCAAGCCTATTTGATTACATGAGATGGAATAGAGTTTACTCATTTGAATCATCCATGCTAACAATAATCTTGCTGCGCTATAAGGATTCATTAAAACCCGTATGATATGCTTGCCATTACTTTATCTATGCTAAAGTTTTTCATATTAATAAAGTGGAGGAAACATGAGACTATCAATCATGAGTTAGATCATCATATCGTTATTTCAGTTTAAATGCCAAGTTCCTTTTTGATTTTTGTTTTCTTGCTCGACGACGATCAAGTTTAAGCTTGGGGAGTTTTATGGATGTGAAATATAGCCATCCACATCCACATTTAAAATGGATATTATTCATATTTTATGAAATATCTCTCTAAACCCTGTCACTAATGCCTAATGATCAAACGGGTATGCAATCCTTTATTTCTATTTTTCCCTGCACAGATAATAACGTTTGATGATGGCAATCACAATACTAAAGTCAAAGATACGATATTTCCAACAACCCAAAGAAACTAGGAGCCGGAGAGAGGAGGCAGAAGATTTAACGACCAACTATACGACGGGAATAAAATTCTGGCTGTATAGTTCCGGCCGTATAGTTGCCATCGACACCGCTAGGTCAAACATAATAACTTTCGTGAAGGAAACCCTATATAAAGAGGCCTCGCGCAAAGAGAAACAAGAGCCGCACCCTAGAGAACACAACACCGAAGAGCCATCGGAGAAATAGATCTAGATCTAATCTCCAAACCTTTCTCCTCCACCATAGCCATATTCCACCACTTGTAATAGTAGATCTCATCTCCAATTGGTGACACTGTAAGACTATTTTCTATCAATATCATGATTTCCATTACAATGCTTATGATTATTGATTTCATCTCTATGTGTGAGTAATTCTCCTTGGGATAAGGGCTTCGGCCTAGCAATGTATCGTTGTGCATGTTATTTATCATAGATGGGATCATGTATTAGTTTGTATGACATGATGATTATTGTACCCTCTCTTGCCTCAATCTAAGGACTTGTCAGGTACCCAAGACCCCAAGGATTGATCCAAGTATAGGAAGTGTAAGTAATGACTAATCTGCAGGATGGGAACCCCAGCGACAGAAAGGGTAGTACGACTGTATGTGAGGTATTTTCTTGGGATTAACGGTGATGTCACTATGCATATCATTAGTTCTATTTCTTCTATGGATGAGACTAGTAGGTTATTGCTATAAGTGGTTGCGGAGGCAATAGCAGTTATGGATGCACTTACCACATATAATTATATTGCTCTAAAAATTACATGCATATTTTATTATTATCTTTTATTCCCATCAGATGTTTTGCACAGCTACAGGTGAAACCGTAAGGCCCATGCCTTCTCTCACCATCATCGACAATAACAAAAGACAACAAACTCTTGGTCCGGTAAAACACAAAAAGAATTCTAAAACTCCTGAAGGTCCGTTAAAGTAACTTTACTATGCTTTCTTCCCAAGGATTCTATAACCTAGGTCTACTAGGAAAAGAGCTATACTACATCTAATCCGGATCGAAGGTATTAGTCCTTTTTCTAGCGCCGTTGCAGGGGAAGCAATAGCTACCCTGGTAAGGTTAGTAGAAACCTTGCTAGTTTTAATTCTTGTTTTTAATTTTGTAAGTTTGCTTTCAGTCTTTATTTGAAAAACCAAAAAAATATGTTAGTCTTTAAATTCTTGTTTTTACTATTATAAGTCTTTGTTTAAAAGAAAACCCAAAAACATAGGAAATATGGCTGAAAAGAAGCTTGGGGAGTTTTCAACTCCCAACAATGATTATTTGCATACTCCTATTACCCAAATGAGCAATTACTGCTGAAAACTATGAAATTAAGCCCCACTATTTAAGTTTGGTTCAATGAATCAATTTGGAGGCTCTGCTGTTGAGGACGCAAGTATGCACTTGAATATTTTTACTGAAATATGTGATATGATGCGCATTAAAGATGTGGACCCCAATGCGGTCAAGTTGCGCTTATTTCCTTTCTCTCTTAGAGGAAGAGCAAAAGAATGGTTTCTATCCTTGCCTATAAATACTATTGCATCATGGGTGAACTGTACTTATTTATTTAAGACTAAATTTTTCCCACATGCAAAGACTATGCAACTAAGATCTAATATTACTGGTTTTAGATAGGAAGAGCGTGAGACACTAGCGCTTGCATGGGAGAGGATGAAAGAATACATGAAAAAATGTCCCATCCATGGGATGGAAGATTGGTTAATTCTCCATTTATTTTATAATGCTCTTAACCCTGTGTTTAAGTCTATATTTGATACTGCAGCTAGAGGAACATTTATGGGCAAACAAATTACCGAAGCAAAGCAGCTGCTAGACAATATGCAAGACAACCATGACCAATGACACGTGGATAGATAAAACACAAAAAAAGGTGAACTCTGTCACACCTCAGGAAAATGAACAACTCAATGCTAAGCTGGATGAGCACATATTAACCGTAAAAGGTAATGAAACCCAGGTAAGAGCTATCCCAGAATCTAATATTGAATAAATAGAATTCATAGCTAGTAATGATTATAAACCTGCTTGGAAGAAGAACTATAATCCTAATTTTCAGAAATATTATTCTAGTCCTGCAGGTAATTCTAATAATAATAATATAGGATCAAGTAATGATAGTCTCCAAGAAACACTTAAGTCCTTTATGGATTCGCAAAATGACCAAAACAATATCCTAGTTAAGATAACGGAGAACCATGATACTATGCTTGGTAAATTATCTAACCAAGCTGTGAGTTTGAGGAATGATTTGCAGGCCCTCCAAGAAAGAACAAGGATTGTTGAGGCACAACTAGGTAAGATAACTGAGAGTCAAACTCTCATTCTAGCTAAATTTGCAGGTAAAGCTGAGCCCAATCCGTTTAAAGACCTCAAGATGATAAGAATCCAGAGGGAGGAGCCTGAAGAACTTGACTATAGCAATGCTCCTTCACCAAATTACACGGTTGAAGATCTTATGAAAATGATCAATATCAAGATTCCAGTAAGTGAACGAAATGAGGAAGCTATGTATCAACACTTCGTTAAGCAGATGGCAATAAAGGTATGTGAGCTTAAGGAAGAATATAAGAAAATTGCTGAAAAATTACATGTTACGATTGATGATATATTTGAGCCTACTATTAAAATTAAAATTGGGACTAATGAGATAGTTGCACTTTGTGATTTAGGTGCAAGTGTTTCAACAATTACAAAAAGTATTTTTAATAAGTTAAACCTTGGATCTTTTGAAATCACCGAGTTAAAATTACATCTAGAAGATTCTACCTATATACAAGCTGTAGGAATTAAGGAGAATACTTTAGTGTACATTAATGGCTTTCCTGCTCTTATTGATTTTGTTATTGTTGACATGCCTGAAGATGCTACTGCTCCTATCATATTAGGCCGTCCATTCTTAAGAACTATTAAGACTTTGATTAATCTGCATGAAGGGAACGTGAAGCTTCATTTGCCTTCGCGGTATTCTTCTGTTATTCATTTCCCCAGGAAGAAGAAAGCCAAGCATGATGAGAAGGAGGC
The DNA here is from genome assembly GCA_030063025.1 of Avena longiglumis. Classification (NCBI taxonomy): domain Eukaryota; kingdom Viridiplantae; phylum Streptophyta; class Magnoliopsida; order Poales; family Poaceae; genus Avena; species Avena longiglumis. The sequence goes on from CP125976.1 coordinate 15,838,214, forward strand.
CATCACTTTGAAGGCCAACTATTTTGGAGTGGGTGTTCCACTCATCTGGCCTAAGTGAGCAACATCAAGGTCAAGCTATTGACCATAAAAGAGCGCTTTGGCCAGCCATGTGTAATTAAGGTTTGAGTAAAGTTTTAAAATTTTAGTTTAAGTTTCATGTTGAATAAAGAGTGCTAGATAACTACAATTGAGGAGAAGAAGTTCAGTGGTACTAAAAATCATGTTTTATACATGCTGATGTTGGTCGACAATTTAGACTGTTGTTTTTCTGTCAAAAACATGGTGTTTCAGTAAGTTTCAGTTTAAGAAAGAATTATTGAAGACAAATAAATTGTTTGGCGAGCATAGAAGGTTTAACTACCAACTATACATCACAAATAAAATTCCAGCCATATAGTTCCGGCCGTAGAGATATCTATGCGATCGACAAATTTTGTTTTCCACGTACAGAAGGTTTAACGACCAACTATATGACGGGGATAAAAATCCCGACCCTATAGTTCTGGCCGTATAGTTGCGCTGTCAGGAGAAAAACCCTAAGAAACCCTAATTTTTGACGTTAGACCAACTACGGCGGGAACAAAATGTTTCGGCCGTATAGTTTGGCTGTATTGTTTCGTCCGACCATAAAAACGCTAAGGGAAAGGTACCCCAACACCAAAAATTCAATGCTTTTTTCTCTCTTCTACCTCCAAACTCTCTTAAAACCTCAAGGGATATTCATCTATACCCAATTTCGTTCGATTTCCTCGCACACAAGTGATATATGGTATGTCTCTCCTCCGATCCTACAATAAAATTTTGCAAATTCATCTTTGATCTATTGTCGTTATAAATCTAGGGTGAGACCTACTATGAACTAATTGCCATGTTTCTCTTACCTAGATTATTATTTTGAGGAGATTCTTTAGTGTGCTATGAGGAATATGTTATTCTTATTACTGTTGAATCAAAAAGTTTTATTTTGTATATCTTATTATTTTAGAAGATGAACACAAGGAGCCAAACTCGTGCTCATGCCGCTACGAGTTCTTCCTAGGTTGCTACTACAGCTTAGGATCGCATGGGTATATGGTTTAGGAATGAGCTCCAACATGATCGGTTCAATAGGATCAAGAACCGAGAACTGAAGACAACCAAGTGGGATTGTCCTGTTATATTGAATCAACTCGGTGTTTCTCATGACTTCAATTTACTTTGCAATAGAGTTGGCCCGCAAAATTTTGTATTACGTGATGTGTCTACTTATCACCATTTAACTCTTGAACTTTTAAGTTCTTTGCAAAGCACTGTTAAAACATGTCATAGAGAGGACATGATTTCTTTCTGACTTATGAACAACAACTATACATTAACACTTGAAGAATGGTGCAATTGTCTTAGTTTACCAAACAATTATGCTAATGCTTTACGCGCATCTTTTACTGGCATAGATCCTTCCCTAGACCATTATTATAATAAAATGAGTTTCACTTTTAGAGTCAATAAGGGGAAGAATATTCAGCATCCTGTTATTCGCTATTTGTTCTATATTATTTCTAACACCTTGAAGGCACGAAATGAGTTTACAAGACTCAATGAGGAGGACATCTTAGTCCTCACAAAAGATGTTTTCAACAAAATCGACTTGTCACTCAACTTGGGCGCAATTCTTGTGCGCTACCTGGAGCACCAATTCTCCCAAATCCAAGGACTAATCACAGGTGGATGCATCATCACCGTGCTCGCCATTTCCCTGGGCATCAACCTAGGTGAGTTGCAACCATTGCTAGGTGAGCGGCATGTTGGTTTCTCTACTTCAAAAGCTTGTGGAATTCTCACTGGGAGAGGTGGCGGTTTCACTTGCATATTGCAGGATCTGGGCGTCTCTATCCCGCTCCTTTACTTAATGGTCTTTTCTCTATCGAGGAAGGACGATTGCTATATGATGTGCATGTTGAACAACACCAACCCGAGGAGGAGATTCCAGATGAGTATGAGGACCAAGAAGAGGAGCAACCACCAAACCGGTTCGATACATATCAAGACTTCCAAGAACTTGGAGGAACTATGGAGGGGATGCATAATCTCACTGTTGGAATATGCCCTAGAGGCAATAATAAAGATGTTATTATAATTCTTGTTCATGATAAAGTTTATATTCCATGCTAGAATTGTATTAAGCGGAAACTTTAATACTTGTGTGGTTTGTGAACAACACCGTGTCCCTAGTATGCCTCTATGGATTAGCTCATTGATTAATGATGGTTAAGGTTTCCTAACCATAGACATGAGTTGTAGATTAATAATGAGATCATATCATTGGGAGAATGTTATGATGGACAGACCCAAACTAAGTGGAGCAATTAGATCGTGTCATCGTGTTCATCTTTGCGAAGATTTTCTTATGTCAAATTTTGTATTCCTTAGACCATGAGATAATACAACTCCCTGGTATCGGAAGAGAGCTTTGAGGTCATCAAACGTCATCCTATGAGAGGGTGATCATAAAGGTGTCTCTCAGGTGATCGGAAAGTACCTGTTGGGTTGTATGTATCGAGATGGGATTTGTCCCTCCCAAGTCGGAGAGATATACTTGGCCCACTTTCATCGATATCAACACCGCTTGCAAGCATGTGGTTAAGGAGTTAATCACAAAGTGATATCGGATTACGGAACGAGTAAAGTACTTGCTGTGAACAAGATTGAACTAGGTATGACGGTACCGACGATCAAATCTCGGGCAAGTAAAATATCACGAGACGAAGGGAATATATATATGGGATTGATTGAATCCTAGCATCGTGGTTCATCCGATATGATCATCGATGAATGTGTGGGAGTCAATATGGGTATCCAGACCCCGTTGTTGATTATTGATATAAGATCATGTCTGCATATTCTCGAACCCGAAGGGTCACACACTTAACGTGTCTCGACGCTAGGATAGATTGGATGATTGGTTTATGAGTTTTTGTTCGGAGTCTCGGATGGGATCCGGGACATCACGAGAGGTTCCGGAATGGTCCGAAGAATAAGATTCATATAAGGCAATGCAGTTTTTGGAGTTCGGAATTGTTTTGGGTTAATCGGTATTGTACCGGAAGCTTCTAGAACCTTACGGAGGGGGACCAACGTGGCCCCACCTGCCGGGAGGGGGCATGGGCCTATGAGGGAGTGCCCTGGCCGCATTGGGCCAGGCACAAGGCAAAGGCCTAGCCGCCAAACCCTAGGAGCTTCTAGAAGGGGAACTTGCCCCCACCTCCTCCTTGGCCGCCCGCCCTAGGGCTTGGGAGGGCAATGGCTGGCTCACCCTCTATAAAGAGGGATGGGGGCGCACCCCCTCTCACACCTCCTCCTCAAGCCCTAGTCGCCCTGCTGCCCTCCTCTCTCTCTCCCTCCCGACTGCGTGTAGGCGAAGCCCTGTTGCAGAAACTCTCCACCACTTGCACCGCGTCGTCGCGTTGTAGATCCAATCCGTCTCTCCACCATACTTGCTGGACCAAGGAAGGAGGAGACGTCGAGGTGCCGCACGTGTGCATCTCTCGGAGGCATCGCCACTTGCGGTGTTAGATCAGATCGGATCGCGAGGAGGAGAAGCGAGTACGACTACATCACCCACGTTCCGTCGAACGTTCCGCTGTGCGAATCTTCAAGGGTATGAGGATCTCATATATTCCCCCTCGCTGTTTGCATCTCCTAGATTAGATCTTGGCTTTCCCGTTCGCATCCGTAGATTTTTTTTGATTTACTATGCTGCGAAACCCTTCACTCACCATGAACCTCCAAGAAACTACAAGTAACTTATCAAATCAATTTGTGAATTGGAGTTACAACTTTTTCTCGCCACCATGTCACATGCATGCATACACACTTTACAAGATTTTTGTATTGTTTTTAGTTTTGATCTAGTGCCTTGTGTTTTGGATGTTTTTAATAGATTGTGTTGACTATCAAGCGTGTAGCTGCGAAGAGTGGACCACCACCACCAACTACTAAGGAAAGTGACACTATTTCATGATGTCGTATTATTATCTATACCTACTATAGTTTTTGGTAGAAATGCATGTGTAGGAAAATATTTTACTATATACTATGCTATGTTATGTCCTATTTAGGATATCATTTCTAACTTTCTTAGTTGAAACATTGTAGCTTTAGTATGCTATAGTTTCAGGGTGTAATATCATGTTATGATTATATAAAGTATTGGAAAAGATAGGTTTTATATAATAAAACAAGTACTCAATGAACCACCTGGGTGGAATGTAGATACTCAATTATGAATAAGTGGCAACGAAGAGACACATATCCATGGTTATCTATCTTGTGTGTGCACTAGAAGAATAACACCCAGGAACTTAGAGATTGGACAAGTTTCTCATATAGTGGCTTCCAGTATAGCCACATGCTAAATGGGTTCTGACTTAGTCAATTACATATTGAAGATCCGTGCATTGGTACCTCTAACTTAGGGACTGACATTATGTATTGGAAGTTAGTCCTTGCATTGGTACCCGTTAGATGTGCTAGCACTATGTACAGAGAGGACTTATATGGAAATACTTCATCACATTATCGATCCGCTGATACTCCAATTTGGTGTATACTAATCTAGTGGCCACCAGTGGCGTCAAGACGAGATTGTGCCATGTGGATAAAGTGTACAACTTCTGCACAATATCAAATTCTAAGTACTTAGTCGTGCTCCGGTTACATACAATACTACGCAACTAAGGCTTGAAGCTATGGAAGATCTCGACATTCCAATTTCTTGAAGTAAAACTTGATGGTGTCAACAAGGGAATAGACGCACTTAGAGTTTACCAAGAATTTTAGAAAGATTTGTTGGAAGTTTAAAACTATTTTTCAAACATAGGATAAAACCATACTGCTTTCTACAAATAAGCCTAAGCTCTACTTAGCCAAATATGCATGTAGTGATAGGTCCAACTTATATCCACATACTAGTGACACTTGCCAATACATTCGATGTATTTACCCTTTGTGGATGCAACCTATCATGTTGCGGGTATATTATACTGATGAGTGAGGAGCGATGACAGGGGTTACGATTCTGCACTCGACATGCTTGCATGTGGAACATGAATATGAAGGACTCCATGCTTTACTCTTTTATTCTATTGCTTTGTAATAAGATAGCCTTTGGCTATGAGATCGTAATAAACTTATAGTATGGATCATGCAACATAATATGACCTTTGTATCTTGACATTACATCATAAACCGCCGGTGCTAGCTATCCAATCCAGGGACTAGCACTGTAATCATATGGATTTTGAACCAAGACGGTTTCAGATCTTCAAATGGTATCAGAGCACTATGTTGCCCATAGATACGTAACCCAAGGATTTTGACAAAGACCCTTGTTAGGAATGAACTTATAGTTTTGTACTTAGTAGATTTTCTCATAAACCTTGATCATTCTTTACTGGATCTCTTCTCCTTCAAACATGTAGAGGACCAGCCTTTTTTTCCTCTAAGGACCTTCAAGATGGATCATGTCAACAAGAAGTTCAAGATAGAAGTCGCAAAAAAACCTCGGGCTTGCAAAGTATGTGGAGAAGTAGGACACAATGGACTCTAAGGAACATTAAGAACAATGTCCCTATTGTGATTCCAACCATCCAGTTGAAGAATGTCCTACATATCAAGTCACTTGCTTCCTATATGAAGGAACCAACCACATTCTTGCTAAATGCCATCTCGACTTCATAGTGCAACAAGTGAACGAATAAGTCAGGGATGGAATGTATCAGGCTCTCAAGAAGCCAGAAGAAAACCTTAGCCATATCACTTGTGTCAAATACAAGAAGGAAGGACACAATATAAATGAATGCCTAGAGAAAGAACTTCAAAACAACGACAACAACAATAACAACACTTCAAGGAAAAGTACCCGCGACATGACAAAAGTGTTTTTCTATCGCTGCCGAAAGACATGACACTTCACCGACGATTGTCTAACTAAAAAGAGAGCTCCCATCGATGTTTTCATAGTGTGATCCCAAGATCCATTAGATTGCCTACCAACTATCATGTTCAATTCATCGATATCCTGTTAGCGTATTGATCATGCCAAACTATGTGGTATGGCTATACTAGGTTGCTTATTTCAAAGAAACTTGTTGTTTTTTTTCAACTATTGAGTTATACTCAGAGATTGTTAATAAGTGAATGGTTGCTTTTTTATTGGTTGATTGAACTTGTTATGTTGTATTGTGTGTGATAGAACTTATTTAGATATATATATATATATCATTACTTATCCCTAATAAACTAACAGATGCCTCTCAGACGTACCAACAACAACAATGGCAATGAGATGCAATATATGATGGCTACACAGACTCAGTTTATGCATATGATGATTCAGTTCATGGCAACCATCAACAATACGAATCAAAACAACAACAATAACAACCAGAACAACAACAATCCACCAGCTCTTGATATGCTCACCAGATTTTTGAGGTTGAGACCTACAAAGTTCTCTAATACAAATGATCCAATGGTAGACGATAAATGGTTGCGTTCAGTGAACATGGATCTAGTGACTGTTGGATGGTTTGATGTTGATTCACAGCATACTTGCTCGAAGGCCCTGCGGCTACATGGTGGGACAACTGCCAAGTTACTCACCCCATTGAAGAAGTGACTTGGGAAGTATTTGAAGATGGTTTCCGCATCAATCATATTTCTTCAAGCATGATGCGTCTGAAGAAGAAGGAATTTCATAACCTCCGACAATGTCACCGAAGCATCGCCGAATATATTGAGAAATTCAATAATCTATTACGTTATGATCCATATGACACTGACACTGATACTAAGAGAAAGGAAAAGTTCCTAGATGGAGTAAATTATGAAATGTCCATGTAGTTATTACTTGCTTAATTATGTTCCAACTTATCAATCACTATGTGACAAAGCTACAATAGCAAGATGAAGCAAGTTGAGAATAGGAAGAAGAAGCATTGCTTTGACAAGCATCATTCATGATCATCATAGAAGATGTGTTTCTTCAAAAAGGTCAATGGAGACTCTGGATCACATCAAAAGGAAGGAAATGGACATAATCACCATCATCACAAGAATCACCACAACAATAATGGAAGTGGTAGTAACAATGTGAATGGTCCTGATAATGGATATAAACTTGGTCATAACCAATATAGAAATTCTATGAAGAAGAACATTAGCCAATTACATATACTCCCTTGACTTGAGTTTGTCTAGATTCGGATGTACCTATACACTAAAATGCATCTAGATACATTTGAATCTAGACAAAATCAAGTCAATTTTTTCTGGACAGAGGGAGTATATGTAACTAAAACTCAATGTTTTTTCACATGCAATTGGGTGTGGATCTATGTGCGCAATTGCATATATCTGTGCAACTTCTTTACATATACGTATAATTTTATGCATCAAAAAAATCATTGCATTTTTTTCTCGTCAATGCATAATTGCACATGGGGTGTGTAATTGCATATGTATGTGCAATTTTGTTTTTTTTGTGAAATTGTACTTATATGTGCAATTGAATATATGCGTGCAATTTGAATGTATTTGCACATGTATATGTAATTTTATTGGACAGAAAAGTCTTTGTACTTTTTTGCTCCCAGACGCACAATTACACACGTGTTATTGCATGTGTATGTGCAATTTTAATTTTTGACTAAGTGCATTTTTCTCATCTATTTGTGATTATGGTTGTCACACATGCCTTTTTCCTCACTTAAAAAGCCTGATTGAAAAAGCCCATTAAAAAGGAAAAGTGGATTTACAACAACAAAACTGTGGGTGACCGGTCCATCTAGAATTAGAGGAATTCTCGATTAATAGAAATGTTTGTGCACAAACACCGTGTTAGCTGTTGGATAAAATGTGCATTGCACGAGTGTGCGGTAGTTGGCCCAAAGAAAAGATTAACATGCATGTAGTTCCTATGAAAAAAAAGTTGTGTTCTCCAATGCTAATTGTCATCAATTTTGTTAGACATTACATGTCTTGACACATAAAAGAAGGGAGTGCCTAGATCTCAGGCGTATGAGAACTAGTTATGTTTAAGTCGCTGATGTCATCCTAATATTTGTATTAATTCTCAGTTGTAATCTAGTTGCAACTCATAAGATTTATACTAATTCTTAGTTACAACCTAGTTGCAACTCATTAAATTCTCAGTTACACCCAAGTTGCAACTCATATGTAACTTCTATTTTGCACACATCACGAGGTAAATCGAACGGTGAAAGAGGCGACTGAAACTTAAAAAGTTCTCAGGTGACTGAGAACTAGCAAATCCGATAAAAGAAACATACACAAGGTAATATTTCACGTATATATATATATATATAGTTTTCATATTTGATGGATAGTAATTGTCATCAATTTCGTTAGACATTACATTTCTTACAGATAAAGGAAAAAGATAGACAAGATCATGCATGTAGAAATGGTCTAATCAATTAGTACATATACATTACACATAAATATTGCAAACGTGAACTACGTAGTTTCGTTTCGCTCATTTTTTGTTCTCTTTTTTGTACTTCTGTACAAATAATACACACGTACACATATACCATCCACACGGCCGGAGCATATGGATGGCTGACGAGAGCTAGCATGCATATATATATATGCATGCATGCATGCACAGGACGCTGGCGCGCGGCAAGCGGCTATATAGGCGTGGATCACTTGATGAAACCCATGACGTTGGGCGCGCCGGAGTTCTGGAGCCAGCTGCTATTGTGTCCGTCGATGAAGACGGCGGCCGTGAACTGTGTGGCCTCTGCCTGTCCGATGACGCGGTATCCGGGCCAGGTGACCCTCTTGCTGGTGCCGGCGCCGGGGCCGGTGTTGGCGTACTCGGCGTAGTAGAGCGTACTGAGGCCGATGTCACCCATCCACACCGACCACCCCTCCGGCTTGATGAAGTCCCCGATGGTGCTCTCCATGACCACCGTCCTGGCGAACTCCTTCCAGGGGCGGCCGAGGTAGCTGGGGAAGTCCATCCTGACGGGGAACAGCGCCTGCTCCGGCACGATCTTGCAGCCCTGGAGCACGATGCCGGTGGGCATGTTCTTGTCCGTGCGGCCGTGCGCGGTGATCATGTTGCCCTGGCTCTCCATGGGCTTCCGCACCGTCATGAGGCAGTTCTGGAACAGCGCCGCCGAGTTGCCGAAGATGAAGTCGATGGTGCCCAGCACCTCGCAGTTGCGGAAGAACTGGCGGTTGGCGTGCACGTACAGCGTGTCCTGGTACCCCTCGAACCTGCAGTTGAAGAACACCGAGAAGTCCCCCTGCACGTGCAGCGCAACCGCTTGGTGACCGTCAGGCCCCGCCGTGTTCACGAACCCCATAGACTTGCAGACGAACCCGTTCCCCTCGGCCGCTGCAACAACCATGCATGATGCATCCATGCTAGATTAATTGTGAACTTAATTGTGAACTTAATCGTGCTTACAGAATGTGCGGGTGGCGATGGTGGCAACACCCCCCTTGTTGCTCTTGTCGCCGATGACTCGGGTCTTGGTCGGCCCGTCGCCGTACATGAAGATGTTGGTCAAGTCCTTGCTCACCGTCACGTACTCCTTGTAGTCGCCGGCCTTCACGTAGATGACGAACCGGGCGGTCGACTTCTTGGGCGCCGCCGCCAGGGCCTCCGTGATGGTCTTGAAGTTGCCGCTCCCGTCCGCGGCCACCACGGCGTTGGGCTTCTGGAGCCCCGGAACCTGCAGGAGCCTGCGGGCGTGCGACGACACCCACTCCGGGAACGCGCCGGCGGCGGACAGCAGCGACCTGCTGTGCTTTCCTTCGCCCAGGTCTTCGATCGTGCCGACCACGTCCGTCGCCAGCACCCTCCGCTCATCCTCCTCGCCCTGCTGCTGCTTGTTGTCGTCGATCGCCACCAGCTGGCAGTTGGCCTCGTTCGCCACGTCGTGGACCATTATCAGCGTGTTGGACAGGAGCTGCCGCTTGCCGGCGAGATCCTCGGGGACCTCCGTCGCCAGGAGCCGGCGGTTCATCTGGCCCGACATGTCGGCGATGCTCTCGATCTGCGCGGACAGAAGCCTTCGCCTGTTCCCGTCCTGCTCGTAACTTGCCTGCGATCGATATGCACGAGTGCCCGCCCGCCTTTTTTTTAGACCAATGCAAGTTCCATTATTTCACACACAAACGAAACGAAACGAAACTTAATTACCTCCGTGCCGGTGTTGGCGGACATGCTCAGCAGCCGCCGCCTCACCATGTCCGTTTCCTTGCTCAGGTTGGAGATGCCGCTCAACATCGGGGAATCCATGCTCATCATCAGCCGCCGGCGCCCAACCACGTCGAAGTCGGGGCCGCTGCTCTCGCTGGACGAGGACTCGTCGTCGTCGGTCAACATAAAGCTCTGGAGGCGGCGGCCTCCGTCGTGGGTCATCTCGCTGATCTCGTCCAGCGTCTCAGACAGCAGCCGCCGGGTCGCGTCTCTCACGTCGGCGATCTCGTCCAGCCTACCATCGACGGCCAGAAGGCGGCGCCTGCTTTCCTCTGTTGTGACGTCGCCGAAATTGTTCCACCCGAGAAGCCGGCGGCTCCCTCCAGGGCCGGGCTTCTTCTCCTGGATCTGCACCACGAACTCGCTGACCTTGGTGACGATGGCCAGCGCGTTGCTGCTGAGCTCGGTGGAGTTCTGGAGCAGCTTGTCCATGGCCTCCTTAAGCTCCGGCTGGTCGAAGCCATCGGCGCAGGTGTAGATGTAAGTCATGGCTCCCGAGAGCCAGTACCTAAGGTCGTTCATGTGCTTGAGCACCTGGTCGGCTCTGAGGCCGGTCATGTCCTTGAGGTCCGAGATGGCGTCGTCCAGGAGCTTCTTGCACTCAGCGATGGCGCTCTGGGTCACGCTGTCAGCGGCGCCCTTGCCGACGTCCGTGTAGCGGACGAACACGGCGCCGACCTCGTCCAGGGCCACCTGGACCGCGGCCCGGAACACCTCCTCCGGCCCCGAGGTGTCGTTCACCAAGGGGGTGAGGCTCTTCTCGCACTTGTCCGGGTACAGCGTGGAGTTGCAGATCTCGGCGAGCTTGATGCTGGTGGCCATGGGGGGCGCGTTCTCGTCTTCGGCCGTCTTGACGGTCATGACGGCGGCGATCATGCCGACGACGGCCACGACGCCCACGGCGGCGATGATGCTGGCGGTGGCGGCCTTGTTGGTCATTGTGCGCGAGTGTTATTGGTGGTTTCTTCGCCGGAGCCGGCCGGGGCTCCTCGCCGCACGGGTACGTACGTACGTAGTGAGCTTGGCCGGTGGCCCGGCGTGGTCTCGTTTATGTAAGTGCAGCGTGCGGACAAGAGCAGCGGTTATTCTTGGACTGCCCTGGTTTGGCCTGGGTCTCGGTTCAGCAGCGCGCTTTGAATGGTTCTTGAGATAATCTTGCCTACTGGTTGGGAACACTTTGCATTTGCATGGATCGACCGATTTCCTCCATGCAAGGCGCATGCTCTCCATTGATGCTCTGCATGCCAATAGCTAGCTAATCGTGTTCTTAGTGACCTTCTTATTCTACTTTCCGCAAATGAAGAGTTTTATTGTCTTCGATTCGATCGAGTCATACATTATTTAGAGTAGTAGTACAAGATGTGGTGAAACCAATCTTGACTATAAGTGGCAGCAAGCACTATGCATGAGGCTATGAATCGTTTGATACTCCAGTTTGTATCGTTTTTTATCTTTTGAACTGAATGTGTCATTTATTCTGGTATTTGAGTTTATTTTATAGCGCTGACTTCTCCAAAACAAGATGAATCTTGGACATGTTTCCAAAAAGTTCAAAACTCGAACTTTTCTACTAGTATGATAAAACTTTTTTTAATGGTCAACGGCGTGTGTGTGTGTGTGTGTGTGGGAGGGGAGGGGGTTGTTCCCCACCTGAATAATTTCATTCCATAAAGCTCAAAAGCTAGCAAATTTTACAGGAGGAGGGGAAGAAAGGGAGTTACACGCCTGCACTGCCAGAGAAACAGGCTTTGTACAGAGCCGAGACCCGCAGCTTGCCGCTCTTTAACTATAAAACTTTAATGAAACTAATTTATCATATTAGACTTGTTTCACAATGATAAGACATATGGTTAAGTGCAGCCGAGGTTTTAATGTTAATAACATATTGGTTTCTTGTAATAACACATATATTTCATATTGTTTCACACATGTAAAGACTTTCATCACATTTTGAACATACGTCTTTAAAGTCTATTCGGTACTAGATATAACCCAATGAGAGAAGTTGTAAACCTTTTTTTTTGTGTGAACTGAGACTAAACTATAATTGATTAAAATATATCTAAAATAATCCAAATACGTAGAATGTTTATGAAATGATTATAAAACATGTGAATATTTATGAAATATAATTAATTTTATAACAACGGTATGTTTCTAAAATTAATTGAATAATTAATAAATGCTAATTTCAATTTCTAGAAAAATTGTCAAAACATTTTGCAGAAATCGTTTGAAATAATATTATTTGGAAACTTATTGATATATTATTTTTTGGCTTAATACATACTCACACAATTACTTGGCATTCTAGGTTTAGTCAGATTAAAAAAATAAAGTTGACCAAATATTTACTTTTTCTAGAGGAAAAGGGCGCACGCGCTCGATTTCATTAAATAAACCGACATCACAAAGTTACTACAGCATTTGGGGAGATGACAGAATGTCAAGCCCGGATTCTAACCCGCAAAAGAACAAGTGTAGCTCTCTTAAGAAGTGAGCCTAACTCACTTGGTTGTGGATGTATAACCCAACCACTCAGGTTCAAATCCTCATTGGACGCAGATTTGGGTTCTTATCATATAAAAACAAAATCATTATAGGGGCTTTCCCTACTGTATTTATTTCAAAAAAAGAACAAGTCTTTCAGTCATTAACACTACCAAAAAGAACAGGCAATTGGCTATTACAACTACCCTACATGCTAAAGATCTTCCGAACGACTCCGACACTGGGCATCAATCCTCATTCGCAACCTTCAACATGAAACCGTCCTCCACCAGCCTGAGAGAGTTTTTTTCCAGTCATTTTGTCAGACCATCATGGATTCAAAAGTAGCAGGATCAAAACACATGCCAGTTAAATGCCCTATTTCTTTCCATACCACATTTGCAATTTTACACTCAAAGAACAAATGCAAGCATGTTTCAGGTTCAAAGCAAAACATGTAAGATCGTCTACTAATTGTCTCTTAACAAGATTATACCTAGTGAGAAGTTTGTTATGTGAAAATGACCAAAGAAAAAAATGAATCTTCGGTGGAGTTTTAATCTTCCACACAACATGAGTATATATATGCATCACTCCTCTGAAATTTATAATAACATAAAAGGAGCTCACACTATACATACCTTTAGCCTCAAACATCCAAATTACAACATCGTCCTCATCACTAAGGTGAAGAGTATGGGCTATTTACAAGATCTCATACCACTTGATCAAGAGATCATAACTAAAACATCTACAAAAAGTAACTTTTAGTTGTTCCCCGTCCTAGAGTTCAACAATAGTGGCAGATTTCTCATTAGGGGCGACATAAATCTCCCAATATTGAATTGCAAGGCTGGAAGAACCAAACCAATGATCCTCCCATAACTTAACCTTTTTTCCATTCCTACTTTCTATTGGTATCCCACTTTAGCATCTTTTGCTGCCCAACTAACACCTTTCGAAAAAGAGGAGACACCTATATCAGAGGAAGCAAAAATATTTGGACTATTCACCCTATACTTGTGATCAATAATCTACTTCCGGAGCTTATTGTCATCCAAATGGTATCTCTTCACCCAGGATGCAAGCAAACACGTATTCATTTCAACTAAGTTGGGTACACCTAGCCCCCAAACTCTATTTGCTGAGAAACTAAATTTCAATTAGCTAGATGATACTAAAAGTGCCCATCATAATTATCACATAAACAATGAGTCATTTGATATTTAATTAGCTTAATGGCCCATTTGGGAAATTCGATGACACTAAGTAGGTAAAGAGGAATACTAGCTAGCACAGTTCTCACTAGTTCCAACTTATTGGATGCATGAGAAAGTATCCTCCCTCTCCACCCAGCATCCTTTTAAGGAGTTTATCCGCAATAGGTTATAGATCTTCTCTCATAAGCTTACTATGATGCAAGGGAACCCCTAAATAAAAGGGAAAATACCCAAGCCTACATCTTAATGCTTGAGCAAACACCTAGGCCTCATCAACTACGATGTTGATTGGCACCAAGTCACATTTATGAAAATTAATCCTAAGCCCACAAGCTTATTCAAAACATGACAGAATCCATTTAAGATTCAAAATCTGGGTCAATTCTTTATGGAGGAAAAGTAAGGTGTCCTCAGCATACTACGTACACTAGTTTGATTAAAATTATGCAACAAGCCAATAATTTGGCCATTACCAATAGCTTTTATGAGCATTCTACTGAACACATCAGCTACTAAATTAAAGAATAAGGGAGATGCAAGATCTCCTTGTCTGACACCCCTGCCAGCCAAGAAAAAATCACTATTCACATCATTAACCCTTACCCCCAATATATCCTTTATAAAGTAAAGAACCAAAAAGGTAAAGACATTTTGGGCTAAAAATTCTAGATGCCAACATCTTAAGAAGAAACCCTCTACTAACCATATCATATGCTTTTTCATAATCTAATTTTGAAAAAGCAACCAGATAATTATGAAAACGAAACCAGATGATTATGAAAATGAAACCACATTAATCATTGTGTGCAACCTCATGAATATTTTCATGGCTGACACCACACTTTCCAAAATATATCCGCCTATAATTAATATATATTGGTTTGGAGAAATAAGTTCCTTGCACACCACACCTAGTCTATTAGTAACACATTTGGAGAAAATTTTGAAGTTGTAGTTAGTTAGATCAATAGGTATATACTTTTTGGATAGTGATAGCCCTCGGGTTCTTAGGGATCAAAGTAAGAAGGGAAAAATTCAATCTAAATAAAATCTAGATCCATATTGTTCTAGTCATTAAACATGGCAAGTAGATCTACTTTACTTAGATCCCAAAAGTTTTGGTAAAACAAGAAAGAAAATCCATCTGGGTCACGAGAACCTTCAACATAAGAGCCAAAGATATCTTCCTTAATTTCAAGTATAGTGAAGGGAGCAGGTAAGAAATCAATTTGAGCATTAGTGAATTTTTAAGTGATATTCCAAAAGTCATCAGCAATATCAATATTAGGTTTATGCTCAAATCCAAACTGTTTCTTATAGTAATGAATAACAATCTTAAGAATTCCTTCATGTCCTCAACATCACCATGGGGGCCCTACGAAAGAGTGATTTGCTTCTTCCTCCTCCTCTGGTTTGCCATAGAGTGAAAATAGGCAGTATTCCTACCCCCTCCAAGATCTACCTCTCCCTTGATATCTTTCTAGCCTTAATCTCATCTTTCTTCCACATATCTATCAAATCAGAAGAAATACTTTTCATCTTAAATTTAGACACATGTGATAGATTATAAGTTTCAGATAAAATGTCCAGGAGGTCATATTCAGCAATAAGTTGTTGTGTTAAGGTTATGTTGAGCAGATTCAACTTTTGCATACCACCCCTAACACCTCTCTTGATATTTATAATCTTAAACTGCCAAATATCTATAGCTTTTGTCAAGTTGCATGAAGCATTACGGATTTTTCCCCACAACCTGATGAAAGCCCTCTTGCTCTACCCACCATTTCTCAAACCTAAATTGTTTGATTTTTGGGATTATGAAGGAATTAGTATTCACAACAAGGGGAGTGTGATCACTTCCCAAACTAGGCAGAGATTTCACCAAACTAGTAGGGTATAACTTATCCCAACAAGTAGCAATGAAAACCCCACCAATAGTATCCATGATCAAATTCTCTTTATTATTGGCCCAAGTGAATCTCCTAACAGAAATCTTTAATTCCATGAGACAAAATTTATAAATCTATTCATTAAATAGGTTTGCCCACTTATGATTGATAATGCTAGATCTTTTATCTTTGCTTTCCCTCACTAAACTAAAATCTCCACCGACTAAGGCAGGTCCATACCAACTAGCAAGCACATTATGCAATTCATTGAGAAATCTAGTTTATGTTCCTCATAGGAGGACCCACGAAATGAGATGAACCTTCAAACCACACCATCTTGTTTATTCTTAATCAAAAAATAAAAGCAGTATGTATGGACATTCCAAACCAAAACATCAAACATGTCAGAATTGATTCCAACCAGAACACCACCAATAGTGTCATTGGCTGGAAGCCATTTCCAACAGTAAAAACTATAAGGATCAAAGACCTGGAACTAAGAAGGTGTAAAATCCACCTTCTTAATTTTAGAGAAACCAATAAAATAAGGTCGGTGGTCTCTAAAGTGATCACCAACTCTACTTAGCTTATCAGGTCTATTAATACCTCTACCGTTCCATATAAATCCTACTACCATGAAAAACTAATTTATTTTTGCTACTTTTTTTCCTGCATACCTCAATCCAAGGCGACATAGCTGGTTGCTCATCACTAATGTGAGGAGAAACAACCAACTGAGGAGAACTCCTAATGGGGCCAGGCTCTTCGACTAGTTCCTCCAAAGTAATATCAATACTACTTAGAAGGAACATTTCAGGATGGTCATAGTGAAATTGTTTAAATCTATTCACATCTACCTCCTTAACAAGGTCAATATTAGCATAAACAATTTCATCATATTCCCCTAGATTAATCCTAGCATTCTGCATCAAGACAGTAGTATCTAGAACACTAAAGGAATTAGTAATACCTTTTGCAGCTCGGAGTTTCTCGGGAACCTTAAGGTTCTTTATTTTTTAGGCCTTGGGCTTTCTCAAAATAAGTTTTCCCGATTTTCTAAATTTTGGCACTCATACGAGTAGGAATTACATGACCTCACTCCTTGTTCCGAGCATTGGCCTGGATATCAATTATCACAATTGGCTCTTTAATTAACTAATGTAGGATCCCCCTGAGTGTGTTCATCCTCATCATCTCAAACCAATAGATGAGCTCCAATGTTTCCTCAGGAGCAAGGAACAAAGCTCTACTAGGTAAGGGAGTGGCTGGTCTGTGACCCTCAATAATTTTATGCATCACACTGGCTTCTACTTCCTCCTTCCCGTTTTAAGATGCGCTTAAGTTTTTGAAGATTTCTCTTTTTAAGATGCATATTGTGAAGAGCAGCGTAAAATAGACCCTTTTGCCCCTAACTACCAGCTCGATTCATTAATTTCTGGCCAAGAGTTACTAGAGGAACGTGCAGTCGGTGGAGACTGGAGGGACATGCGGGAGGAAGGCCAATGCATGCAGCGTATTAGTGGAGGGGGGGCTGGGCATCGTTGCATGCAAATTAATTGTGCAAGGGGTATTTCAGTCCATGAATTTTTCACCACAACTCTCTATGGGTGTTGTTGGTATGCGTGTCAAAACTTGTACGCATCTTAAAACGGGAACGAGGGAGTACTATCCCAGTTCTTGCACTATTCTCCACGGTCATTGTCCTAGCCCCTCCCTATTAGCAACATATCTAGGGGCGGGAGTGGAGAGACTAGTGTTTACATCAATATCCGTAGGCTTCTGTGCATTTTCTTTAGATATTTGATCCATACATTCATCGCCAAGATATTTATTCGATTACTGTTGTCTCCTCCACCACATCCATCATCATCATTGACATTTCCGCCATCCAAACCATCCTCTTCTACCTCAAAGTTGACCAAGTATAAACCCAGGTCCATCTCAAACATTCTGTCTTTATGAATCTTGTCTATATCTCTAACAACAACCTTCACCCTGATAGTTTTGTAGGAACTCCTGAAGATCATATGCCAATCAGCATTAACCAACACACCAAGGGAATATACAATTTTACTAATAACTTTTCAACTGCACCACTTTGGAGGGATGCCTTTAGCTTTGACTCATACCTCAGTGAGCTCCACAAAAGTATCAACTTCCCCATTCCATTTGGAAAAGGCAACATAGACAACTTGTTTTTTTAGGTTGATAGATGGGTATTTCATCAATTCATCAATTTTCTTATTGGGAGGCAGCTTGATCAAGAAATTTTTAGCACTCAACTACTTGATCTGCTAGAACTAATTTGTCTTCCACATCTCAGTGAGAAATTGTTCGAGTTCCTTCTTATCATCTTCTTATTCTTCCACTACTTCCACTACTCTAACATTGCTGAAGTTTATCCATTTAGTAGCTTCCATGCTTTCAACCTCCACATGGAAAAATCCCAAACCAAAATTTGCACTACCCAAATACTTGGCACTTAGTATTGATTTATAACACTCGAGGCACTCATCCATATGATGCCCTGGCTTGCTATAGATGAACAAGCATTTTGTCTTGTGGAATAGGCCAACAAAATGACCTGGCTCCCGCAGTTATAGAAGATAACATTCCTATATTTTGGGACATACTACCAACACCAAACCAACCTTAGTCTTCTTTGGATCTTCCCTTTGTCTTTCTTATCCAACTGTTGGCATGTTGATTTTTGACCACTGGCATTAGCTGCCTTTACAGGGTTCTTCTTATTCTTGCTATTGTTCTTTTGATGATATCTATCAACACCAACACTGTTGTATTGGCTAGATGAAGATTGCACATGTGGAGGAACATACTGATTCAGCATTTCCATCGCCATCATCAGATTCTACATCATCTAGTGTTATGGAGCAAATGTCATCTGATAGGTCATTGTGCCATCTGTGGGAACTAGTTCCATGTACCTTATTGCATCATTTTTAGTATGTTCATCACCGTATATACTCCCATTTGCTGCTGCCCCCTTGATTCGCCACCTCTGAGGAATTGGGCTACAGCGACACCTGGATTCCTCCACTTTGAGTCGGTTGCTGCGGCGGCCGCGACGAACTTGGATATCCTCCGTGGCCTTGACGACCACATCCAACTCCATACCTTTCTCCATCACTCTGACCACCAGCACCCGCCATCAGGATCCCCTTGAAGGTGTCTCTCCCAGTTGTTGCACTCCAGAAATCCCTCGAGAAGGAGACCGGCAGGTTACCCTTCCTCGCCGACAAACAATCTGCTGTCGTAAACTTCTTAGCCTCGAATAAGTCTTTCCTAATCCATACCAGATGGGGTGGATGTGGAAACCCTAAGTACACACCGCTCAGGCACCCCTGACTGATCGTCAACAATCTCCACCACAGTATCCTTATCCCCACCATGGTGTGGAGATGGCTTATTTCCACCAGCTTCTTTTGCTGCAGACTCACGGGGACCTCCGCCATGGATCCTGCCAGATGTCGCCAATCCACGACCCATGCTAGCCCCCTTGTCGACAAGTATGACCCCAGAATTCAAATTCGGGTTCCCACCTCGCCCCCGATCTCGTCACAGTCGATCACTAGCATAATCTCTCACCAGCGAGTCACAACATCTTGGATCGATGATGTAGGAGGCTCTCTCTGCTTCTCTCGAATCTCCCTCTATGGATCTATTGCCCTCGCCCCATCTCTCCGAGAACCTCCATCAACAACCCCTGCGTAGCTGCACATGATCGTCGGGGAAGGCCCTGGCTCCGACAAGGAGTAGGGAGGAAGGGGGAGGATCACCCGAGGAAGGTCGGGAGCGAGAGAGTCCATCATCTCTACACCAACCAAATATTTAGTTATAAATATCAATATCTATAATATAAAATCTATGGTATTAGAATAATTATGAAGTATATTTTCATATTATATGCATTTGGTATTATATATGTTAAATATTCATTATTAATGAAACTTTATAAATTTTGACCGCATCTTGTCGTGTTGCTCGGTTCGGTGCCCAACCCACAGCCCGTCCCAAGCGTATCATATGTGTCTTGACCGTTTCTCCTATAGCCCGCAACGTCTCGTTGCTTGTCTTAGGGCACGTACTACGACAGCCTCTTAGTTAGAGGCTTTGGTAGACAAAATAAAACACAAAAGATTGGATAATTACCGAACGTCTGGCTCCACAACACAAGTGCTTATTTCAGCCGCTTAACGGAAAGCTAATTGTTAGCAAAACCGACTTATGCGGACAAGAAAAAATAGTCGCCCGACGTCTATCCTTGCGTCGACGCTATCACAAATCCCAGGATCCACCGGGATTTAGGCCTAACTGCCAGGGAATCTAGCCTAGGGCTGGGTCTTAGCGTCTCCATTGAACATGCCCTTAGAGTATGTACAATGCAAGATGTTTAGGACGGTGTTTAAAAAAACCGTTTTTTAAAGCACTGATGCTTATTTATACTAGATAAATATCTAACTAGACATCACTTTTATAGAAACATACACCAATGCTTAACAAAATTGTTGATTGATTTTTATAAGCACTTCACTAAACACGTACCATTTATAGACTGAGGCCGCTCTACGCCTACAAGCTGCCCGTTCACACCTTGAGTTCAGCCGTGTCCCCTGTGTCGTGCTTGTGCGGCAGCCGGGTTCGATCACTATTGATGAAAGGAGGCCGATGATTATGGCCTTTCTTTCTCTTCCTGTAAACTACAAAGCAAGTTCATAAGGTATCCCAAATGGTCTATTTCTATTTGTTTGGGTTGACCAACGGTTGTTTTTGAGTTGTGGTTTGGCCTGTCCGATCAACCGGGCCGAGCGACCCGATCCATCTGTCCGTTTTTCCCCGCTGTCACCATTTGACACCCTCGGCGATGTGACATTAATGATGACGAGACGTTGATTATCAGCGTCGGTGGCTTCCCGTGCATCCGACATTTCCCACCATCGAAGATTTCAATTTTCTACGTGTGTGCCTTGTCTCCCACGACTAGAAAACTTCTTGCGCATCCCCAGTCGTTTCCTGCCTTTGCCGTGGTCTATCAAAAACGGCCGCTGGCACGACGGAGACAACAAGCCCAATCAAGAGCAAACCACCAGCCGAAAAAAGCACCAACCACCACTAGCCATGCCTCGCCGCAAGATCGCCAACTGGACCAAGATCAGGGAGATGTGCCGCACCCGCTTCCCGGAGGTGGAGATCGACGTCGTCGACCTCCAGGCCACATTGTTGTCCCAGTGCATGATCAAGGCGCAGGTGGTGGCCTTCAAGGAGGAAGGCCATGTGGCCGAGGCAGCATTGGAGCAGGTGGTGGAGGCGGCCGCAAATGTGGCCGCCCAATGGACGGTGTGCGAAATTCACCATGTCGCCGCCAAGGAGGCGGTGGCCATGGAGGCCGCATCAGCGGCCCTCCGCGAGATCCGCCACGAGGCGGACATGACCATACTAGAGGAGGCGGCCAAGGAGGCCGCCAAGGTCGCGGTCTGCGACCTTCGCCATGCCGCCTCCATGCGCATGGAGGTGGAAGCGGCGCAGCGCAAGCGCGCCATCGACATGGTGGCAGAGGAGGAGCACGTGGATACGACCACCGAGGTGGCAGCCACGTGGGCTCTCATTGACAGGGATGAGACAGAGATGGAGGAGGACGACGAGGAGAGGGAGGAGGTGGATCAGCCATAGGCGGAGGCAGAGGATGAGGGGGAGGAGTCGATCGCCATCCTCCTCAGATCGCAGCGCTAGGCCTCGGCCTCAACGGGTTTCGGCGAGCGTGACCCGACGGAGGCAGCTCTGGCCGACCAAAAGGCGTGGGAGCACTGGGCCGCCGAGATGAAGAAGGCCCTGGCGAACCGGACGGCGGAAGACCGCAGGAAGGCGACAGGCAAGGATCGCAGGAAGGCGGCGACGGGCAAGGTGGCGGGCAACTGCGGGGAGTAGCTGTAGGGACGACCTTCTCCGGCGGCAGTAGTCCCATTTTATATTTTATTCAAATGTGCCTTCTCCGGCCGCAGTAATCTAATGCGGCCGACTGGTGAACACCCGCTCTGGACCAACGCAACTGTTGTCCGAATTTGATGTACAGATATGTCAAGCTGGACGTGTCGTTGTGTGGTTGGAAGATCGCACGCGTCCGCGTGTTTGAACGGATTGAGTCCGACCAGTGGAGATTCCCAAAGCGACTTGGAGGCTGGAAACGACGCGGCACTGCGGCCGCTCTGGCTATCATCCATTCCAGTACGATACATTGCATCAAAGCAGCGATTCTAGCGTGCACGGTATATACCGTGCATGCCCCACCTTCTCTCTCCTATAATTTTTATATAGTATGTGTTCCTTCATTCCTTTCTCTTTCTTACTTTTTGGATTTAACTCATAAACTTAAAACTGTTGTAGCTCTTAAACTAAAAGTCCAATTTGAAAACGGTTTAAATATTTGGATTACTACAATAGAGAGTTTTATAACAAGACCAATATTGAATATATTTTGACAATATTTGAAAATCAAATTCTAAAACATAATAAAACTTTGAAAAACATAATGAAACATGAAACAAATATTTGTGGAAATAATTTATTTCACCGCATTTCAAACTTGGTTAACCAGAGTTAGAAAAAAAATTGGTAATTAACTTTGAGATCTAACTATAAATTATGTTGACAACAAACAGGATCAACAAGTTTTATTGAATTTCATTACTAATCATAACGCTTTATTATGTTTTGCAATTTAGGTTTTTAAATTTTATTAATTTGGGGCTTGTTTAAAAGATCTTACCAAAATAAATACATAGGTTCAAACAGAATGTTACTTGGATAATTATTCTAATATATACAGCCTTTTAAAATTTAGACTTGAAAATAAAAAAGATGGATTAATGGATTAAAGAGAGAGTACGAGATGTCAGATGGAAAAAAGAGTGTGGGGTACCATATGGATGCAAAGATTCCTTTTTATCTGAATCTTAAAGTATATGAAACAAATTAAACGGTACATGCATGCACGCTATCTAGCATGCATGCTAGAAAGACATTTCTGTACATTGCATTTCTTTTGGACCAGTTTAACCTGATCGGTTCTCTGTTACTTGGATACACAGGACGGCCGCCGACCGATCTTTATAACAACAGAGATCCAGGGCATATAACGAAACAGAAGCGACTCTGCTCCACCTGATTCGTTGGTGCTATGCGGACTCGACTGTATGTATCGTATCCCTGTAGTCTTACGATTAAAACTGTCAAAAAGAAGATAAGAAATGCTGCCATGGACTGTACCTTGGCGCAGACAGCAGTTTTTTTAGGTAACGCTGACTACACAAGTATCAAGGCCTACTTGCATTGTCCAGACAAGCCCAGGTAAATACTTGGCCAAGTTTTGGGCCTCTACAAGATTTCGGCCTGAAAAATGAGAGTGGTCAATATAACAAATAGAAGCCCGCGCACCCAACCTGAGTGCAGGATGCGCTTTATACTAGTTCAAAATTTTGATGTGCAACATGAATTCATCCAAAGGAACTCAGGATGATACTGAACGTGGTTCATCTTCGGAACATCTCAATGGATCCTGCCCGACCAATATTTGCCAATTGATTGGTGCTATCGAGGGTTTCCACAAACACTTCACACCAGGCATCGAAACAATGCCTTGTGAAGTGCTTGATGAGAAAACATTGGTAAAACTAAACATGCCTTGCATTGATCATCTCTTCGGGTTCTTGGACGGCATTGGGTGAAGCTTGGTGGGACTGAGAGTTCACCCAAACACTTCACAATGGTGCTTGAAATAATGCCTTGGGAAGTGCTTGTGTGGGAAACTCATGGTAAAACCAAACATGATTGCTATTGATCCCCACTTGTGGTACTTGATCGGCAATGAGTACATCTTGGTGCCACCAAGAGTTCCCCCAAACACTTCAGAACGACTCTTGAAATAGTGCCTCGTGAAGTGTTTGTAGGAAACTCATGGTAAAACCAAACATTCTTGTTATATATTGATCCTCACTTGTGGTTCTTGATCGACATTGAGTAAAGCTTGGTGGCACCAAGAGCTCCCCCAAACACTTCACAATGGCACTTGAAATAATGTCTTGTGAAGTCCTTGTAGGAAACTCTTGGTAAAACCAAACATTCTTGCTATATATTGGATCCTCACTTGTAGTTCTTAATCTCCATTGAGTAAAGGTTGGTGGCACCAAGAGTTCCCCCAAACACTTCACAATAGCACTTGAACTAATGCCTTGTGAAGGGTTTGTAGGAAACTCATGCTAAAACCAAACATTATTGCTATATATTAATCCTCACTTGTGGTTCTTGATCTCCATTGAGTAAAGCTTGGTGGCATCAAGAGTTCCCCCAAACAGTTCATAATGGCACTTGAAATAATGCCTCGTGGAGTGCTTGTAGGAAACTCATGTTAAAACCAAACATTCTTGCTATATATTGATCCCCACTTGTGGTACTTGATCGGCAATAAGTACAACTTGGTGCCACCAAGTGTTCCCCCAAACACTTCAGAATGACGCTTGAAATAGTGCCTCGTGAAGTGTTTGTAGGAAACTCATGATAAAACCAGACATTCTTGTTATATATTGATCCTCACTTGTGGTTCTTGATCGACATTGAGTAAAGCTTGATGGCACCATGAGTTCCCCCAAACACTTCACAATGGCATTTGAAATAATGTCTCGTGAAGTCCTTGTAGGAAACTCTTGGTAAAACCAAACATTCTTGCTATATATTGATTCTCACTTGTGGTTCTTAATTGCCATTGAGTAAAGCTTGGTGGCACCAAGAGTTCCCCCAAACACTTCACAATGGCACTTGAACTAATGCATCGTGAAGGTTTTGTGGGAAACTCATGGTAAAACCAAACATTATTGCTATATATTGATCCTCACTTGTGGTTCTTGATCTCCATTGAGTAAAGCTTGGTGGCACCAAGATTTCCCCCAAATACTTCACAATGGCACTTGAAATAATGCCTCGTGAAGTGCTTGTAGGAAACTCATGCTAAAACCAAACATTCTTGCTATATATTGATCCTCACTTGTGGTTCTTGATCTCCATTGAGTAAAGCTTGGTGGCGCCAAGAGTTCCCCCAAACACTTCATAGTGGCACTTGAAATAATGCCTTGTGAAGTGCTTGTAGGAAACTCATGATAAAACCAAACATTCTTGCTATATATTGATACTCAGTTGTGGTTCTTGATCTCCATTGAGTAAATCTTGGTGGCAATAAGAGTTCCCCCAAACACTTCACAATGGCATTTGAAATAACGCCTCGTGAAGTGCTTGTAGGAAACTCATGGTAAAACCAAACATTCTTGCTATATATTGATTCTCACTTGTGGTTCTTGATCGCCATTGAGTAAATCTTGGTGGCACCAAGAGTTCCCCCAAACACTTCACAATGGCACTTGAAATAATGCCTCATGAAGTGATTGTGGGAAACTCATGGTAAAACCAAACATTCTTGCTATATATTGATCCTCACTTGTGGTTCTTGATCAACATTGAGTAAAGCTTGGTGGCACCAATATTTCCCCCAAACACTTCACAATGGCACTTGAAATAATGCCTTGTGAAGTGCTTGTAGGAAACTCATGATAAAACCAAACATTCTTGCTATATATTGATCCTCACTTGTGGTTCTTGATCTCCATTGAGTAAAGCTTGGTGGCACCAAGAGTTACCCAAACACTTCACAATTGCACTTGAAATAATGCCTCGTGAAGTGCTTGTAGGAAACTCATGATAAAACCAAACATTATTGCTATATATTGATCCTCACTTGTGGTTATTGATCTCCATTGAGTAAATCTTGGTGGCACCAAGAGTTCCCCAAAACACTTCACAATGGCACTTGAAATAATGCCTCGTGAAGTGCTTGTAGGAAACTCATGGTAAAACCAAACATGCTTGTTATTGACCCTCAATTGTGGTTCTTGATCGGCGTTGAGTAAAGCTTGGTGTCACCAAGAGTTTCCCCAAACACTTCACAATGGCACTTGAAATAATGCCTCGTGAAGTGTTTGTACGAAACACATGGTAAAACCAAACATTCTTGCTATATATTGATCGTCACTTGTGGTTCTTGATCTCCATTGATTAAAGCTTGGTGGCACCAATAGTTCCCCCAAACACTTCACAACGACACTTGAAATAATGTCTCGTGAAGTGCTTTTGGGAAACTCATGGTAAAACCAAACATTCTTGCTATATATTGATCCTCACTTGTGGTTCTTGATCTCCATTGAGTAAAGCTTGGTGGCACCAAGAGTTTCCCCAAACACCTCACAATGGCACTTGAAATAATGCCTCATGAAGTGATTGTAGGAAACTCATGGTAAAACCAAACATTCTTGCTATATATTGATCCTCACTTGTGGTTCTTGATCGGCATTGAGTAAAGCTTAGTGGCACCAAGAGTTCCCTCAAACACTTCACAATGGCACTTGAAATAATGCCTCGTGAAGTGCTTGTAGGAAACTCATGGTAAAACCAAACATTCTTGCTATATATTGATCCTCACTTGTGGTTCTTGATCGCCATTGAGTAAAGCTTGGTGGCACCAAGAGTTCCCCCAAACACTTCACAATGGCACTTGAAATAATGCCTCGTGAAGTGGTTGTGGGAAACTTATGGTAAAACCAAACATTCTTGCTACATATTGATCCTCACTTGTGGTTCTTGATCGGCATTGAGTAAAGCTTTGTGGCACCTTTTAGGGTACATCTCTTATGGTATATTGCAAATGCTTAGTTACACCTAGAGTTCCCCCAAACACTTCACATAAGCCCTCGGAAAATGTGCTCCGTAAAGTGTTTTAAGGGAACCCCTGCTAATACCAAGCGTGGTTCACTATGAGTACATCGCCTTTTTTAGCATATGGACAATATCTACTAAATGCTTGGTGACACCGAGAGTTCTCCCAAACACTTCAGAGTACTCCTACAGAAGATGTTTCCTAAAGTGCTTGAAGGGAACTCCTGACGATGCCAAACTCGATTAATTCTAATCGTGTATATGGATTTCATGTATATATGCTGGTTCCCACCCAGAGTTCCCCCAAACACTTCACTATACACACAGCTCTCTATCCCTGCATTGAACACCTGTAATAAAATGTTAATGCAACAATGAGGCATAAGCTAGCTACTGAAGTGATTTGAGGAGAACTCCAGGTGACGACCAACCAGAACTAGCCAGGACTATCGTTCTCTCCTATGGACCACACTTGTTTAATCTGCCCCGGTGATGAGCGCATAGCCGGCTGCTATTTATAAGTATAGACGCGAAAGACTAAAATATGTAGTAGTAGCAAGTTTGTTGCCTCTTGTGGACTGGGGCGTGCAAAAATGCATGCAAACTCTTGGTGCCGGATGAACCCAGCTACCAATGCACCTAGCCGTGATGCAGCCTAGGTTAGAATGAAGCTAGCTGCTAGAGCAATGGGAATCTAGTGAGATGTGGCCTTTTTGAGCCTAGATTTGCAGCTCCGAATCGTGCAAAAGCTCATGGAGTAAAGGCGCGTGTCCAGCCTGCAAATTCCTTATCTCCAGTCGTCGTCATCGTCGCCCCGTTTCTGTCCACGCACATTTCTGTCAGCGTGCCCAAAGGGACATAGAGACCATGTTGCAGCTACCAAGGCGTGGTTGTGCAAGTTGCAGACATACGGACTGGGATTCCGGGCAATCTTTGCTACAGTAACAGTTTTGTTGCAGAAAATGCTCCATCTCATGGATGGATTTTGCAGTGATCGGGTACTGTGCTGTGGTGCAGTAAATCTTGATAAAGTCACAAGGAACTTCAGGTAGAAGAAGTAATTGAAGTGATCGGGTACTTATGTAAAAAAAGAGGAACTATTTCCTACGTCTATGATATGGAGTATCATCTGCGTCCGTGTTATATGTTAAACGGCCTAAATCTCTGCCGCGGCAGACTTCTGCCTCTGCCCCGTTCTGGGCGTATTTCTGTGGGAGGGGGGAGCGAGGGGGAATCAATCGAGAGCGGTATACACATAAATCGTCATCGGTACATATGAGTACATGAATAATTAAACAACTATTATTATACACAAACATCGTCATCGACACATACATCGTCATCGGCTCATACATCGTCATCGTTCATTTTGGTGGATATCTAAAGAGTTCTCCGCCAGGCGTGACGACCTCATCAAGTATGAACCCCGCCAATTCCTCTTGAATGGCTCGTATGCGTTCAAATAGTAGGAGTTGGTCCCGCATCCGTTCGATCTGAATATATATGAAGAATGGGCCGTCAATATATATATAAGAATAAAACTCAACACAATTGATGGTAATAAAATAATGTTGTGGACTTTGTTTACTTACTCTAAGTTGTTCTAGTGCGGCTTGGTCCGTCGCACATATCGTGTTGCGAATGAATTCGCAAACATAGTACCCACATAAGTTATTGCCGTGTCCCATGCACTTTACGAGAATAGAGAGTTCAATCAAAATAATAATCAATAAAGCATGATATAATGGAATTGGAAGCTAGCTAGTATTACTTACATTTTGGTCTACAAATTTTAGTTCTTGACCATTCACCCACGGCCTGCCCGTGAACCTTTTCAAACCCTGTCCGACAAAGAAAATGGATAAAGGAGTAATTAATTACTTATTGTCACGAAAGTTGCCGATCTAGTGCGATAATATGATTGAAATTACCTCTGGAGCATCTCTCTAAAGTTTGCCCATATCTCTTTTCTTTTCGTGCGAGTCCATGACAAGGACTTTTCTGAGTCGGGTTGAATGACTAGCAGAATAAAGTAGAACCTACGCATAACTCATCATCAGTTACACTTAACATCGAGTAAGCTGAAATAGAATGTGTACAAGAGAGAGGGTACTCACGAGAAGTTGTAAGGTAATAGTATTTCCCTTTTGGTTTGTTGTCTCGATAAAGACGTTAGCAAGTAATTTTCTGTTTGCCGGGTTTGGTTTCTACCACTTCTTCATGAACTCTATTTGGGTCAACGAACCCAATGTCAAAAGGCCTCCTTTCCTGCATTCCATAACCTTTTCCTGTATAATAGTATATACATATATGGTGAGCATATATATATATACATGCAATTAATAAAGTGAATGAGATGAGATATAAATTATAGAAATAGTACTTACACACAATAAAGGCTGATGGCAGCTTTGTCGAGTTCCTTCTGATTAAATAGAAAATGCAAGTCTTGAATGTTGAAGTCGATCGCTTCATCTCCGCAGAAGAAAATATCATCTCTTATATGCGCCGTGATCCATTCTACCTTTCTCGTCTTGCAGAAATGAAGGTACCACTTGTGCAATTTTTGCATCTTTGTTGGTAGAGTCTTGAGCTCCTCTTTCTTGACGAGATTCTTCCCATACTTCCATGGCTGTATGGGGTTGGCATCGCATTTGGGCAAGTTGTCTCCCATGACGTTCAAGTATGCAATGTAAGTCATCCCCATCTCATTGGCCTTTCTTTGTAGCTCTGCCTCATAATCATTTACGGGAGGAGCGTCTCGTGTGTCGAACATTTGAGCGGGCACATGATTGGTTTTCCTGCTCTCCGAGCATGAGAACTGTTTTACGGGTGCCTCACGAGGCTACTTTCAGTCTCCCTCGGCCTTGCATCCGCCTTCAAAATCTGGCGCTCGTAGTCCGGCACTAGTGGGGTTTCAGGTTTCAAAAGATTATTGTAAAACTTCTCCACCACCGCCGGATCTATTTTCTCCTTTGGCTCGGCCCGTCTAGGTATAAAGAATTTCTTGACCTGTTCTTCTGAGATCCTATTGGTCTCCTCGTCGCTGCGATTCCACGTTAAAACCGGCAATGGCTTGGCGGAAGGCTGCGGGACGTAGTTTTTTGAACTCTTTGGCGTACGGTTTCCTGCGGATTTCTTTGTGGCAGCACTCGATGCTCCTCGTGGCAGTTCTCTTCCGCTTCTGCCGAGGAGATGGCTAGCACCGGAGATGGTCGACGGACGGAGATGCTGCCGCAGGATATGGCTGACGGCGGAGATGGCTGCCACAGAGAGATGGCTGGGACGGAGATGGCTGCCAAGCAGAGATAGTGAAGCGCTCAGATCGCTAACGCCATGAGACGGGGGTGCCAGTGACCTCAATTTGGAAGCACAATGTGTTCCTTCTTCCAAAGAATGGTTGTTTTCACGCAAATTTGAGTTGAGTTTCCCTTCACCGTAGCATGGTCAAGCTGTGCTTCCTCATATTCCTTCACAACCTCATCCACCCGACAATAGCATAGCCATCTGGAATCGGTCGGCGGTGGTAAGTTCCACCAGCTACTGAGGTAAGGCATAGCCGACACCACCTTAATGGATAAGCCCATTAATCTCACATGCAGCTCAGCGTGTTCGCTCTCCGTGATCTCATCCACGGGTATCGTGGACCCGTCATTTCAAGCGTGGGCTGCACGTTCTCCGTGGAAGCCACCGCTTTTCGCAGATGCGGGCCGCTGAAGCTTCCAATGCAGGCTCTTCGTGCGGCTGAGATGGGCGGTAGCTTGATGGCTCAGTGCATTCACTTGCGCTGCAGCCTGCAAGTGCATGTTCTATCTGTGTCATCCGCTCTGACGCTCTTTTTTCTGCCGCGCCATCGTAAGAGTCGCTCGTCGGCAAACCCATCCTTCCACGTCATACCCGTGCCTCGTGCATGTCGGGTGTTCTTTTTACCGATGGCGGCGCGTGTGAGCTAGTCATTCTCTGTCGGGATGGAAGGTCTGGCGGATGTTTCCTCATATGCCGTGATGAGTTGATGTGGGTTTGGCAAGGAGGGTTGGGAAGATACACAATCCTGTTTACGGGTCCAACCTTGCCCCGATTCGTAGAACCAAGTCTTTGCACGTAGGTCCCACCCATCTGTCTGGGGTGTGATCCCTCTCTCGCGCAGGGCCTTCTCAGCTTCCTCCTACTTAGGCCTCTGAGATATGTAGCCACCTGACCCCGTCCTCTGGTGATATTCCTTCTTCAGGGCATTAAGCGTATTGGTCTCTGACCTCTTTTTAGCTATAGCACTTTTTTTATATGTCTCAAATTCGGGGTGAGGTCTTATCTTCACATAATATGCGTCTTGAAATTTGAGTCTCGCCTTTGACAAATTTGTTCAATTTTGTCTTCCAATTCTGGAAAGCGTCGACCATCTTCTTTAGAGTCCACTCTTTGACCTTTTCCTTTATAACCGGGTTGTTTTCATCCTCCTCTGGCGGAAGGGTGAAATTTACCAACAACAAATTCCAAAGCGTTTCTTTGGATCTATCATCGACAAAGGTACCGTCGCCCTTCTTTGGCTTATTCCAATTTTCAATTATGATTGGGATTTGGTCCCTAACAAGAACTCCAGCCTAACGTACAAATTTGTCTGCGGCCTTCTTGGGCTCCATCGGCCTGCCATCAACACGGACTGCTTCGATCGTGAACTTTGCACGATCTTTCAACCGATGGCTCGCGCCTCGCTTGCTCTTTTTCGTAGAAGAAGATGGTTGCTGGCTAGTCGATCCAGAGGGCTAAAAGAAGAAAGAAGCGTTAATTAATTAATACATGTAGAAGAAGATTGTTGGTGGAAGTCAGCAGAGGCTTAATCAATGCATATACCTCACGGACTTTGTAACCATTAAATTGCGTTCACCGAGTCTTCATCTTCTCCATGACTAGTACTTGAGCTGTCATCATGTCCCTCAAGTTCGAGATATTGTGAGGTGTCCTCATCAATAATGTTCTCCATTATTTCTTCTTCTTCAAGGTTTCTACTAAGTGGATCCATAGTTTCTAAAACAATAATATTATCTAGAGTAAGAGTGTAAACATTCAAGTGGACTTGGATTCATAGACAAATATACATATTATTCATACAAAAATACACAAATGAAATTAAAACCCTAAGGATGCTTGATCATTTCAAACGAGTTCCGAGGGGTCCAAACCCTAATTCGGAGAAATCCCGGATGCATATGAGAGGGGCTAGCTACAGTGGCTGACCGGAGGCTGGCGACGTTGGAGAGCGACCTAGGGAGCGCGAGGTAGCGTGATGCGGCCTACCTAAAACGGGCGTTGTTCGAAAGAGGAGGCCGAGGCAAACATTATAGCGACGGAAAGCAACTTGGCAGAACAGATACAATGTGGAGGGGATGTCCCCAAGATAGGCCCCAGACCGAGGGGGGATGCCACATCGGAGCTTGCACCCCACCTAGGGCGCATCGTGAGCTCGCACCCCATGGCCACCACCGGAGCTTGCACCCCACCTAGGCCGCCCCGCAGCCGAGAGGGGAGGCCGTCCCCGTACCGCGCCTGGGCCCTGGGCCTCCCCGACGAATCCGCCTCCCTGACCCATCCCCTTCACTTCCCTGTCATTGGCCCCAATCCGTGGATGCGCTCGCGTAGCCGCTCCTTCCCGCCACACCCGATGACGCGAGCTACCACGTCAAAGCTGTCTTCGTGTCCGATTTGATCCTAGCTACTACTAATAAGTACAATGGTTTGAAATCATACTTTCTACAAAGCTTGTTCGATTTCATCTTGGTACATCTGTTCGGAGGGGTTCGAGGGATCGGTCTTCGGATGGATTTCCGGGTTCTACGGTCGATGGGGATCTTGGCATGGTTCAGTTCCTCGGTCCTCTTCCATGTTGTTATCATGAGCGAAGTTAGTCGATGTGGGCTCAGAAATCACCACACAAAACACAACATGCATGGTTAGCATCGAATCGATTGAGCGAACACGCGTAGAGAGCTCGATGGGGAGGCGGCTCCGAGGAACCGCGAGGCGAGCGGGGAGGCAACAGCGTGCAGGATCAATGACGGCCTCAGATGCACGGCGACGGCAGCTGGCGGGACAGAGGACGGTAGAGGCGGTCGACGGCACGTAGCAATGACTGAGGCGCGGCGGCGAGCTCCACACCGCCGCGCGAGGAGAAGCAGAAGGGAGAAGCGAGAGGGCGGCAGGCGTGGTCCGCTAGCTCACCACGCAGCGTCGGATTCTTGTAGGCGCCGTCGTCGCCGGTGGCGCCTGTGATGTGGCGGTGGCCGGCTGTGGCGGCCCGGTGGCGGCGGCCGGCTTGATGGCGGCAGCGATGGCGGCGGCGGCAGCGAGGGAGGGTGGCGGTAGCGTGGTGACGGCGAGGTTCGTCGATCGCTCTTGGGGAAGAAAGGAAGGGATGGCGCATTTAATACCTTTAACACAGTTCGGTGGAACGGTGTTAAAGGAAATCTTGAAGCGAAATAAATACCCCCTTTAACACCGGTTCACTGGAACCGATGTTAAAGGGGCATTATTCATGCATTAAAGGGCATTTTTAATTCAAAAATATGATATGAATTTAGAAAATTCATATCTTTTTCATTTCAACTCAGAAAAATATGAATAATATATCATAATTTTCAGAAAAATAATATCTATCCATTCATGTAAATCATTTTATATTTACTTTACATGAAAATTTTCAAAATAATTAAAACACTTACATATAAATTTTGATTATTCAATTCAAACAAAAATAAAATGTTAAATCCTAAAACTTTGAACATAAGAAATATTAAGCATCTAAAAAATGATTTTTATTAGATCAAATCATATTTTAATGCCGCATCTTTTGTATTAACATTTTTGAATTGATTGGATCTCACTTGAACACTTGAATCTCACCAAGCCTCGCTCAACTTGCATTGTTTTTTGATAAAATAGCATATTGTGAACCTAAAAATGATTTTTTGTAAAAAATCATGAGCATCGTATCATGTACTTGTAGTTCATATCTGAACCACTTCCTGCCGATTCGGTAGGAATTTGTTTTTTTCACCAGAGGTAGACGGAAAGGTTTCAGATCCCCCTGTTGGTACATTGTGCATATAAGGTGGTCTAGTATTTTTGTAAAATGTGTTGGTGGTTTTTTGAATTAGCCATTTGGTGGTTGCTTCACAAAACCGTCCGTTTTTTATGCTCGGAAAATGGAAAATGCCTTTTTGGTGCGATAAAAAGGAAAACTTCCTCTTGCAACATTGTTTGCCATGCCATGATGCACATGTATGCACAATATAGCCATATTATCACAAACTATGCCTTGATTCTAGCCATAACATTGGTCATTTGACCCAAAAGCCAAGAAACCTTGAATGAGATAGGTCATTTTGAGACAGTTACATAAAGCCGATCTGGAACTGAAAATTAAGATACATAAAAGAACTGAAAATTAAGATACATGGCCAGATTAAGTAACAATCGACCGAACTGGAACTGAAAATTAAGATACATAAAAGAACTGAAAATTAAGATACATGGCCAGATTAAGTAACAATCGGCCGAACTTGTTTCGGAATGTTGGAGTGATTAAGTCATGCTCCTGCCTACACCTGTAATACTCGCCACTGTAGTCGTCGTACTCGCCGCCACCCTCATCGCTGTTTTCGTCGGGGTCGCCGTAATTGAACCTCTAGAGAGTACGTGTGGGCTGGACTTGAGGGTAGCGCGTGGGCTGGACTTGAGGGTAGCGCAGACGGGGGTTGGAGTCGGCGGCAGTGTCATAGGCCATGACGCTCTGGAGAGTCCGACCGCGCCACCATAGCCGATGGCCGGCCTCGTTGAAAGTTAGGAGGAGGTGGGCCGTCCTCCTCGTGCCTGGAGAGCGCCCTCTCATGCCGATCCACGAAGAAGGCTTCCCAAGTAGGGAAATAGTCGGGATGCCATCTGGGATTCCTCCGCTGCTCCGGCGTGAGCTCGAAGTAGTAGTGGTTCGTGATGGCCATCCGACGCGCCACAACTAGAGGGACAGGAGGAACCGGCACGCCTCGGGGACACAGTAGCCCGGCGGGCAGGGGTAGTTCGAGGCGCAAAGCGCCTCCGCCTCCCTGGGAGTTAGTGCTACGGTGGAAGCCATGGGAAAGAGTGATGAGGTTGCAGATATGAGTCTAGAGATGTGCAATGACAATGGAGGCCAACCCCCTACATATATATATAGTGAACTAGCGGGAAGAACTGGAGGGAAGAACTGGCGGGAAGAAAAATGGCGGGAAGAAGATCCGGCGGGAAGAAAAATGGCGGGATGAAGCACTAATAATAGGGGTGAGTGTCGACATTATGTCGTGTGGCGTGTACCTTGTCCCGGATGGTGTCACCAACCGGGACTAAAGATGAACCTTTAGTCCCGGTTGGAGACACCAACCGGGACTAAAGATGAACCTTTAGTCCCGGTTGGAGACACCATCCGGGACAAAACACGAGTCAGCACTAATAATAGGGGTGAGTGTCGACATTATTTCGTAAGTGTCAACACTATGTCGAGCTGCTTGTACTATAAATAGGCATCCTTGTGAGTCAGTCCTCCAGCCATTTTGAGGCGGGGACACCACTACGGCCGATTCGTGGAGATGCCGAGCCGGGCCCGGTCCTCCATCTCCAGAAACTGGTCATAGAGGCACTCCCTAATATGTGAAATTAGTTAGCTCCAGTGTATTGATCTAGTTAGAGAAGTTACAAAGCTGCAAGATGGTTTTTGAGGCAGGGACACCACTACGGCGGTTCGGGAGATGCCTTTGAGCCTAGTCCTCCGGCCAAGATCTCAAGAAACTGTCATAGAGGCACTCCTAATATGTGACCGTAGCGTTTGGAGATCGGATCTTAATGGTAAGTGCGAATCGGGACAACTTCTTCTCATAGTCCGGTCCATCCACAAAACATGACTAACACTCAAGACATGTATTAATATTAAAAACATGAACTAGAGTTACATAATATGAGCATGAAATTCTTGGCATATGTCCTTCCTTATGATCGCTTGACGTAACCATGGAGCATCTTCTTTACTTAACGGAATGCTTGGGTCAGTTTTCTTTGTGAAGGCGCGGAATTTCATCAAACTTATTATAATCTTCCGACATGTCATCTTGTCCTCGATTCCCACGATGTTTCTTTTTCCTGAAAGAACTATGTGACGCTTTGGCTCATCATATGATGTATTCGTTTGCATATTTTTTTTTTTTTTTGGGAGGACATGTCCTTCACATAGAAAACGAGCCACATCATTGGCTAGGACGAATGGTTCGTCTAAGTTCTTCATAAGATTGTTGAGATCCGTTGTCATTCAAGACTTCTTGTCTACCTCAACCCCTCCTCATTAGCTTGACCCATTTGCATCGAAACAAGGGGACCTTAAAATTAGGTCCATAGTCAAGTTCCCATATCTCCTCTATGAACCCATAATACGTGGTCTTTTGCCCATTGTCTTCTGCATCAAGCGGACACCTTTTTGGTTGGTGCTCTTTTATCTTGGCCTATCGTGTAAAATGTATTCCCATTTATCTCGTACCCTTGGAAAGTACATATCGAAGATGGTGTCCTGGCCAACAAGTACAGGTGATCCCCAATAGTGGTGTTATTCGTGAGAAGTCTTTGCGACCGCCAAAACTCGCCATGTGTTCACTTATAATCCATTCATCGGCCGGGTGTTTGAGGCGTATTAAATTCTTGTGTTCATTGATATACGGGCAACCAAGATAGATCTTTGTAAAACCGTGTAGTGTGCTTGATTGAGAGAATGCGTCCCTACATATCATTGCTTTACATCCTAGGGTGCCTTTTCCACGCAGTCTCCCTCATGTCGTGATTCGGAACACCAATCGCCTTAAGGTCGTGAATAAAATCAACACAGAACTCAATGACCTCCTCTTACATAGCCCTTGGAGATGCTTCCTTCGGCCTAGCACGGTTATGAACATATTTCTTTAAGACACCCATGTACCTCTCAAAGGGAACATATTGTGTAGAAATACAGGACCGAGAATGGCAATCTCTTCTACTAGGTGAACCAGAGATGCGTCATAATATTGAAGAAGGATGGTGGGAACACCAACTCAAAGTCGACAAGACATTGGGCCACATCTGTTTGTAACCCTAGTAGGCTTTCGGATCGATTACCTTGAGATATTGAATTGAGGAATGCACATAGCTTCACAATGGGTACTCGAACATTTTCGGTAGCCCCTCAATGCAATCGGAGGCAATTGTGTCATAATCACGTGGCTCATGAGACTTCAGGTTTTGGAATTTTTCTGCCATATTTATTATTCCCTTTATATTCGGCGAAGCAGACGGGACCTTGATCGCTCGGACATTCAAAAAGATTTCCTTCTCTTTGGTAAGAGCGTGGTGGCAGGAGTTAAGTGGCATCGTTTACCCTTCTCGTTCTCGTGATGCATAGGCTCTTGAGGGGCCTTTAGACGTTCTTGGTCTGTCGTGCTTCGGTGTATCTTTTGTCTTCCCATACACTCCTAGAAAGCCTAGCAGGTTCACGCAAACATTCTTCGCCACGTGCATCACGTCGATTGAAGAGCGGACCTCTAAGACTTTCCAATAAGGTAGGTCCCAAAATATAGATTGCTTCTTCCACATGGGCGCATGTCCGCATCGTCATTCGAACAGATAGACTGCCAGACCTTTTCCAAAGATTACTTCTAGGTCCTTGACCATACCAAATACCTCCTCACGATGCGGAGGGAGGCTTCCTCCGGGGTTACGCAGACGTTTGAAATGCTTGCCTTTCTTTCTTCTTGGATGCGAGTTCGAAGAAATCTGATACCCTAGGTACACAACCTTCTTACATTTATCCAAATATACACTTTCGGTATCATCTAAATAGTGTGTGCATGCATTGTATCCCTTGTTTTATGCCTGAAATGTTACTAAGAGCAGGCCAATCATTGATGGTTACGAAAAGCAATGCTCGTGGGTCAAATGGCTCCCCTTTGTGCTCATCCCACATACGTACACCTGGTTTGGCCCACATGTAAAAAGTTCTTTAACTAATGGCCTTAGGTACACATCAATGTCGCTGCGGGTTGCCTCGGGCCTTGGATGAGCAGCATCATAATGAACTTCCTCTTCATACACAACCAAGGAGAAAGGTTATAGATACATAGGGTCACAGGCCAGGTCTTTGACTGCAGCTCTGCTCACCAAAAGGATTCATGCCGTGCATACTTAGACCAAACCTTAAGTTCCTTGCGTCACGTCAGAAGTCCGGTACTCTCGCCGACTTTTCTCCACCGTGACCCATCAGTAGGGTGTCTCAACATCGCGTCTTTCTTACGGTCTTCCATGTGCCATCGCAACAACTTGGCATGCTCTTTATTTCAAGAGACGTTTTAACCGTGGTATTATAGAGCATACCACATAACCTTGGCGGAACCTTCTTCCTAGGGCCTCGCCCTCAACATCGCCGAGGATCGTCTCGTCGATCTTATATGATGCAGTGCATACCGGCATGCATCCAAATTCTCGTACTTCTCATCGCGGTAGAGGATGTCATTAATGCAGGCATGTATCTTCCGCGTCTAATCCTAGAGGCGGAACCTTCTTTGCTTGGTATGTCTTGTCGGCAACTCATTATTTCTTGGAAGAAGATTCTTCATTTTACCAACAACTTTGAAAATCTTGTTGTCGGTCACACCATTCTCGCCTTCCATTGCAGCAAATCCAGGTGGCACCTAGCTTTTTGTGGCCATCTTCGCAAGTTGGATACAACAATGTTTTGTGATCCTTTAACATCTCCGCTTCTCCGTCTCCTTTTCGTTTCACATTCTTCCTTTGCATCAAGATGGCCCGACCAAGATCATCATCGGGCCCATCTGCTCCCTCTTGATCTTCATTATCTACCTCCGTTGCATTATCATCATATTCGGGATACATATTATGATAGTTTTCATCATCCTCTTCTTCTTCGTTGTCTTCCATCACAACCCCTTTTTCTCCGTGCTTGGTCCAACAATTATAGCCGGGCATGAAACCGGATCGGCGGTGGGCGTGAATGGTTCGGTATTTGAGTAGTCTTTCTTGTTCCGGTGAACACACGGACAACACATAAAACCATTGTGACCACGGTTTGCATTAGCCACAACGATGAAATTTTGGAGGCCGTAATGTACTCGGAAGTGCGGTCACCGTACATCCATTGCCGATTCATCTGCATTAATATGTAGTATATATCAAAAATAATAGGAGATGACCATTTATATATATAGTACATCAATGACACATGAAACTATAGTTGCCGACCTCGACCAAGACGGAAGAGCAACAAGAAAGCTTATTTTGAGCTCTCGCATTTCACCGAACACCTCTAGTGCATATGAAAAAACACAAACTAGCACTCTTCACACCTCTTGCTAGGCTCCAAAATGTGAAAGAATGGAAGAGTGGGGTGTGTGGCTGGGGTGGTGTCTTATAGCCCCTTTAACACGGTTCATGCCACGAACCGGTGTTAAAGAAATCTTGTGAACCATCGCTAGGGACCTTTAACACCGGTTCATGCCACGAACCGGTGTTAAAGGGGGCTCCTTTTTTGCCACAGGGGCCACGCTGGTACGGCCCCCCCTTTAACACCGGTTCGTAGAAGAACCGGTGTTAAAGCCCCTTTTCGGGATCAACAAAAGACCTCGTTTCCACTAGTGGGAGTAATAATTAGTTGCCGAACATCTCCACGGATCTTATTGGTGGATGTGGTCGTTGCAGTATTGCTGTATATTGATAAAGTGACGAGGAAAAAAAATATGTGATGAGAAACTTAGAGCATCTTGACAGGTAACGGGTTTTGGACTATCTAGCTTTGCGCGCCTGATGCCATTCGAATTTTGAACTCGCTGGCGACGGCCGCTCCCATGGCGCTGCACTCGCCTCCTCGGAAGCCCTCCCCTTCGCTGGCGCGTCTCCTTGACCTCCATATTTGCCAGCTGCCGCCCTGGCTGGTCGGCGGCCAGCGTCGTCATCCGTCCGGCGGAGGGACGCCTCGTTCTCCTCAATGAGGAATGTGTGGTCGTCGACGCTTAGGATCGTCGGCGCGGAGAATTCGTGCGGAAGGGCGCCTCTCTGCGGTGACCAAGCAAACCACTGCATGATGTAGTACACTATAGTTGTTGACATAACACCAATAAAACATCGTTCACTAGTATTACATTCCTCAGAGTGGTACAACAGAAACACAACAGGTCCAACACATGACTATATGTTACAACTTGACTCTTTTCAAAAGATCTAGAGAACACTCTAGGTTAAAGAGAGAGAAAGAAACTTTTTACAAAGAAGAACCAGAAATAATAAACTCATAACCATCATACTAATGGACTAGTATTTAAACTATTGGACTTGCATTACTACTATTGCAATACTCTACAGAAATATGTTCTATGGCTAAGGATTATACTTATATCTAATCAACAACTTCATCTTCACTTTAGTTAATACATATATTGACTTCATTGAACTCATTGAAGAACTTGAGTTGTTGATGATAATTCCTTTGAGGACTAGACACCGTCTGTATTAGCTTCAGAATCTAGCAAGAGTTAAGAAGATACGTTGAGTACAAGTGTACTTAGCAAGTTCACTAAAAAGAAGTGTTTGATGCACTAGGTACAGCCACAGACCATAGGTCGTAGGCAATGCAGGTTTTCGAAAACATTTCTTCAAATGTTGCTTTTATTCTGAAAATCTATGTCCGTCAACCTTCACAGATTTATCAGAACTTTTATGGAGTTCCTTTCCTGCCGCATTCGTAGCTCCTTCCCGGAACAAGGAGTAACAAGTTATAGTTCTTACACTCTGCAGAGGTGCGTTGCTTTACCCATGAGAGATCAAATCCTTGTTCACAACCGGACAGCTTATTCCCGTCCACAATTCTGTAATGTGGGGCCCAATAGATGATCCAAGCCAATCACTTCCCTTCTCCGCGACCCCACATAGAACACGACCCCCCAAGCAGAACGACCTCTGTTATTCTCATGGAAAAAATAGCGTTCTATTTCTTCCCTATAGCGGCGTTATAGCGTATTTGAAACGTGAACGCTACGCTATGCAAAATCTGCTCGCTATGATGCTAATTATGCTTTAGCGACGCTAAATACGCTATAACGTCACAACGCAATAGCGCCGCTAAATTTTTTGTGAATATAGCGCCACCCCATAAGCCCATTAAGCCCACGAATCCACCACTCCCAACACTCTACATATAAATCTATGTCAACTCAACCATATTCCCCCGTTCTCCCTCCCCACATGACGGTGACGACTGCTGACAGACAACAACGCCCATCTCCTCTAGGTCCAGCCGGCCGGCCGTCTCTCTGCTTGGCATGTCCACCAGACACAGTGAAGCACCAGGAGGACGCGCATCT
Source organism: Avena longiglumis (assembly GCA_030063025.1). Taxonomy (NCBI): domain Eukaryota; kingdom Viridiplantae; phylum Streptophyta; class Magnoliopsida; order Poales; family Poaceae; genus Avena; species Avena longiglumis. The sequence continues at coordinate 15,879,270 of CP125976.1, forward strand.
CAAGTTCTCGACTAGTGAGCTCACCTACCGCATGTCTTGTCCTCTAACTTGTCCTGCACCGGATATCAAGCAAACTTTGTCATTTGGCCACTACTAGTTAATTGGTATTGCATGTATTACTCAAAAATAGCTGCTAAAATCCCTAGTAATACATGCTAGATCTTATTTTTTTATTTTTTTACACACGCTATAACTTGCATAGCATCTGGAGAAGAGCCACGCTAAAAGAAATAGCATGCTATTTTTTTATTCTGCATAGCAGATATAACTATGGTTGACTCTTTGAGGACTCTAGTGAGCAGACAAGAACCTGGTCGCCCCCATCAATATGAGGACATACCTACGACCGTCTCTCAGAGATAGTCTAGACACCAATTTCGTGGGGAACTAAGGGGTCCCACCCATGCTGAGCCTCGTAAGGTACAACGGCGTTACGAGATGGTCATCTGTTCATGTGAAAGGAAGAAGATCCAGCTGACTTCTTCATCCCATTCCAAATCTCATGGTTAACACGTAATATACGGCGCAAGAATCACTGTCGACATTGGTTGTTAAGTCCTAGATGATATATTCCTGTGCAGTGGTATTCCAACTGCCAGACTTAATAGATTAGCTGATCACCCTAGATCAGTAACCAATAGTTCACATTATTATCAAAAATAGTGTTTTCTAACCTTTTTGAAATGCAGGTGACGACATCATTTGATTTGCAAATACTTGATAGAAAATAATCAAAGGACATGAGCAAGTGTGAACTTGCCTTTTGTGATTGCAAGATTATGCACTCACGGTCTTTAAGACAATAGAGGATCCAATATCTGAAATAAACATCATTTGTCCGGTAAGGACTAATGTTTAAAAAAGCAATATGCAGTTATGCATAAGTTGTCGTGGTATTGCCGACGAGTACGCCATGGAGGGGTCCTCACAGTGCGTGTTTAGAGACGTGGGGTAAGGCGGACGGTTGACGGGTACGAGGTAACACAACTTACTCAGGTTCAGATCCCACGACGGTGGCGGAATCCTACTCTTGCTATAAATCACTATAATGGCAATACGCCGAGTTACAGAGATAGGTTCGCCGTGCGAGGTGTATGTAAAACGATACTAGGTTGTTCCCTAAAGGCTCCCATAGGCCCGACTTATATAGTCGCCAGGTCCTAGGGTTACAAGGAAAAGTCCTAGCCGGACATGTTACAGAGTCCTACACCGTCTATCACTAGTCTTGTGTATCTTGTACTCCAAGGCTCTGCACGCCGTGACTCCACGTAGCCTTCCTTTATCCGCATGGGCCTCCTTCCGATCCACCTAATGGCCGCCCAGAGCCACGAGCCATGCTACCGACTATGGGCCACCCGGGTTAGTCGGATAAGAGACATGCTATGAGGATACCTATAGCATATCCCCAACAGTAGCCCCCGGAGAACTCCGAGATCTTGCACCGTCTTGCCTCTTCCCGTGGAATGCTCCTTCTAGATGGATGTCGGCAAATCGTCAAGCAATGTCTTGTAGTCCTCCCAAAGAACCCTGCAAAGGTTTCTCCGTCTTCTATGAGTAAGTCAGAGAAATGCTGAATCTTCCATCGTATGCTTCCGTTGTCAGATTAAATCCGTCCATGCCGGAATCTTCGATGGGACGACTCATCTACCATGTCAGTTATGACGACGTAGGCTGTAGGTCAGTGATGCCTCGTAACTCTCGCATGCAGAGAGCGCAATCATATCCGATTTTCCCGCGCGAGCGATACGAACCGTTGGCAGCGGCGGTTGGAGACGTGGCGAAAATACCGCGCATGTTCACGAACACGTCGTCTACGCGGCAACCGTCCGATTAGCTGCACGAATCTTGACTCAGAGTAAGATAAATAGTAACCGTGGGACACTTGCCACTTTTTCACCCATTCTCTCGCGTCATCATCTTCTTCCTCCAGCCGCACGCCTCCTCGAGCCCTCCGCGGAAAACCTCGAAGAAACCCTAGCCTCTCTCTACGCACGATCGCCCTCCCATCCTCCATGGCCAGCAGCTCCTCCCTTCGATGGCGGCGTCGGCGAAGCCCGCAGTGGCCGAAGCTCCGTCGTTGTGCCCCCTGAGGGCCTGGTCATCCCCGCGTTGGCGGTGATTGAAAACACCGGCGCTGACCACAATCTGGCGGCGCTGGAGCCTCTGGAAGAGGAGCGACTCACAAGCGGCGACCGGCTCGGACATCACCGGCCGCGACATCCAAGAGATGGTCGCCGAGGGCTACCTCCCCGCGACGGAGGGGCTTGCCTGGCGGGCGGCGCCGGCCGGCGAGGTGACACCTTCTCCCCAAGTCGGAGAAAATGTCAAGGCCCAGCTGGTACGCAGCGTTTCTCTGCTCATCTGCCACTTATTTCTGTCCGTCTTGAACCACTTCAAAGTCCAACCCCACAACCTCTCCCCCAATAGCATCTTAGTGCTTAGCAACTTCGCGGCACTTTGTGAGGGTTACCTAGGGATTAAGCCTAGGTTAGACTTGTTCGTGTACTTCTTCACCGTCAAACGTGAAGCCGGACATAGTAGGGAGGAGCTTAGGAACTTCGGCACCATAAGCTTCAAGATCCGACCTGGCCGGCGGTTCCCCGACATCGTTGGCCACGAGTCATGCAAAAACTGGCAGCGGACGTACTTCTATGGCCCCGACATTCCTTTGGCGGGCCGAGAAGTGACGTACCCGGACTTCGTGGATGGAGCCACCGCTGAAGTATCCACATGGAGATCCCATGCCTCCCTTCCCTCCGACCTCAATGCTTCTCGCGCAATAAGGTGGATCGAGTGGTTCGTAGAGGCGGGTTTGACCGGCTTGGACCTAGCCATATGCTGGTTCATCAGGCGAATCCAACCCCTGCAGCACCGCGCGAAGTTCATGCACGAGTACACGGGTGATCGAAAGGATTCCCTTTCGGATCTCCGTGGATAACTTCTCGAGCGACTCCGTCAAGCTTCGTTTGAAGGACATCGTCAAGGTGAAGGATAAGAAGCGTGGCTTCACCATCACCTGCGACATGTACGTAGACGACAAGTGCCCAAAGGTAGGTATTTATTTTCCGTGTATGACATTGCTCCAGTTTCTCCGTCTTATCATAGCCATCTTATCTAACACGGTGATTTCTTACTTAACAGCTTAGCGGTTTAGATGAGGACAACCTGGCTGCCCAAATCTACAATCCAAAGATGAAGGAAGTCACGGTCGTGTCCGACGATGATGCCCTGTTGGCGCGAAAGCGGAAGAGCTCCACCTCTGACGCTGCTGACGGAGGTAAGAAGAAGACGGAGGGTGGAGCCTCCAAAAAGAGTACTGCCGCCCTGGAGGCGGAAAAGAAGAAAGCCACCGAGATGTTTGCCAAAGCGCCCCCCTAGTGTAAGCCTCTCATTCTCCGACATCGTCTCATTTATCTGTCTTATTCCTGTACTTATGCATTTTGCACGTTTCAGGAAGAAAGCCACACCCAGCCTCAAGAAGTCCTCCAAGACTCTTGGGGCTTCTAGAAATATCAAAGATATGCTGTATCGTGACTCCTCCCCCGCCATCGCCCCTGCTACTCCTGCCGTCAAGCGCTACTCTGCTCCGACAAGCTCCCAAGTCCAGGAGGCACCAGGCCCTTCCGCCATGGAAGTGGACTCTGGCGCCTCTACCGAACTAGCTGTTGTCCATGAAAGGTGCAACGCAGGAGAGTGCTGCTCTTCAAATGGCTGAAGCTCCGGCTAAGGATGCCATCGGTAGCGGCAAGGCGGTGGTGGGAGCTGGTACTTCTGCAGAAGGAGGCGCCTCTGTTCCCCAGAAACCCTTCGAGTTCCCGAATATTGTTTACCCGACGCTCATGCTGAGTAACACAACTATGGTTCCTAGAGGAGTGCCATCATCTCCGACGTGCAGTCTTGAGGAGCTACTCCGACAAGCAGATATCTTGCAAGGAAATAGCATTTCCTTTGGCAAGTTGCTAGCCGAGAGCGCTACAAACCTCAAGATCATTGCACTTGTAAGTTTTTCTTTACCTTTTGCATTTTGTATGAGCATCCCACTGTAGCCCCCGAGGATGTAGACGGAAAACCATAGGTTTTGCATCTATATGCTCTAAGAGTGACTAAGTTAGAAAGAACTCTCACTGTAGCCCCCAAGCATTTAGATGGAAGAAATTATTCCGACTAGATGCTTTAAGAGTAGCATACACAGTGTTCATAATTTTCAGTGCTGTAGCCTCCAAGCCTCTAGTTGTAACTGAATTAGTTCCGACTAGATTCTTAAAGAAAAGATAAGCATTTTTCGAGCTAAAAACTTTATACTGTAGCCCCCAAGCTTCTAATCAAGAACTGAATTAGCTCCAACTAGATGCTTTAAAGAAAATCTAAGCATATTGATAAGTTTAAAAACTCTCGCTGTAGCCCCCGAGCACCTAGATGGAAAATTTACGACTATGGGCTCCAAGCAGACCAAACAACGACTTAACTTTTGCTTCCACAGAATGAGAATGCTCGGAGGGGCATGGCCAACGACAAGTACCAGAAGATGCGCGCAGATCTTGAAGCCGAAAAGGGTAAAACTGCCATCTTGAAGGAACAGATCATCAAAAACACGAGTCTGTTTTCTTTTTGCGCATTTCCGTCTTACTTTTGTGCCCATAATCTCCGAGTACTCAATGTGTACTTTTTTTCTCCGACTTGCAGAGCATGTTGCCAAGGCCAAGGATATTGTCGAGCAGTCCAAGCACATCCAGTAGCTGGACAGCGAGAACAAGATCCTTAAGAAGGAGAGGGAAGAAATGCTGAAGATGCACGAGGATTCCATGAAAGCCTTGCAGGACTCCGCCTCCGCGGAGATCAATCGCTTGAAGGAGGAGCTTGCGATCCTAAAGGATCAGAAGCAAGCTGCTGATGAGAAAAACCTTCGCCATAACGAAGCGTTTAAGATCCTCCAACAAGAGAAGGTATCCTTGGCGGACACCGTCTGGCAGGCTAAGGCCAGCATCTTCAGTAAGTGTCCTCCGCCTTGTAGTTCTGTAGTATGGATACTTAGAATTTATTGAACTCATGCAATTCTTGTCGGAATTTTCAGCGCCCATGGGTTTAACCCGCTCGCCTCCTTCGGACAAGGAATGCATGGTTCTTGCCGGCAAATTCATCAATACCGCCATCGCCCAAGCCAAGGAGATTCCCAAGCCCTTCCAGATTTATATCAAGGCCTCGGACTCCGTGACGAAGTACTTGGAGATTCTGCGCCGAGCCCCCGAGCGTGTCACGAGCTGGAAATCTTCATGCGCACGGGCTGGCGCAAGGATGGCGCTGTCTATGGTGAAGGCACACTATGAATATGCCGACATCGACACAGTGACATCTGGTATCCCTGACATGGATGATGACGGCAAGGAGATCGATCACGAAGCCATCCTGTCATCACTCGCGGGTTATGACACCGTGGTTGCCGAGTTGGTGGGCGTTGACGCCTTCGCCCCGTGAACTTCATCGACAACGCCAACCAGACTCCTCCGAGTCTCATCACAGCGCGACGCCGAGGGTGATTCTCCTACCGGCGATGATGCGGCCTCAAGTCTCCTCGCGCCCAAAGAATGAAAAACACTTTGTAATTTCGTTTCACCGGAGTGTGCGGAAAAACTTGTTGATGTAATATTAAGGCGGAAAACAATGGTTGTCGTATCCTTCTACTTAAGAATTAAGTTTCAGCATGTATATATTTTTTAAGCAAGTGTTGGCTTATCCATTACTCTGGTTCTTATGCTTGACTTTTCGTGAGTCGGAAAACTCGTTGTCGGAACCATGTGCTTAGGTGATGATGCCCAATGGAACCGTCAATAACCTGAGCACAAAATCGCTGACAATAAGTGCCGAAAGTCACTACTCCAGAATCCACATAAAAACGACAAAGAATGCATAGACTAGAAAACTTAAGCTAACGCCCGTAGGCAGAATTTTCACAAGTGCAATCGCAAGACTTGTGCATAAAGGTTTTATATGATCCAAAAATGAACACTAAAGGAGGTAAAAGACTCAGCAATATGAGTGAACCAAAGAGCTTTATTTCATTGATCATATAAGAGGTACACAATTAGATAAAAATGCTAAGTGTAGAAAGGACGTAGCTGTGCTATGTTCCATGGCCGATCAAGCTCCGGGTAGTCATCATCCGGGTCACGTCGCTTACGCTTATGATCCTCGCTGGGTCTGTCCTTGAGTTCACGATTGTCGACAAGGTAGTAAGACCCATTGAGCTGCGCCTTGCTTATGATGAATGGTCCTTCCCATGCCGGGGATAATTTGTGTGACTTCTTCTGCTTAAGTTGGATTACTAAATCCCCCTCTTTAAACGAGCGATGCCGAACATGGCGACTATGGTAGCTGCGTAGCTTCTGCTGGTAGATGGCGGATCTTTGGCATGCCAAAATGCGCTCCTCCTCGAGAAGGTCCACATCAAGGCGTCTGGATTCTTCAGCGTCATCTTCATCGTAGGCGACAACTCTTGGTGTATCGTGGAGGATGTCGGAGGGTAGGATGGCTTCTGCTCCATATACCATGAAGTAAGGGGTGTAGCCGGTGGATCTGTTGGGTGTGGTTCGTAAACTCCACAGCACAGATGGTAATTCTTCCGCCCAGGCTCCAGCTGATCTATGTAGCAGTGCCTCAAGACGTGGCTTGATTCCCTGCAAAATTAATCCATTGGCTCGCTCTACCTAACCATTGGATTGTGGGTGTGCCACAGATGCAAGGTCAAGTCAGATTCCTTTGTCCCAGCAATAGGCCTCCACTTCTCTGAGTGACAAGTTGCTTCCGTTGTCGGTGATGATGCTATGTGGGAGACCAAATCTCACCACTAGATCCCGGACAAACCGAGGCGATTGCCCATCAAGCTTTCTAATGGGTTTAGCTTCTATCCATTTGGTGAATTTGTCAACTGCTACCAGCAGATGTGTAAATCCACATGGTGCCGTTTGTAACGGTCCCACCATGTCTATCCCCCAGACTGCAAACGGCCAAGTTATTGGTATTATTTGCAGTTCTTCAGCAGGAACATGTGGTTGTCGGGCATAATACCGGCATCCCGTGCATGTCTCAACCAACTTGTCGGCGTCCGCCTTCGCGGTCAACCAGTAGAATCCTTGCCGGAAGGCTTTTGCGACCAATGATAGAGGAGCGGCGTGATGCCCGCAATCTCCGAGATGGATCTCGCGCAGGATTTCCATACCTTCTAGCTAGGAAACGCACTTTAGGTATACACCAGTAGTGCTCCTTTTATAGAGTTGCCCATTAATTATGGTATAACCCTTTGCTCGCCGTACTATTTGCCATCTTTCGACTTCGTCGCTGGGCAAGGTTCCGTGTTCGAGATATTCCATGAACGGTTTTGTCCAAGCCGGAGGGATCTTTGTCACCGTGTTGACGAAAGAGTCAGCTCTATCCGGGTTGTCGATGTCGGCGCCCTTCACGGATGGTGTGCGTAGATGCTCTAGGAAAACTCCTGGCGGAATTTGCTTGCGCCCTGATCCAAGTTTAGACAGTAGATCACCGCTTTTGCTCCCTAGGAACATACTTGACAGAGCCCAAGAAGCTCTTGGCTTTCTCGCCCACTTCGCGATATGCCGCCATCATAGGGTTCCGCGCATTCCAAAGTGCTAGCCACCGGCAACCAAGTCGAATCTCCACAAAGAAACTATGTGCTTGATGCCAATATCCTTGGCTACACGCAGTCCGTGAATGAGTGCTTCATACTCCGCCATGTTGTTTGTAGCCTCAAGTGGATCTGCAGAGCGAGTGCCTTTGTCTCCTTTTGGTGACTGTAGTAGTACACCAGCCCCCGAGCCGTTGAGCAACTTTGATCCGTCAAAGTGCATCACCCAGTACTCTGGTTTTGGCAGTGGAGTAGCATCTGGCATCTCCGTCCAATCTGCAATAAAATCCGCCAAAGCTTATGACTTGATAGAATCGCGTCTCATGTAGGTGATCTCGAAGGCGGCAAGTTCAATGCCCCACTTCGCGACCCTTCCTGTAGCGTCGCTGTTGTTGATAATGTCGGACAGTGGAGTCTTGCTCACTACTGTGATTGGGTGCTCCTGAAAGTAATGCCTCAGCTTCCGAGAAGCAAGGAATACTCCATAAGCTATCTTGTGGTAGTGTGGGTAATGCTGATTGGACTCCATCAAGACCTCGCTTACATAGTAAACTGGTCGTTGCACTCCGTGCTCGTAGCCTGGTTCCTTCCGCTCTACCATGACGACGATGCTGATTACCCGGTTGGTTGCCGCCATGTAGATTAACAGGGGCTCTCCAGGCTCGGGAGCTGCAAGGATGGGTGCTGCGGAAAGAATCTCCTTGAGCTGCTTCAATGCTGCATCTGCTTCGTCTGTCCACATGAATTTGTCTGCCTTCTTCAGCAACTTGTACAGCGGCGGAGCCTTCTCTCCAAGTCGGCTGACGAACCGACTAACTGCTGCAACACAACCTGTTAGTCGTTGGATGTCCTTTAGGCATGTCAGACGGTTTATGTTTAAGATGGCCTTGATTTTCTCCGGGTTGACCTCGATTCCGCGCTGGGAAACGATGAAGCCCAACAATTTGCCATCTAGAACCCCGAAGACGCACTTCTTAGGGTTGAGCATCATGTTGTATTTCCGAAGATTATCAAAGGTTTCTTTTAAGTCGGAGATTAAGTCGTTTGACTTTTTAGACATCACCGCGATATCGTCCACATAGGCGTGAACGTTCCGACCAATTTGGTCGTGAAGGCAACGTTGCATTGTCCGCTGGTAGGTAGCACCTGCGTTTTTCATCCCAAAGGGCATTATGACATATCAAAACGTGTCGTATGGGGTAGTGAACGAAGTGGCCAATTGGTCCGACTTCCTCATCTTGATCTGGTGGTATCCTGAGTATGCATCGAGAAAACACAAAAGTTCCGAGCCAGCCGTCAAGTCAATGACTTGGTCAATGCGAGGCAAAGAAAACGGATCTTTGGGACATGCTTTGTTCAAGCCGGTGTAATCAACACACATTCTTAATTCATTGGTTCCCTTTTTGGGGACAAGTACAGGATTGGCCACCCATCGGGTGTGAAGGACTTCTCGGATAAACCCAGCCTTAAGTAACCTAGCTATCTCTTTGCCAATGGCGCGTCTCTTCTCATCTCCAAGCGTCCGAGAGGTTGTTTCACCGGTTTACATTTTGGATCTATGTTTAAGCTGTGCCGGCAAGTTCCCTAGGTACACCTTTCATGTCGAGGTTGCTAGGCAAAGATGTCCCTATTCTCACGGAGGAACTCGACGAGCGCTTTCCTATTTGGGATCGTGTTCGTCCCAATGGCGACGGTCTTGGAGGCATCGCCTACCACAAGTTCCACCGGCTTGGTCTCGATGGCGGCCTTGAGCGCAGGAGCGGAGTCGGAGATCTGCTTCTTCGACGCGGGCATCTCTGAGTCATTGACCTTGCTCCGGATCTCCTTGAATTCTTCGCTGTAGAGGATAGCTTCTGCAATGGCTGCTTCATTGATCTCGCACTCCCTTGCCTTGGTAAAGCTTCCGGATACGGTAATGACACCGTTTAGTTCGGGTATCTTGAGTTTGTTGTAGACGAAGCATGGCTTGTCCATGAACGTGTGGAATATGTCGTGGCCGAATATGACGTGGTACACGCTCTTGAAGGGGACCACCTCAAAGGTCATGCGCTCTTGGCGTTAATTATTAACGTCGCCAAAGGCTACCTGAAGCGTAATGCACCCAAGGGACCGAGCCTCCCGACCAGGAACTACGCCATGGAACACGGTGTTGGTCCGTCTTAGGTTTGCCTCCGTCAAGTTCATCTTCTGCAGTGTATCCAGGTACATGATTTTGATGCTGCTTCCACTATCCACCATGCACTTGGTGAACTCCACGCCGTCAATCAAGAGACATGCTATGAGGATACCTATATAGCATATCCCCAACATAAGTATTGCTTATGCATTTTGTAAAACCCCCCGAAATGAATCCCTAATATTTTAAGTGAAGTGAACTTAGGTGATTCCTTTAAGAGTTGGTTTGTCTCTAAATTTTACTTCACAAGAAAATGTATTTATAAGTAACTTAAGTCTTAACATATAAAATATAAAAGTAGAGTGCAATAGTAATCTAAGATTGAGATTAGTTGCTATTTGATGATTATGATGAAAGCCTATGTATTGGGTTGTTTAAGGGTTGACGGAAATTATTATAGAGTTATTGTTTGAAGTGGCAAAAAGAATAAGCTTCAAATAAAAGGTTTCTTTGATAAGGTTTAAACAATATTTATGGTTAATATAATTGATACGTTGGAAACGTATCTATAATTTTTGATGCTCCATGCTTGTTTAGTATCTACTTTTCTTTACTTGTCCACACTTTGAGGTGATTTTTACATGTTTTCTGGTACTAACCTATTAACAAGTTGCAACAGCGGATGCCTGTCACTGCTTTTGGTTTCGAGAAAGTTAGTAAAGAAATATTCGAATTGGACGGGACAACGGACAAAGTCAATTACTTTCCGTGGGGAACAAGTAGTCTGAGAGGAGAGCGGAGGGGCCAGACCATTCCCAGCGCGTGTGGCCCCACCACGCGCATGTCTAGGGTTTGCCTGCCGCTCGCCTCCCCCCTTCGCCTATAAGAATCTGATGCGAACTGTACCCGATCAAATATCCACGAAACCGTCTGTAGCCGTCGCCACCATCGTCCATAGATCGGGGGGGGGGGGTCTGAAGTTCTTACCGACATCCTATCGGAGGTGAGATCATCCCAGAGGCCTTCTCTCCAGTATGATGCGTGAGTAGTTCCACCTTGGACTATGGGTCCATGTAGTAGCTAGATGGTTGTATCTTCTCCTTTGTGCTTTCATGTATAGATCTTGTGAGCTCCGTTCATGATCAAGATATAATCTATTTTTAATCATGCATGTTGTGTTTGCAGGGATCCGATGGATATTGAGATTATTATGTTGGTTTGATTAATGGTTTTGTCTTTATGATTCTATCATGTCTGTGTTGTTTGTGATCTTGCATGCTCTCTGTTGCTAGTGTTTATCTTGGCCAAGTAGTTGCTAGTGACTCCAAGAGGGAGTATTTATGCTCGATAGTGGGTTCATGCCTCTAGTTTCCAAGGGAAGTGACAATAATCTCTTCGGTTGTAGATGTGCTATTTCTACTAGGAAGAAAACAACGGTCTCTTATTCATGGAACATGGGGACTGTTTACCTTACACACTTTGCTTAAAGCAGTTGTCTGTTGCTTGCAACTTAATACTGGAGGGGTTTGGATGATAACCTGAAGGTGGACTTCTAGTCATAGATGAAGTTGGATGGCGGTCTATGTATCTTGGTGTATTGCCCAATCAACCTCATAGGATCTTTCTGACTAGTAATTTCATTGTTATGCCTTGCTCGCCTCGCCAATTGCCTGTGCTGTAATTTGTTTACCCTTCATGCCATGTTGTTTATCTAAGGAGAGCATCTCTAGTGAACTATGGACCCCGGTCCAATCTTTACCATTGATACATCTTCCACTATTACTTGTTTACTTGCTGCAAACCATTAACTTCCACACAATACGTTTAATCCTTTGTTACAGCAAACCGGTGAGCTTTACAACCTCACTGTTCGTTGTGGTAAAGTTTTGAGTTTGTGTTGTGCAGGTCTTCGTGTTGCTTGCAACACCTGTGTGATGTTTCCTTCCTCCTTCTAGTTCGATAACCTCGGTCTCAACTGAGGGAAGACTTGCTGCTTGCTGCTTCACACGTTGCTCTTGGGTTTCCCAACAGTCGCATATAGGACAAATGTCAAGCTTTTCTCAGCCATGTCGGGAGGCCAAGGACATCTTCACAAGGGGAGTCCTTCACTTCGTTTCTCTTTACTTTGTTTTTAGTTTTCTTTGTTTCTTTTGCTTGGTTTTGTTTGCCTCTTTCCAAAAACCCCAAAAAAATTAGTTCATGCTCTAGTTGCACCTTGCTCTACCTCACCATATTGCTCCCCAAGTTCGCCCTAAAAGATCTTGCAATAGGTAGTGGCTCCATAATTGGGAAAGATAATTTTGAAGAATTCTTTAATTATGTTAGCAAGCATGAGGATATTGAGGATAAATCTATAGCAGAGCTTGCTCCTAATTATGAGATTGCTGCAGCTTCTTTAGTTCATATGTTGGAGGCTAGGTTTGTTAGCCTTAACCCCTTCATACAATTCTTGTTCCTAAAACTAAAAGAAGAAAAGAATGCTGAAAAGAGGGAATTCATCCATGAAACTTTATCAAAAGAATTCAATGATGTTGCTAGGGAAGCCAAAAAGGTTTTTGAGTGTTTCAATATGCTAGGCTCAAGTGTAGATGTTGTGGGTATTTCTGATAAAACTAAGCCTAGAGAAGAATTCAATATACCCATCCCCTTTAAGCTTGTTGGAATGCATGAAGCCTTTGAAAAGAATTTTGATTGGATTGCTCCTGAAAATCTTTTTGATGAAAGTAGTAGACCAAAGAGAGATTAAAAGGGATCCTCAAAAACCCATTTGTATGAGATACCTTTCATAGTTGAAGAATTTGCAAGTATGAATGTTAGTGCTTCTTCATTTGAAAATACTTGATTCTTCTTGCTTCTTGTGCCTAACTTAAAGGCGTTAAAGAAAAGTACTTGTTGGGAGATAACCCAAGAGTTTCCTTGAGTCTTGGAAGTTATTACTTCAGTAATGACCTCTCCTTATCCTTTTTGTTTGCTTTTTGTGCCAAGAATGACATCTATTGAGAGGGAAGTAAGATTTGGGGAGTTGCTGTCCTGAAACAGATTTCTATCCTCCACCAAAAACAATCGTGAGGAGGCTCTGTAACTCTGATAGAGATCAAAATTTACAAATAAATCCCCCAGTATGTTATCTAAATTTCATTAGTTTAACACTTTTTGATTTGAGCAACAGAAGGTGTTCAAAAAAATCGGTTTCTACCTGCTGGTCTGTTTTGACAGATTTCTGCCATTATTTGCATTTGGTTCTTATTTATTCCTTTTTGAGTTCTCTTCAGGTAAATTGAGCTTTGTGAAGGAGTTAATACAGTAGCTTGTGTTTTTATTGAAAATCCTTGTTGTTCCAAAGCTTTGCCAGTGGTCTAATATCTTTTGAATACACTAATGTTGCTAATGAAGATTGTGTGAAGTTTTGTATGAAGGAAAAATTTCAGGTGTAGAGGGAGAATGATGCAATGAGATGGAGAATGAAAAAAATCTCAAGCTTGGGTATGCCTCTATGGTGTCACCCCAAGAAATATTCAAGAGTTACAAGCGTCAAAGCTTGGGGATGCCCAAGGCATCCACTTCTTCATAAATAAAAAGCTCAGGTATGTCTAGACACTTCGTTTTTATTGTTTCACGCACAGTTGTGTTGTTCTTGGAGCGTCTTAGTTTTTGTTTGCTTTGCTTAGTTTTTTAGTTTGCTAGAGTAGTTTAGACCCCCGCTCTCGCTGTGTTGTTTTGCAAATAATTTTTCTTGGTGTTTGGAAAGGAGTAGTAAGTTCTTGCTTGAAGTGCAAGAGGAGCTTGCATTGACTGTGACTTAGACTTTAGAATGACATGCTAGGTGTTGTTTTGACCTTATGCTTAGTGATTATTGCTATAGCATGTCTTGTTCCAAACAATTGGGATTGCTTAGTGTGCCTTGAAGAAATTATGCGTTGTTTTAGCATGCAAAAGCATAGTATTGTGGTATTCTCCTTTGATGCTTTGCTTGGGTTGACTTGGCACATGCTCACACCATGTTATGACTATGACAAGTCACCATTAGCCTCTATGATCATTTAGTCCTTTACTTGTAGTACCACTCTTTGCTTTGATTAGTATGCTTTGTTGCACTACATGATTTTGGCCATTATTGCTCTCTTAGTTGGTTGCTCCCAGTCTTTTGATAGCCTCCACTTGTATGAGTAAGTTCTACTCATGCCTCCAACTCCCAAGAAACCAAGTTATTCCAAAGTGTCCACTATAAATTCCTATGCATGGTGTGTTACACCATTCTAAGTATATTCTTGTTTTCAACTATCTTCCAATTAAAAAGTATTTTGTTATGTGAAAACTTAGTGATTAAAGCCCTCACGAACTTGATGGCACACTTTATTCTTTGCCCCTAATAAACTTGAACCATTGCGACAACTTTGTTGTATATGCTTGCACTTATAAGTTGGAATTAGCGTAACTGGTCTTTGTCACGGGAACATTTTCAACACTGCACTTGTACCTTGTTGTACTCAGTTGATATCATGTTCTTTTGTCTATGGATGTCACCGGTGTGAAATAAAGAGAGGACTTGTAAGTCCATGGAGTTTGTATCCTGAGTTAGAGAAACGCCTGGGCCGCTAGCCTAAGCCATGCCTAACCATGGTGGAAACTTGCAGCATCACCATAATGAGCTATCTATGAAGCATCCTCAATAAAAAGCTATGCATATGGTAAATAAAAAGATTGTTGAGATTCTCATTGTCTGCTTGCCTTGTCATTTTGGTTATGGGAAAGCTCATGTACCATGTGCAAGGGGTACCCCATTGGCGATTCTCAATGATATGCAAATACTTACAGTGACAAGAACTTACCTGGACCCAAAGTTGAGTATGCATGATGTGTGGCCCTCATATTCAAGGGACTTGAGATTGCCAGCTTATACTTCGTCAAGCATATACTCCAGATTTGCCACTTTAACCTTAACCACTTCAATATGCTTATGATAGGGGCAATGAGGGCTGAAAGCTAACAAGTACCATAATTTTTTGGAGCTCTTTTTGAAACTTGTAATCCCTGCTTCCTTTAAAGAAAAAATAGGCCTTTCTTCCACCACTATTGAGTCTCCACCTTCTACCTTTAGGCAGCATTAAGAGAGCATAGTTGTCATTTTGTGTGCAGTGTTCCAAAGCTTATTAATTTATGCATATTGTGTTATTACTTGCTCTTGTGCTACTTGTTTCTAGTCACCCTTGTGAACTTTGCAGGTGTCCTATGCATTTTCTTGCTACTCTATGAGGGACAAGCTGAATGCCATTATGCTATGTTTTCTGCATGTGAAACAAAAAAACGTTTTTCAATGCATGTTATTCATGATCGTTGTTTGTAGCTTGTCATGTTGCATGCATAGTTACTATGTCCTATTGTTAGAACTCCATCTTTCATGCACATGTTTATAGTTCTTTGATCCTAGCTTTCAATGCTTGCAAATGGTTGGATCTTTATTATGAGGGTGCATGTCACCTCAAAAATTATTCTGTTTATCACTTACCTACTCGAGGACGAGCAGGAGTTAAGCTTGGGGATGTTGATATGTTGGAAACGTATCTATAATTTTTTATGCTCCATGCTTGTTTAGTATCTACTTTTCTTTACTTGTCCACACTTTGAGGTGCTTTTTACATGTTTTCTGGTACTAACCTACTAACAAGTTGCAACAATGCCAGATGCCTGTTTTCTGCTGTTTTTGGTTTCAGAAAAGTTAGTAAAGAAATATTCTCGGAATTGGACGGGACAAAGGACAAAGTCAATTACTTTCCGTGGGGAACAAGAAGTCTAGAGGAGAACCGGAGGGGCCGGCCAGAGGGGCTAGACCCACCCCAGGCGCGGGTGGGCCCCATCTCGCGCCTAGCTAGGGTTTGGTCGCCTTGGACGCCTCCTCGGTCCCCCCTTCGCCTATAAGAATCCCCCGATGCAGAAACCCTGGGTACCCGATCAAATATCCACGAAACCGTCTGTAGCCGCTGCCACCATTGTCCCTAGATCGGGGGGAACTAAAGTTCTTCGCGGAACCCTGCCGGAGGGGAGATCATCTCGAAGGCCTTCTCTCCGGTATGATGCGTGAGTAGTTCCACCCTGGACTATGGGTCCATGTAGTATCTAGATGGTTGTATCTCCTCCTTTGTGCTTTCATGTATAGATCTTGTGAGCTCCGTTCATGATCAAGATCTAATCTATTTGTAATCATGCACGCTGTGTGGGATCCGATGGATATTGAGATTATTATGTTGGTTTGATTAATGGTTTTGTCTTTATGATTCTATCATGTCTGTGTTGTTTGTGATCTTGCATGCTCTCCGTTGTTAGTAGTTATCTTGGCCAAGTAGTTGCTAGTGACTCCAAGAGGAGGTATTTATGCTCGATAGTGGGTTCATGCCTCTAGTTTCCAAGGGAAGTGACAATAATCTCTTCGATTGTAGATGTGATGTTGCTACTAGGGATAAAATAACGGTCTCTTGTTCATGGAACATGTGGAATGTTTACCTTACACACTTTGCTTAAAGCAATTGTCTATTGCTTGCAACTTAATACTAGAGGGGGTTCGACTGATAACATGAAGGTGGACTTCTAGTCATCGATGCAGTTGGATGGTGGTCTGTGTATCTTGTTGTATTGCCCAATCAACCTCATAGGATCTTTCTGACTAGTAATTGCATTGTTATGCCTTGCTCAGTTCCTGTCAATTGCCCTGCTATAATTTGTTTACCCTTCATGCCATGTTGTTTATCTAAGGAGAGCACCTCTAGTGAACTATGGACCCCGGTCCAATCTTTACTTGTTTACTTGCTGCAAACCATTACCTTCCACACAATATGTTTAATCCTTTGTTACAGTAAACCGGTAAGCTTGACAACCTCATTGTTTGTTGGGGAAAAGTCTTGAGTTTGTGTTGTGCAGGTCTTCGCGTTGCTTGCAACACCTGTGTGACGTTTCCTTCCTCCTTCTGGTTCGATAACCTGGGTGTCAACTGAGGGAAAACTTGCTGCTTGCTGCTTCACACCTTGCTCTTGGGGTTCCCAACAGGCTGTGCGTAGATAGTCGTCAATAATGTGGTCGATGTTTCTTAACGTTTGCTCGATTAGTTTGGTCTTGAGATGCTTTAGGTCTTAATTGAAATAGACAAAATTTAAATATAAAACTAGAAGTGAACTTTAAAGTATAATGTGTTTAGAGCACTATCAACTTTTAGGATTTTGAAAAGTATATTTATGAGTGTGGGATAATTCATCTTCAATTAAAGTGAATGATGAGTTTAAGACTTGATGTGTTATTATGAAATTAACTTTCTTATTAATGGAAGTATAATTAGATGATCTTAATATGCTGTTAAGATTTGAGGTCAGGTTAATAATGATTTAAGAGATAAAGATTACCCACCATATTATATGTGAGTGCTACACATTATCAATAAAAGTATTGGGTTTTAATTTGTTTTTTAAGGTTTTAATAGAGTTTATTAAAATTCATACTTAAATTTATTATGAATCCTAATTATGATTTTGGAATTTCGGACTTAGATTTAAAGGATTTAGTATTTATAAGGAAATGGAATTATTTCTTACTTAGGAAATAATTTTAAGGATTATCAAAATGGTTATCTTATTTTAGTAAAATTGGTAAATGAAATTTTATTACCTAAAATATCTTGGAATATTATAATTAGTATTTTTCTAGTAAATTATATTTATTTAGGATCTTGGAAATGAATTTTATTTATTTTTAAGTATTATTCTTACTTTTATAAAATCCCCCCAAGGTTTAGATGTACTTAATTATTTGCTTTAAGTTTTATTTGTAAAAAATTTAAGTTAATAATTTTATAAAATGGTAGATTGGTTTTAATATGCAAAAATGATTTCTTATTAATTTTTAAGATTTTCCTTATTTTATGAATTTTCACTTAGCATTCAATGATGTTAATATTTATTTGCATTTTATTTAACTTAAACAAGTAATGTTATTTTTCCCTAGATATATATTATTTTTATGATCATTTTGATATAGTATATGTATTTTTATGATTTTTATTTATTTTTCTACAACTTATATCATATTGAGGTTATTTTGGTAGTTCTCATTTTCTTTTTCTTTTTTACTTATCTCCTTGGTATACATTTTTAGATAAGACCTTGGACCTACTAGTCAGTCTGCCCATGGTTGGGCTAGACCAACCCAGTCAGTGGAACGAGCCGGTCAAACCAACCCGCTCGATCTAGTTCGTCTCCCCCATACAAACTACCTTGCTCTCTTGCGCCTGGGATGGCTCCATGCCGGTGTCGCTCGATTCCGGTGAGCACAACCCGTAGTGGCTGCCGCCACCGGTCGTATTCGACGCGCCCCGTCGAGATCTACCTATCTGTCTAAGCTGATTTGGAAACCTTGCTCACGTTTGGCCGCCCTCATATTTTGGTGGTTTTAGGGTTTCAGCTGTACTCCACCCCTGCCTTCTGCCGCTGGTTGGACGACATCTTCTGCAACCCTGGCGGTTGCTATGATGGCGTTGGTGCTTGGATGTTCGCGTCGTGCTGGTGGGGCGGCTTGGTGGTATGACGGCCGCGATTGTTGCCGCTGGTCGCGACTAGGCGCAGGTGCAGCACTCTGTGCCCTTGTGTCGTCGTGTCGTGGCCTCCATCGCTCACTGCTTCTCCGTCGTATTCTGCTTCCTCTTCGGCAATTTGTGGCTTGCCAAAGGTTAGTGTTTCTCTCTCTACCACTATTCTCTCCACTCTACTATCTTACTTCTCTGGTGCACATAACTTATCTGAGCTACTAGGTTGAGCACGATGTTATCATGTTCTTGGTTCCTTCATGATCCTTACTTGTTCCTATTTCTAATGGTGGATTTATGATACCGCTGAATAATTATTAGTGCTTGCTAGTGTAATCTTTCCATTACTTGTTCCTCTGACTAGTTGAGATTTAGCAAAAAATCTTCTACTCTGAAAACTAAACCTATTGGTACAGTAAGTGATTGTTTTATTTGGATTCAAATCACTAGTTTACATCAATTGCCTTAATAGGCTATACTGAATCGTGGTTTGTGGCTTAACTGAACTTTGTCTAGTGGTACTGTTATTTGGCAAATAAAGTTAGCCTTTGTGATAAGCCCTATTGGGGCCTTTCCTATCATGCTATAGTTATGAAGATAATTTATTTCTTGTTTGTGGATGTGCTCTGCAAACATGGCTTGTCTAGATTTCTGGTATTGTTTATAAGACAAAGCTCATGTGATAATGAAATGGTCCTCTTTGAATGCTCTCTACTAACTAGTAGATAAACCAAGCATATACAATTGTTCTTGGGCTATCACTGTTGTGCTTAGTAGTGTGAGAAATATGACTAATTTGATAATACTCGAGCTTCCTGTTATTTTGGGCAGTGAATACATATGTGCTTGATTCCTGAATTTGCAGTTAGGTAGATGATGTTTGGCTTAGTTGTCTGTCTCATGTGACAGTGAAGTTGTACTCCTAAATCTTGGTGTTGTATCTAAAAGATTTGATCCATATGCCTTGCCATGATCTTGATGTATGTTGTGAGCTTGTTCATATGAAAATATCTATATCTAAATGATTCTTAATATTTATATCTAGGAAAATGATTTGAATAAGACTCTTAATCTAAAAATTGTTGGTGATTGCTAAACTATAACTTGAGTTGGTAAATCTAGGCCTTAGTGACACTTGTGGCTAGGTTGCTACTGAGGTGCTTCCCATATTTGGAATGTGCCTAGTATTATCCATCCATCAAGTTTAACAGCTTTACTATTTGGTTATACCTTCTCCTTGCTCTAGATTAGGTCAAGGATGCAAAGACTAAGATTTATAAAAATATGTTAGCTTGAGTAGTTTCAGTTTGTTTTATAAAATTTTCCTAGTTGACTTGACTAGGAAGATGATTTGAATTCCTTTGGACTTATATGGTATGGTAGCTTCTGAATTGTTGATGATTATATTGAATGAAGATTGTGGCTTCTTCTATTTTTAGGAGCTTCTACTGTGGTGCCTCCACTCTGAAGTGTGCATAGTAGTAGTCTGAACATCATGATCTGCTATTGAACTTTATTGCTTGCCAAAGATTATTCTTTTAAATGATTTGTTGCCAAAGGTTCTTTTAGAGATGTCCCTTCCCTATGATGCAAAAGATGATGCACAAGATTTAAATAAGAACAGATGGTTATGTGCTCCAAAGTTCTATGATGAGCCTTGCATAGCATTTCTATGCAAGATTGAGAACTTTTTCTCCCTAAATGATTAGATTGCTTGAAATGATAAGAACAGGTATGTTACCAGATCTAGCTAGTGATCTAGTGAGTTTCTACCTTGATGCATGTGGCTGCTTGGTGTGTTGTAACTTGGTCAGCTTGGCCTAGTACTCTGGTCTTGAGCTTGTTAGCCTTCTCCTCCTGGAACTAATACTTTCTTGATCTTGATCTTCCCCGTGTCCTAGATTCTGGATGGCTTCCTCTAGAAACCAGAGATAGGGATATGATGTTAACTTAGAGGAGGGATCTGGTGGTGATGAGCAAGAACATGTGTTGTTCTTGATGATGAAATAGTGGTCTAAGGGTAGTTGTTGGCTAAGTGTGCTGGCCATGGGATATTTAGCTTTGCCGCTACGGCTATGAACTTTTATATCTCTTTGAGGCTTCCTTGTGCTGACAGCACACACACATGCAGTTATGTGTATGCTTCTTACCTATAAGCGTGCACTGTTGTGGATCAGCACAAGTAGTTACAGTGCTTTTACTCCTTCCTTTCTACCTCCTCTGGTGAAACTTGCCCCTCTTACTGCCAATAATGTAGGACTGAGGATACACATCTGATAAGAACAGATACTATTGATTTGGTGAAATTTGCCTCTTCAGATTTAAGCTTGATGATGAGTTAGACATAGCACTTCTATGTCAAATCTGAGAGCAAAAGTTTAACCACTAACCCCTTTCTTATTTGTCTTTCTACATGTTTTTTTGCAGGTATAAGATCAGGAAGGGAATCTTCAAGACATGAAGATTTAGATTAGAACTACTTCAATTATTTTTGTAATTCTACTTATTTGTAAAGTGTATTATATAATTTTTCCTTGTAATACAATTGTAATATTTTCTTATTGTTGTAATCTCCTTTTTTTATTTGAATATTGTAAAGACAATGTCATATATATATATTATTGCAATAAAGAATTCTTTTATTTATTTCATTAATGTAATTCCTTTTTATGTTTATTTATAATTTGTATCCATTACATGTTTATATCTTATTTATAATTACTAATTCAATTCTTATTTATTATTGTAATTATTTTTAATTTTGTATTTAAATTCTAATTATCTTTTCTATTTGAATATCTATAAAATATAGTATGTGTTCCAATAACTTCATCATATTACTTTATTTGAGAAGTAACATTCCATTTCTCTTAAGTGTTTAAATATTCCATAATTCAATTTGTGGATTTTTCTAAATTTATTTGAATTCAAATTTGAAATTCAATTTTATGTTTGAATATCTTTCCCCCTTAATAAAGAATTCTACAAAGTTCATGTTGAAATATATCGCAATTGTGTTAACGTTTCCATCAGAACAAAAGAGACCTCGATCACTCTATAGCTTCTTTAATTTTGCGCGAAAATTCCCCGGATTTTCTATGCATGAATGCAAATGCACCAACATGTGTTCACTCTATTTCTAGGTGCTAAGCCTGGGATGTTACACTCTCTCTCCTTCCCGAAGCACGCAGTGAAGGTCGGTGGCCGCTCTCCTTCCCCAGAGGCTGCCCTGCCTCCATCGAGATCATGCGAGCCCCTCCGTCGCCCCTGCCCCCCACGCCACGAGCGCGGGTGGCTGAGCTTGCCGGTCTGCACTGATTGGCTTGGGGTGACATTGAGCAGGAGGACATGGCGGCCGAGGCACCGACACTGTAGGTGGGGACATTGTTCGGCGTACGGGCAGCCGACAAACTCTCGGACGGGGAACGCGGTGTCCCAACGCCACAGTGCGCCTCCCCTCTGCTCCTTACCTCATGGGGGAATTCCTCCTGTTGGCACGGGCTGCTCCATGACGGCCTCGCCAGCGGGGAGGGATTCTGGCGCAACGTCCCCTGGCGGTGCCGCATCAAGGGCTGGGTGGAGTGGAAAGGGGTCCTAGGCGGGCCCTGGTGGACGGGGCCGCAGCAGGGCTGACCTACCGGGCTGCTCGTGGGCCTCGGCCTTCTCAGCGTCTGCTGGTTTAGCTTCATGTGGCTTCACGCCATTTGCAAGTGAGATTCGAGTACGGGGCAGCCTCGGCCCACTGGGCCGGCAGCGGCCCAGGAACCGCGGGGTCAAACCTTTGGATTCGGCTCTGCTCGTTCCCGTGCTCTGTCCGCCACCTCATGTTCTCGTCTCCCCCGCATCGAACCTCCTATCATCACCTCCCTCGACGCTGCCCCGGTCCTACCTCGTGGCCCTCATGGCGCACCGCCCCCGGATCCCGCCGGCGGTGACGCGCGCCCCTACCCTCTCCGCGCTTCACCCCCTCCTCACCGGGCGTCTTCCCCTGACCAGATCCGTTGCCCCCCTGCACGCGGACAACTCGGGGCTTACCGACACTCGGGCCGCCGATCCCCGCCTCCCCTGCGCTATTCGCATCACCGCCGGCCGTCCCATTTCCCCCACGTGTGTGGCGCCACCTGGAGGAGCCGAGGAGGTCTCCTCCTCTGCCCAGGATTTTGCTCGTGAGGAGAATCTAAGGATCGAAGCCTTGCAGGCTCGAGATGCATCAACAGCATCCTGCCAAGGGCCAGGACATGCTGACTCGGGACCCTAGCATGAGGGTCGGGCCTCGGACCAGCCGGCCGCGGGCATGGGTGCGGTGGTTCGTTGTGAAGGCGAGAGTGGCGACGCGGTGATTCCCAAGAAGAAGAAGAGAAAGAGGAGGAATAAGAAGGGCATGGCGTCTGCGTCCACGGGACCTTCGGTGTCGGCGGATCCTGCCCCCGGCGTGCTGGGCGCCCCTCCAGGGGTGAGCCTGGCGGCGAGGGGCGGCTGCTGCCATCCCGCGTCACATGGAGTCCCTGGAGTACTACGACCATGGAGTGGCGGCGGCTTTTACTTCATCAACATGGGTGGAGTGCCGATGACCGTCCCAGAGACACTTGTCATGGTGACGATCCTCCCGGCTCAGGACCCACCCCTCGCGGTGGAGGTGACGGAGGACCTGATCCAGGAGGAGCTCAGCGCGGTACTGCCTCGCCATGAATGGCCGGTCCGCCGTGTCTCGACCTCCGAGTTCGCGGTGTCCTTCCCATCCGTGGTGATTCTGCGCATGTGCGCTTGCGGCACGTCTTTCACGCTTCCGATCCACCAGCTGAAGGTCTCCATCCAGCCGTCCTCGGCCGCCTAGGAGACGGTGGCCAATCTCTCAGAGGGCAGGGACCTCTTGGTGGAGCTCGACAAGGAGATGGCCGCCCCTGAGGCCAGCCCCGCCCCACCCCTCCCCGCCCCCCGCCGATGACGGCACTAGGATGGGGGCGAAGGTTGATACGTTAGAAACATATCTATAATTTTTTATGTTCCATGCTTGTTTAGTATCTACTTTGCTTTGCTTTTTCCACACTTTGAGGTGCTTTTCATATGTTTTCTGGTACTAACCTATTAACAAGTTGCCACAGTGCCAGTGCCCTGTTTTCTGCTGTTTTTGGTTCCAGAAAAGCTAGTAAGGAAATATTCTCGGAATTGGACGGGACAAAAGCCAAAGTCAATATTTCACCGAGGAGAACATGGAGTCTAGAGGAGAGATGGAGGGGCGCCACAGGGTTGCCACACCCCCGCCAGGCGTGGCCTAGTGTGGTCCCGTGCTTGGGCAGGGTGTGGGCCCCCTGGACGCCTCCCAGCCTTGTCTCTTCACCTAAGTAACCGATCTATATTCCAAGAAACCGTCTGTAGCCACCGCCACCATCGTCCCTAGATCGGTGGTGATCTGAAGCTCTTCCCGGCACCCTGCCGGAGGGGAGATCATCCTGGAGGCCTTCTTCTTCATCATGCCAGCCTTCGGTATGAAGCATGAGTAGTTCCACCTTGGACTACGGGTCCATGTAGTAGCTAGATGGCTGTATCTCCTCCTTGTGCTTTCATGTGTATATCTTGTGAGCTCCGTTCATGATCAAGATCCAATCTATTTCTAATCATGCATGTTGTGTTTGTGGGGATCCGGTGGATACTGAGATTACTATGTCAGATTGATTAATGGTTTTGTCTATTTTGATTCTATCATGTATGTGTTATTTGTGATCTTATATGCTCTCCGTTGTTAGTAGCTATCTTGGCCAAGTAGTTGCTAGTGACTCCAAGAGGGGGTATTTATGCTCGATAGTGGGTTCATGCCTCTAGTTTCCAAGGGAAGTGTCAGAAATCTCTTCGGTTGTAGATTCGTTGTTGCCGCTAGGGAGAAAACAACGGTCTCTTGTTCATGGAACAAGTGGGTTGTTTACCTTACACACTTTGCTTAAAGTAGATGTCTGTTGCTTGCAACTTAATACTAGAGGGGGTTCGGATGATAACCTGAAGGTGGACTTCTAGTCATAGATGCAGTTGGATGGCGGTCTATGTATATTTTTGTATTGCCCAATCGAATCTCATAGGATCTTTTTGTCTAGTATTGCATTTTTATGCCTTGCTCAGTTCCTGTCAATTGCCCTGTTGTAATTTTTTTACCCTTCATGCCATGTTTGTTTATCTAAGGAGAGCACCTCTAGTGAACTATGGACCCCGGTCCAATCTTTACCATCGATACATCCTCCACTTTTACTGTTTACTTGCTGCAAAGTATCATCACCTTCCACACCATACAGTTAATCCTTTGTTACAGCAAACTGGTGAGCTTGATAACCTCACTGTTTCATTGGGGCAAAGTCTTGAGTTTGTGTTGTGCAGGTTTCCACGTTGCTTGCAACACCTTTGAGACATTTCCTTCCTCCTACTGGTTCGATAACCTCGGTTTCTTACTGAGGGAAAACTTGCTGCTATGCTGCCTCACACCTTGCTCTTGGGGTTTCCCAACGAAGCGCTCCAAGTCAACAAGGAGTCAGCCATCAAGACTTTTCTGGCGCCGTTGCCAGGGAGGCTAAGGACGTCTTCACAAGGGGAGTCCTCCTCAAACTTTCTCTTTACTTTGTTTTTAGTTTGCTTAGTTTCTTTTTTTTGGTTTTGTTTGCCTCTTTTTATCAAAAACTCCACAAAATTTGTCTAGTTTGGTTTGCCTTCTCTTATCAAAAACACAAAAAATTAGTCCATGCTCTAGTTGCTGGTCTGTTATTGCCTTTCTTGGTCATGCTTTCTATCAATGGATGGTTTCTTTGATACTAGTTCTTATTGGCAAGGTGGGTTCACACAAGAAGAAAGTATTATTATAAGGAACACTATTTGTCACAAAAAGGGAAACACTTATGGGAGCAAATTGATAAATTGAATACTATTGCTACAGAGGTGTGCTCTACTTATAATGTTACTTATTGCTTTGATAAATTTTGTTGCTTTAGGAGGTATAAACACCTACATTTTCAATGTGAGTATAATGATAATGTTACCATATCTTTTTGTGTTAAAGTAAATTATGACTTTTATGATGTGGAACAAATTAAAGAATTTATTGCCTTCAAGGGTGCATTTGAACTTGCCAGTTTGCTTGAAAATAATGATGATGCACCTTATGAATATGAGGTGTATGAGATAATTAAATTTTGCTTTGATAATTACAAGGAAGAAATGGCTATATTCTTGAATATTTTAATAGGTGCTTTCCACAAATGGAAGAGACTAATGCCTTGCAGGAGCCTATGGAAGAAGAAATTGTTGAAACTGGAAGCTCATTAGATGAAAGAGAGGAGGAGAGTGATGAACAAAAGGAGGAAGAATGGATATACCAATTTCTACCTTCTAATGAGAGTAACTCTTTACCTCTTATATTATTTGATTGTCCCCCATGCTTACCAAAGGAGGATGAATGTTTTGTTCATGTGGATCCTTTTGAAATATCTACTTTGGGTAAAACTAGTGAAGGTTTTAATCCCACTATTTTTGAGCTTGATAGAAATTATGTGTTTATAGATCATGAAAAACATGTTTTATGTGATAGCTATATTGTTGATTTTATTCATGATGCTACTGAAAATTATTATGAGAGAGGAAAGTATGGTTGTAGAATTTTTCATGGTACTGAAACACAACTATATGTGCTGAAAGTTTTGAAGTTATTATTGTTTTATCTTCCTATGCTTGTCACTTTGTTCTTTGTGAATTTATTTGTGTACAAGATCCCGATGCATAGTAAGAGGGTTAGACTTAAATGTGTATTGAATTTGCTTCTTGATGCTCTCTTTTACTTCAATTCATATTTCCTATGTGAGCATCTTCTCAAACTATCATGCCTAACTTAAAGGCGTTAAAGAAAAATAGTTGTTGGGAGATAAGCCAAGAGTTTCCTTGAGTCTTGGAAGTTGTTACTTCAGTAATGACCTCTCCTTATCCTTTTTGTTTGCTTTTTATGCCAAGAATGACCTCAATGAGAGGGAAGTAAGATTTGGGGAGTTGCTGTCCCAAAACAGATTTCTGTCCTCCACCATAAAAATTCGTGAGGAGTCTCTGCAAGTAGGATTGAGCTGAAAATTTACGAATAAATCCCCCAGTACGTTAGATAACTTTAGTTAGTTCAACAAGTTTTGATTTGAGCAACAGAAGATTCTCGAAAAAATCGGTTTCTACCTGCTGGTCTGTTTTGACAGATTTCTGCCATTATTTGCATTTGCTTCTTATTGATTCCTTTTTGAGTTATATTTTGGGGAATTGATCCTTTTTAAGGAGTTGCTACAGTATCTTGTGTTTTTA
Source organism: Avena longiglumis (assembly GCA_030063025.1). NCBI lineage: Eukaryota > Viridiplantae > Streptophyta > Magnoliopsida > Poales > Poaceae > Avena > Avena longiglumis. The sequence continues at coordinate 15,905,898 of CP125976.1, forward strand.
GTGAAAAGTTTTGCTGTTCCAAAGCTAAACCCAAGGGTCTATTATCTTTTGAATACACTAATGTTGCTAATAAAGATTGTGTGAAGTTTTGTATGAAGGAAAAAAATTCAGGTGTAGAGAAAGAATGATGCAATGAGATGAAGAATGGACAAAAGCTCAAGATTGGGGATGCCAACCCGGTGTCACCCCAAGAAATATCCAAGAGTTACAAGTGTCAAAGCTTGGGAATGCCCAAGGCATCCCCTTCTTCATCAATAAAAAGCTCAGGTCTTTCTAGACACTTCGTTTTTATTGTTTCATGCACTGTTGTGTTGTTCTTGGAGCATCTTAGTTTTTATTTGGTTTTCTTAGTTTGTTTAGTTTGCTTGAATAAAGTAGTTCGGACCCCCATTATTGATGTGTTGTTTCAAATAAGTCGATTGGTGTTGGAAAGGAGTAGGAAGTTCCTGCTTGAAAGTGCAAGAGGAGCTTGCATTGACTGTGACTTAGACTGTAGCATGACATGCTCGGTGTTTTTTTGAACTTATGCTTAGTGATTATTGTTGTATAATGTCTTGTTCCAAACAATTGGGATTGCTTAGTGTGCCTTGAAATAATCATGCGTTGTTTTAGCACACAAATGCATAGTATTGTGGTATTCTCCTTTGATGTTTTGTTTGGGTTGACTTGGCACATGCCCACACCATGTTATGACTTTGAACAAGTCACCATAGCCTCTATGATCATTTAGTACTTGACTTATAGTACCACTCTATGCTTTGATTAGTAATGTTTTGTCGCTCTGCATGATTATGGCCATTATTGCTCTCTTAGTTGGTTACTCCCAGTCTTTTTCTAGCCTCCACTTGTATGAGTAAGCTCTACTCATGCATCCAACTCCCAACAAACCAAGTTATTCCAAAGTTTCCACTATAAATTCCTATGCATGGTGTGTTACACCATTCCAAGTATATTCTTGTTTTCAACTATCTTCCAATTAAAAATTATTTTGTTATGTGAAAACTTAGTGATTAAAGCCCTCACAAGCTTAATGGCACACTTTATATTCCTTGCCCCTAATAAACTTGAACCATTGTGTCATCTATGTTGTATATGCTTGCACTTATACGTTGGAGCAGAACCGCGCTGTAACGGGGAACGTTTTCAACATTGCACTTGTACTTTGTACACAATTAATATCATGCTCTTTTGTCTATGGATGTCATCGGTGTGAAATAAAGAGGGATCTTGTAAGTCCATGGAGTTATGTATTTTGTGTTAGAGAAACGCCTGGGCCGCTAGCCTAAGCCAAGCCTAATCATGGTGGAAACTTGCAGCATCACCATAATGAGCATTCTGTGAAGCATCCTCAATAAAAAGCTATGCACATAGTAAATAAAAAGATCGCTGAGATGCTCATTGTCTGCTTGCCTTGTAATTTTTGTTATGGGATAGCTCCTATACCATGTGCAAGGGGTACCCCGTTGGCGGTTCTCTATGATACACATGTACTTACTATGACAAGAACTTACAGGTGACTGAAGTTGAGTAGCTTGAGGTGTGGCCCTCGTATTCAAGGGACATGAGATTGCCAACTTATACTTTGCCAAGCATATACTCCATAGTTTGTTCAGTTTAACCTTAATCACTTCAAGATGCTTATGATAGGGGCAATGATGGCTGAAAGCTAACAAGTACCATAATTTTTGGAATCTATTTTTGAAACTTGAAATCCCTAATTCCCTTTATGAAGGGACTTTCTTCCACTATTATATTGAGTCTCCACATTCTACCCATAGACACCTTTAAGAGAGCATAGTTGTCATTCTTAGTTATATGTGTAGTGTCCCAAAACTTATTGATTGATGCATACTATTGATATTGCTTGTTCTTGTGCTACTTGTATCTAGTCACTCTTATGAACTTTGAAGGTGTCCTATGCATCTACTTGCTACTCCATGAGGGACAAGATGAATGCCACTATGCTATGTTTTCTGTATGTGAAACAAACAAACATTTTTCAATGCATGTTATTCATGATCTTTGTTTGTAGACTTTCATGTTGCATGCATAGTTACTTTGTCCTACTGTTAAAACTCCATCTTTCATGCACATGTTTAGAGTTCTTTGATCCCATATTTCAATGCTTGCAAATGGTTTGATCTTGGTTTTGATGGTGCATGTCACCTTAAAAATTATTCTTTTATCACTTACCTACTCGAGGACGAGCAGGAGTTAAGCTTGGGGATGCTTGATACGTCGGAAATATATCTATAATTTTTTATGTTCCATGCTTGTTTAGTATCTACTTTGCTTTGCTTTGTCCATACTTTGAGGTGATTTTCATATGTTTTCTGGTACTAACCTATTAACAAGTTGCCACAGTGCCAGTTTCCTGTTTTCTGTTGTTTTTGGTTCCAGAAAAGCTAGTAAGGAAATATTCTCGAAATTGGACGGGAAAAAAGCCAAAGTCAATATTTCACCGAGGAGAACACGGAGTCCAGAGGAGAGACGGAGGGGAGCCACAGGGTGGCCACACCCCCAGGCGCAACCTAGGGTGGGCCCGCGCCTGGGCAGGGTGTGGGCCCCCTGTCCACCTCCCAGCCTCGCCTCTTCGCTATAAGAAGCCCCCGATGCCAAAACCCTAAGTACCCGATCAATATTCCACGAAACCGTCTATAGCCGCCGCCACCATCTTCCCTAGATCGGGGGATCTGAAGCTCTTCTCGGCACCCTACCGGAAGGGAGATCATCCCGGAGGCCTTCTTCTTCATCATGCCAGCCTCCGGTATGAAGCGTGAGTAGTTCCACATTGGACTACGTGTCCATGTAGTAGCTAGATGGTTGTATCTCCTCCTTGTGCTTTCATGTATAGATCTTGTTAGCTCCGTTCATGATCAAGATATAATCTATTTGTAATCATGCATGTTGTGTTTGTGAGGATCCGATGGATATTGAGATTACTATGTCAGATTGATTAATGGTTTTGTCTATTTTGATTCTATCATGTCTGTGTTGTTTGTGATCTTGCATGGTCACTGAACACATATTATCACCCTACTGTGCTTTGGAATATATTGATCAAGAAACAAGATGTATGGATGATCCATCTGGATATACATGCATTGTTCGCTCTTAGAAACTAATAAGGATCTCAGATGCTATTGTGATCAAGGTTCTTGATAGTACAATACTTGAAGGCTCTGATTCATCGAGGACAACATTATCTTTGTTTTTGAACAGATATACAGTTACTATGGAGAAGACAGAGTATCTACATGGAATAACAAGGAGATACAAGTATGCAATTGCGCCTTCTTTGTCTACATCAGAGGTGGTTTATCCGGAAGAGTGCTATATTTCGCCAGTGTTGCTTGATAGTAACGCAATCACAAAGTACTCCTCAGCAGTGGTTCTACAACTTCAACCTGATTCATACATGGCAGATCTACAGCTGTTTGTGAATTTCTAGAATTATAATTGCATATTCGGGTTCAGGTCAAATTACTAGATGACGAGTTTTTGTTGTACATTGACCAAGAATATCCTTTTATGACACTACATAAAATATTATCTGTTTCAATAGAAGAGTGGATCCTTAAGGGAGATTTGGAGCTCATTCAGTGGACACCCGAATATGGTTCGGTGGGTCGTGTCGTTACCGAAGTAGCCCAGCTTCAGATAAATGGCTTACCTTGCAATTTATGTTCGGCGCCAGTCATTGAGTACATATTAGACCCCTTTGGATCAGTAAAATCTCACGAAACAAACAAAGATGATTCTAAAAAAATATCGGTAGAACAATCAGCACTTACAAATGCACCCAATAGTGTGCTGGTTTAGAGGTGATATCAGCTAAACTAAAAATCAAGATACTACCGGTGCGACTGACGAACTTAACAGAATTTAGAATTTCTACAGGAATCAGCTACAACTGCCTTATCATTGATGTATCTATACGAGCCAGCGTAGCTCAAAGTATTGAGAACTTTGTATAAGCCATGTATCTGTGACACAGAACCGACAATATGCTTCATATCAGAAAACAATGTTATTAGTAGCTGTAAGCATGTTGGCCTATAATGAACGGCTTTTGTGCTACCTTGCCACCATGTGCAATAGTATTATTATATCAGTTACCAAGTGTATGCAACAGCTCAAAGTATTGAGTACTTCATATAAGCCATAAAATACTTAGATTTTTCTGAAAAAAGAAACAAACGCTTTCGAAGATTTCCCTCTCTTATAAATTTAACTATATACATAATGGGTTAATTATTCCTTTGCCACTAGAGGTTGCGGAGTACTCAGTTTTGCCTCTAGACAAAAACTATGCTCAGTTTTTCCACTACTTCGGGCGCAGCTGTTATGACGAGGCCAAAATGGCGAGCTTTGGGAGGATTCAATCTGGTGGCGTTAGTGAAAGTGGGTCTAGAGGTGGGACCGCACAGCGACGCACCAATGGTAACCACTGCTCCCGCCAAACCCCTGATTCAGCACCACCCACCTGCCCCGCTACGGCCACCACCACCAGCGCCGCCAGCCCCTGCGCCGCCGCGCGGCCGTCCCGCGTGGCTACCTTCTCCACCGGCACTGGCACCTGCTCCAACGGACCCTGATTCAGCACCACCCTCCGCCCCCGATCCGGCCACCACCACGAGCGCCACCAGCACCTGCGCCACCACGCGGCCGTCCCGCGTGGCTACCTGCTCCACCGCCACCGACACCTGCTCGAGCGAAAGCTGCTGCGCCGTCAATGCGCCCACAACCTGGTGAGGCTCTCGTTCCGCCAGTGCACCCACAACCCGCTCGACGAAATGGCGAACGGCGAAGACGACCTTGGCGAGGCAGGCATCAGGATGGAGACCCATCGCCTCCACGACTGGGTTCCTGAGGGGTAAGTCTTATTGAAATATAGCCTTATTGCGCAGTGCAACTGCCGTTTTGATTTTACCGAGCGGTTTATTTTGTTGTGCTCATTTGCGTCTCTGTTTTTTGTGGGTTAGGATGGAGTTGCGGTTTTCATTCTTGGTGAACATTAGAAGGGAGAGGTTCATAGTGGATGCAAAGGATAAAAATAAATTCCAAGGAAGGTTTGATTATCGGCTGCCAATGGATTGTAATTGGAGTTTTCGACAATTTGGGGAGGTAATTTGCGGCCTGTATCCTTGGGGTTTGCATCATGAAGTGGAATTCAAATACTATGATGGGAGTAGTGAATGGGTAACAGTTACCAATGATGGAGAGCTTGCTATCATGTTATAAGCATAAGGAGAAAGGGCAATTTCAAGTGAGGCTGCAAAATGATGTGGTTGTGCCAGCAGTTGGATCATCTCGGACATATTCATCTCGTCGTAATGGCAGGTCTAGCCAGACCAGTTCAGCTAGGGGAGATTCAGTTAGTGCACGTCGACGTGGTGGCTCGTCAAACGTGGGCACCGGCATCAGGGTTCCAAGATAAGTGGAGCCTGAATACGTAGATGATGAAGAGAGGTTATATTCTGATGTTGTTCAGAATTTACGATGGCCATGTCGAGCTGAAAACCGAGATGAGGGTGACAATGACTCTTTTGTGATTTATGGTGAGGCGGGCGAGTAGGAAGACCTTCCACCTGTTGAATGGGACCCTGAGAACTCTTAGAAGGAACAAGGGTCCATCTTTGCATCCATGAATGAGTATAGAAATGCACTTGTCACATACTGCATCAAGGCAGAGCGTACATTTGAAGTTGACAAGAGCGATAATGTCTATTACAGAGTTCACTACCCAACTGAAGACTGTCCATGGAGGATGCATGCATCTAAAATGCGAAATAGCACGAATGTCCAGGTCAAAGTGAACCCTTTTAGGCACACATGCCTAGAATCAACCCTTAGGAAGGAAACAATTAGTAGAGCCAAGTCAAGATGGGTGGCGAAAGAAGTAAAATGGTGGGTGACAGAAGACCATCAAGTGGGTACAAAGGAGTTGCAAAAGAATCTCAAAGAAAAGTTCAAGATAGAGGTACCATACATGAGGGTTTTCAATGGTAAACAACATGCTATGTACTCTATTTATGGTAATTGGTAGGACAGTTTTAAACTGTTGTACTCATTTAAGGCTGAGGTGGAGAAGACCAGCCCAGGTAGTATTGTAGATATTGACCACCACTCCGTGGAGTACACGTTGGGGGGAGTGACAATGACAAAGGAATGCTTTAGGAGGGCTTTTGTCTGCTTTGAGGCTTGCCACCGGGTTTTTTTGGACGGATGTAGGCCCTATTTGGCTATTGATGCTACCTTTCTCCCATGGAGGTTTAAAGGACAGTTAGTAGCAGCTTGTGCAGTTGATGGACACAACTTTGTATTTCTAGTTGCTTACGGTGTGATTGAGGCAAAATCTGAGGAGAGCTAGACTTGGTTTTTGCAGAATCTGTGCCGGGCTATTTCACATCCCAATGGGTTGGTAATTCATAGTGATGCTTGTAAGGGTTTAGAAGTGGTCGTGGACAATGTGTTCCCTGGAGTAGAGCATAGGGAAAGAATGTGTCACCTTGCTGCAAATTTTGGGAAGAAATTCAAAGGAAAGGTCTATGATGATAATTTGTGGCCAGCATCTTTGACTTGCAGTGTGAAGAAGCACAACTATCACATGAGGCAGATATACAAAAATGATAAAGTGAAGGAATACTTGGAAACACACTAAGGATGGCAATGGGCAGGGTAGAGCAATACCATACCCATACCCATGAAGCCAATGGGTACAAAAGCTTACCCATACCCATACCCGTGGGTATAAAACTTTACCCATACCCATACCCGGAGGGTACCCGTACCCATTGGGTACCCGACAGGTATATCCAATAGTATACAAGTTATTCAAAATTTTACTTTCATCAATAGAATATTTGAAAAAATACAATAAGCTCTACTTACTAATAGTAGATGAGTACATGAAAGTATCAAATTAAAGTTTAGAAGTGGAAATCTCATACTCATCCCTAGGCTTCTCGGCCGCATAGGTTCAAACTCTATAGGTAAGTTTGACATGTCAGTTTAAATGGGAAGGGTATGGGTATACCCATGGGTACAAGTCTATACCCGTGCTCGTACCCATGACTTAACGGGTAGGGTACGGGTATTACCCATGGGTATAAAAGTGTGCCCATATCCTACCCATACGGGTACGGTACCCATGGGTAAAATTTCCATCCTTAAAAAACACCACTCCAAGTTATGGGAAAGAAGCCAATTCAGTGAACTGAGCAAAGTTGACTATATGCACAATAATATTGCAGAATCTTTCAACTCAATGATCTAGAAACTGAAGGGTCTTTATTTGGAAGATTTGCTTGACAAGATAAGGATAGAATATGTTCAGAAGTTTCTTGTTCATGCAGGAATAGCCGAGGCAAAATTCATGGGCCACATTATCATCCCTTTCGTGATGAATGAATTGAAGCAGAAAACAAGAGGCTTGGAAATGGACATGACTCGTTGCTCAGCTACCACAGCAGAGGTATCATTTTTGGATAAAGATAAGAGGGAATGGAGATATCCAGTGGATTTAGAAGCTAGAACTTGCAGTTGTAGGCAATGGCAGATAACTGGGTTGCCATGCATTCATGCCTTGTTTTTTATCACTACTCTCTCAGGTCAAGCAGGGAACATACAACAGTATGTGCATGATTACTACTCTGTTGCAAGGTTCAAAGCCACATATGCACATGCATTACGTGCTTTGGAGGGAAAACAACAATGGGATATAGTGGACCCTAGTTTCAAGCTATGCCCACCAGTTCTTAAAAGAGCAGCAGGTAGGCCGAGGAAGAGTCGAAGAAGACCTCATAGCGAAGGAACTGGACTTGGACCAAGGAGGTGTAAGTGCACAAGGTGTGGTGGGGCAGGTCATTTCGCTAGTTCTGTGATAATGTAGTAGATCTAGCGTTTGGAGAGCGTTTCGACAGTGATGAGCAAATGGAGGATCCCAATGATGAGCAAATGGAGTATCCCAATGATGAGGAAATGGAGCATTCAAATTATGAGCCAATGGAGCATCCAATTGATGAGCCAATGGAGGCTTGAAATGATGAGCAAAAAAATTATTAAAATGATGCTCCAATGGTTGGTGTCCAACCTTCTTTTATTGTGAGTTCTACTAGGTATGTAATGCTTGCCAATACTACTGCACATTTATCACTTAACATAATCTTACCAATTCTCCCCTTTGTTTTGTATAGCTCTGTGGTCGGTTCGAACAATGTGGTGGCAGTGACCTTTGTTAAGGTGCTGACAACCAAGAGGAGCACAAGGAGCAAAGTGGTGGCAAAAAGCACCAGGTTAACAAGGAGCAAAGTGGTTCCAAAAGGCACAAGGATCAAAAAGAAGCCCCGACGCTTTATAGATGATGATTGAGTGGGAACCATGTAAAATTTATGAAACATTCATGACTGATGTTGTATTTGTGTTAACTGATGTTGTACCTATGTTAGAACTCATGTTTGAATGATGTTGGTACATGTTTTGAGCAAGTCATGTCAAAATGTGCTAAAAAGAGCTCCAAAGGTAGGGTAAATGGCCTCATTTCTAAGCATTTTTTCGATAATGTCTAAATCAGTCAAATAAATTTCCTACACATTTATTCTATATATGTAGACAATGTGCAGAGGATTTCCATTTTTTTATTTTTTTTTATTTTTTATGCTAATTTTAATTCTGGTCAAACCTACCTTTGACCAACATTTAAACAAATTTAAAACATGAAAATGAAAAAGTAAGCTTGGATCCTTCTTAGTCACTCCTAAATGAAGTCATTTCCAAAGTTTTGTTCATTTTCATGTCCAAAAGTTGATACCACCTCTCTTCACCCTTGACTTCGTACGACGATGTTCGAGATATGACATTAGGTACATGATTCTTTTGTTCCTATGTATATAGATCATGTTTATCAACTTCAATAGTTAGTAAATGACATTGTAAGACAATGTGCAGAGGCTTTCCATTTTTTTGATTTTTTTTGAATTTTTTACGCTAATTTGAATTCTATTCAAACCTACCTTTGACCAATATTTAAACAAATTTAAAACATGAAAATGAAAAAGTAAGCATGGATCCTTCTTAGTCACTCCTAAATGAAGCCATTTCCAAAGTTTTGTTCATTTTCATGTCCCAAAGTTGATACCACCTCTCTCTCCACCCTTGACTTCGTACAACGATGTTCGAGATATGACATTAGGTACATGATTCTTTCGTTCCTATGTATATAGATCATGTTTATCAACTTCAATAGTTAGTAAATGACATTACAAGACAATGTGCAAAGGATTTCCATTTTTTGGTTTTTTTGAATTTTTTATGCTAATTTGACGTCTCGTCAAACCATACCTTTAACCAACATTTAAACATATTGCTCAAAGTGAAAATTACAATCTAATCTCAGATCCGTGTTCCTCACTCGAAAATGAAGCTGTTGAAATTTGCACATTTCAAAATACACAGTTGACTGCCCCCAAACCACGTTGACATGCCAAAACCCCGTTTGTTGACCATATAACCCTATTGACCAATTCCAACCGTCCATCTAACCCTACCGAGCCAGCACGTCCATTCGATTTGTTCTCAGAGAAGGATACCTGGCCGATCCGTAGCTTCCTCTGTTTGCAGCGTGAACCGTCCATACGGTTAACGACAACTGTCTGATCTGGCCTTCTAGAAGAACTCACAGCCGATCCGCGGCAGACGCCGTCCTTCAACGTGATTGGCTTAAAAACATTTCCTCACCGCTGTGGAAAAAGCTGGGCGGGAGACACCAGATGGTCTGTTGGTCCAAATCCAACTGGCATGTCTAGCTTGCGCATGTCTGCTCGCCACCGGGCCTGTCGCCTCTCCACGTTGCACCTCTCTAGGTCTGCCATGCAGCTCGCTCGTAGTGATTTAGCCTTCCCCATTGACTCAGCGTTGCATCATCTCAGTTTAGCCCCTGCTTTGCGCCAACGACTCAGTTTTGCCATCGTCTCAGTTCAGCCCGCATGCCCATGGATACACACGCGCATCAACTACCAAAGGATTCACACGCGCCCGACCCCTTCGTTATCCTCTCACGAGCACCACGACGCCTCGTCTACTGCCAACGGATCCACATGCGCACTGGATACACACGCGCATCAGATGACTCATCTTCGTTGTCTTTAAAAGGGGTGCCTCTCTTCCTCTCCCACACACACCCACCGAGTGAGCCAAGCCTCTCTTTCTCTCCCTCTCCACCGCACCTTCCGCTGTCTACGCACCGAGCCAAGATGCAGTACACCGGATCTACCTTCCGTCAATCGCGCACCGCACCGGAGAGGCAGTACCCGGCGGGCGTCCTCGTCAAGAACACCCTCCATGTGTGAGCCAAGTCCAGGTGGAGGGGCGAGAAGGAGCTGCTCAAAGACTTCCTCGACGAGAGCTTCTCTCACCTCCCACGGGGCTCGCCCGTCATGTACCACATCAACGAGTCTCGTGAAGGCGTCTCCCTGAAGCTGCTCACGGTCACCTTCTCCTACAGGTTCGACGCGTACACCCTCCTCAGCGAGTTTTATTGGTGCGGTTGCGAGTCCATCTTCTTCACCACCTACAACATCTTCACCGACTGCGAGTCCATCTTCTTCTCCTGGCGCCGTCAGCACTGCCTCCCATACAACAAGTGAAGACGGTGGTGAAGATGGTGGTGCGGCCAAGGAGGTGATGCGGCCAAGGAGTGTTTCAAGCATCGTCATGTTTTCTTAGAATTTTCTATTTTTTTTGTTTTCTTATGTCATTCCGTGTCTTTGTGTCGTATCCTTGGACTCCTTATCTATCTGTGTACCGGTTAATTACCCTATCGTATTTATCTAAGTTTTATTGTGTGATTATCTTGCATCTAAAGTTATTATGCCTTATTTGTTTGCTTGCGCTCATGGATCATCACATGAAAAATCACAAACATGTAATGTTTGAAATTTGATGATATGTGTAGAAATATTTGCATCTCAAGTTACCTCTGTTGGAGATATGCCCAAGAGGCAATAATAAAGTGGTTATTATCATATCTTCATGCTTATGATAAATGTTTACATACCATGCTATAATTGTATTAACTGGAAACATTAATACTTGTGTGATTTGTAAACATAAAAGAGTCCCTAGTAAAGCCTCTTGTTAAACTAGCTTCTTGGTTAATATATGATCATGGTTTCCTGATCATGAACATAGAGATGTTATTAACAACATGGTCATATCATTAGGAGAATGATGTGATGGACATACTCCTATAGTTAAGCGTAGCATAAAGATCAAGTCATTTAATATAGTTCGAACTAATTCACTTGCTATAAGCTTTCTGATACATAATAACCTAATTCCTTCGACCATGAGATCATGCTAATCACCATCACCAGAAGGATTCTTTGATGACATCAAACACCACACCATAACTGGGTGGCTATAAAGGTGGCATTGAGTGTTCGAAAAGTATGTGTTGAGGCACATGGATCAAGATTGGGATTTGTCCATCCATATGATGGATAGATATACTATGGGCCCTCTCGGTGGAATGTCATCCAATTGGCTTGAAAGCATGTGACTGGATCACAAGGGATCACATATCACGGGAACGAGAAAAGAGTACTTATTGGTAACGAGGTTGAACTAGGTATGCAGAGATACTGACGATTAAACCTCGGATAAGTAAAGTATCGTGAGACAAAGGGAAATTGGTATCGTATGTAAATGGTTCATTCGATCACGAAGTAATCGTAGAAATATGTGGGAGCCATATGAATTTGCAGATTCCTCTATTGGTTATTGATCGGAGAAGAGTCTCGATCATGTCTGCATAATTCACGAACCGTAGGGAGACACACTTAAGGATTCGATGTTGTTTAGTAGATATGGAACGTGAGTAAAGAGACCGAATGTTGTTAGGAGTCTCGGATGGGATCCGGGATATCACGAGGAGATCCGGAATGGTCTGGAGAATAATATTCATATAAGGAAAGTCCAATTTTGGAGTTCGGGAATGATTCAGTGTTTTCACCGGAATGTTCTAGAAGGGTCTAGAAGGTTCACCAATCCGGAAGGGGAAGGTTACATGGATGTGTCATGACAAAGTGTAATGGTTGCATCATGTCCAAGGTCACTTGGCTGGACACTTGGAAGAGAGAAATCAAACTCTAATTTGAAAGTCAAAAAGGCAGTTTGAAAAAGTCAAATCCCAACATGGTTTCCGAGTTAGGGAGGGTTTCTGAGTTAGGGAGGGTTTCCACCTGGGTTGGGAACACCCTTGGACGCGCCCCACCTATATAATGAGGTTAGGGGTGCACCCCAAGGTATCCCCCTTGCCCTAGGCACCCAAGAAACCCTAGGTTGGCCGCCGCCCCCCTCTCTAGTTGCGACCAATCTAGATCTCCTCTAAACCGCTACCGACTAGATAAACTCTAGTTGCTAGCTACCTCTAAACCTCGGCCCTCTAAACCCTAGATCGCTGGGGCTTCCTATACTCCACCATACTCGCTCTGGCTTAGGCGAAGCCCTGTGGGATCTCCTCTCTACTTCTGACACCACGTCGTCGTGCTGTCGGAATCGCGAGGAGAGAGCAACAACCTCCGCTGCTTGCTGGAACGAGGTAGAGGAAGGTCTTCATCGAGTACCGTACGTGTGACCGACTGCGGGAGCGCTGCCGGAACGCGGCGCCGGAAGGATCGTCTACGCGATCTTGAGATTGGCAAGGTGACTACATCACCCCGAGAATCTGCTCTCGTTAACCGCTTTGGATCTTCGAGGGTTAGTAGTCTATCAACTTGTTGCACTGATCTAGTAGATAGATCTTGGATTGATCATAGATTAGATCTTGATTGTGTGTTCATGCAGTAGAATTTTTTTGTTTTCCATGCTACGAACCCCTACAGTGGTATCAGAGTCGTGTCTATATGTAGATCGGTTGCACGAGTAGAACACAATGGTCATTGTGGGCGGTGGTGCTTTTATTATCAATTGCTTCTTGTGTACTTTGAATCTTGCGGTATGGTGGGATGAAGCGGCGTGGGCTAACCTTACATGACATTGTTCATGAGACTTGCTCCACGCTCGACATGCAACTTGTATTGCATAAGTGGCTTTGCGGGTGTCTGTCTCTCCCATCATAGTAAAGATTCAATTTACAACGGGCACTTGATAGTTCAAGCATCAACATTGTGGTTCTTGTTCGTAAGTTAGAACGACACTTATTGAAATCCCCAAACCACGTAAAACATGCAAATAAAATTAGAGGCGTCTAACTTTGTTTTGTAGGGGTGTGCTATGATGTGATATGGCCATGATTGTGATTATATATGATGTATGCAATGTTCCTTATTATAAGTCGGCAACCGGCAGGAGCCATATGGTTGTCTTTTAATTTCGTCTAGACCCGCGTGTCTATTATTCAAAGTAGTTGTAATAGTTGATGCTGGTGGACAACAACCATGGAGCGGCGCCATTGACCTTGACGCCACGCCGGTGATGATGGAGATCATGTTCGTGCTTGAAGATGGAGATCGAAAGCACAAGAAGAAAGGCCATATCATATCATATATTTTGAATTGCATGTAATGTTAATCCTTTTATGCATTTTGTATTGATTAGTTCACGACGGTAGCATTATAAGATGATCCCTCTCAAAAAATATCAAGTTATAGAGTGTTCGTCCTTAGTAGGCACCGTTGCCAAATCTCGTTGTTTCAAAGCACCACGTGATGATCAGGTGTGTTAGATTCTGCGAGTGTATACAATGGGAGCAAGCCAGATTTGCTCATATGGAAGCTAAGGTTTGATCTTGACGAGCCTATCATGTACAGACATGGTCTCGGAACATGGAATATCGAAAGGTAAAGCATGAGTCATATAGATGATATGATGAACATGATGATTGTTCGCCTTTGAAACTATATCATGTCACGTGATGATTGGACTTGGTGTAGTGAATTTGGTTCATGTGATCACTAAAACAATGTGAAGGATATTGTTTTGAGTGGGAGTTCAATAGCAATATGATTAAAAGTTGAACACTATTTATCATAAATTAAATCAAAGTAAATTTGCATAGTTGTTGTAGTCATTGGCATCTGTTTACCACCTTGCGCTTAGTTATAATTGAGATAATAGAACTATAGAATTCTGGTTAGTTACTTTACGAACTGGTATCGTATTGTTTTGAAGTGTTAATCTAAAGTTTAAAAGTCCTATTGCAAACTTTCAGTAAGTTCCGGTTACTCCGTGAAGTTTAATAATTGGTATTAAATCAAGAGTGACAATTCCAGTGTTAGTATATAAGTATCATGTTTGTCTCCATGATTCTTGATATTCAAAAGATTGTTTTAATATCAAGGTTATCTACGATCTGAAAGAGTTGTTTCAGAAACCATGATGTGTGGAAGATATTGCGATATCTGAAATGTTGTTTTGGTTGCAACATGAGAGAGTATAATATGGCAAAGTTTATGTTCTCATATTTGATGAGAATTTGAAAAAGGTTGGAGACGCTTGTCGTCCTAATCCTCCAAAAGGTTTTGAAGAGCAAAATTATACTCGCGATTCACCGTTATAAGCTAAAAGTAGCTTGATCATGAATAGTTCCATGAGAAGGGTGAATATTTGATAAAATGTATACTACACTAAAAGATTACTAAAGAATGGAATTTGAAAGAACACCAAGTATTTGATGATGGTGATCTACTTCAAAGTGCAAGTCCAAAGACATTGGTATTTAACTATACATGCTTTGGACTATGTGTCATGTGTATGGATCCACTATTGATGTTGATAGATTCTTTCAAACAGAAAAGGAAATACTGAAAGAGAATCTCAGAAAAATATGGCAGAAAAGAAAAGACTAGAATTGTTCAGCTTAGGTATATAGAGGATATACATGTTATGGCTATATTCTTTGCTTATTAAACAATGTGGTTCTTAAGTATTGGATACTGAATTTGTTGGTGTGAATCGTCATACGAAACAATACAATTCATGAACTACAATGGCCTAAGTAACTAGCAAAAGAATATGTGATGATGTTCATCGAGAACAAATAAAGGGTTGTTGTGTTGCTCGTTAACATCAAAGCTTGCCTTCAAGATTTGTTTTATCAGGTATTATGAGAACAAAAGGGTTGTTCAAATAATTACCATAATCCATAAAAGATGGATGATTTACAAATCTCGTTGGATAAATCACATCCATAAAAATATTGCTAAAAATGTCGAAAGACAATTGATAAGAAAGATCGCTTAGGAAGTGACATGGCCGTTTAAATTATATTGGAAACAAAACATGAAGAAACTCCATGTGGATGGAGTTTTGGAGTCTTCTAATTTTTGATCAAATGACGCTTATCAAGTTTTCCTAGAGATAATTAAAACTCCGCTCATAGGCCAAAGGGAACAGATGACTAGATTATTGAAACTTGTACATATTGTTGTATAAAGTCCATTATGTGTAGTCAAGAGCGATAGATTTCAACTTCATATGCTTTCTCCGTAAATTTGAGTGAATATATGAATATTTACTTAATAAGGATGAAGTGTGAAACATTTGAAAAGTTTAAAGACTTTCAAGATGAAGTGAAAAATCAATGTAACAAGAAAATAAAGAATTTATGATAGGATCATAAAGGAAGATATTTGAGTTATAAAGTTTAGCATAACACCTAAGATTTGAGGAATCGTTCCATGGATTTGCGTTTCCCGAAACACCATATGAGTATGGAATAATCGAGATATGCAATGAAACCATGTTTGACATGGTAAGATCAAAGGTATAATTGATAAAACTGCCATTATATTTTAAAGATTAAAGTTTTAGAGACTACAGTTTTTCCACTGAAAAGAGCTCCATCATAATCCGTTGAAATGACACCATATAAAGTTGTGGTTTGGGATAAAACCCAAGTTGTCCTTTCTTAAACATTGGTATTCTATGCATAAGAAAGATGTTTGCAACCAAAATCGGATGAACATATCTTTGTATGTTATTTTGAATAATTGTTGAGTATTCCTCCATAACACCAAAGACAAAAATGTTTGTCGCTTAGAACGTCAAGTTTCTTTGAGAAAGGAATTTTCCGTGAAAAGTTAAGTGGGAGGACAATAGAACTTTGATAAGGTTAAAAGAACCTTAGCTATATGTGCAAAGTTGCGCAGCGCTGAAAAGTGTTCCGGAGGCAGCAACAATGCTCATGGCTCACGTGCCTCAAAGTTTGTGGTCATGGAGGTTTATGTTCCTATTGAAACAAGTACGTTGGGTAACCAATCAAATACCAAGATTTGAGAGTTAAATCATTAGTTGACAATAATGATCCGACTACATGGAAAGAAGCGATGATGGGCCCTTCGTCAAATGGTTTGAAGCCATAAAATCTATGATAGTTCCATATATGAGAGATCAAGCTTTGAACTTGAAAGACCCTCTGAAAAGGTGCAAGACCTTACAGTCGTATTTGGATCTATAAAGAAATAGACATGGATGTTTCACATCTATGAAATTATCGACATGTCGGGAAAGAGTTCAAACGACAATGTTCAAAGAGTTGACTATGAAAAGATCTGATCTTTCATTAAGAGATATTTAGTCTAGACGGATTAATGTAGCAACTACTACATATAATTTTGTTATGTGGTAGTTGAATAAACAAAACAAGTTCTTCTAATAGAATGGTTACCTAGGACGTGTGCATGACACTGTCCAAAGGGTTTTGTTAATTCAAAGGATGCTAAAATCATATGCAAACTTCAATGGTTGAAGTAAGCATCGCGGAGTTGGAATCTTCACTATGATGAAACTGTTAAAAGAGTTTAATTTCATCGGAGACGATGAAGATGCTTGCATTTTCAAGAAATTAAGTGGGAGCGCTAAGACATGTTTCTAATACATTATGTGGAAGACATATTGTTGATTGGAAATGATATATATTTTTATTGACACATGTTAAGAATTTCATCTCGATGAAAGGCTTAGGCAGAACCCGAATATTTGGCATCAATGTCTATATGGATAAATTGAGACGGTAATATGGTTGTGCCAGAAGTACATAGATGAGATATTGAATGAGTTCAATATAGAAACTACAATAAAGGTTCTTGTTGCACAGGAAGTATTGAATAAAGATTCAAGTATTTTTGATACTTGATATATAAAATCACAAAGAGCACTTTATCAAGCATGCTGTGATGTGTACAAATCCAGATATGTCATATGCTCTAAATGTTATGAGCGTATACCAGAATGATTTATAAGATGATTATTGGACGATAGTAAAGATATTCTTATGATCTCTTAGAAGAACTAAGAATATATTATTTTGTACAAGTGACAAATAGATGGTTAGTTCATTGTAAAAGTATTACATTGATACTAGTTTTGTCACAAAGTACAAATTAAGTTAATCTCTATCTAAACTAAGGGTGGCACAGTATGATGGAAAGTAAGTTCCATAATGGATTTGGATGAGTTCCAAAGTTAAGACATTGTGACAGATATTACAACAAAAGGCTAAGTATATGACTGCTATAATAGCAGCAAAAGAGGGCATTTGTGTCAAGTAGTTTGTTATCAAACTAGGTGTGGTTCACTGATGACAAGATTATGAAGATATATTGTACGACAATATTATCAACATGTTTTAACCCCAAGGAACTAAAGGTATCACCAAAGGACCAAATTTATACAAAGCCATCTCATTAGAGAATGAGTGATGCGTAGAGACGCAAAGACATGCAATTACACACGGACCTGAAAGTGTCGGATCCGGAGATCAGTTGACCACTAGCAATCGTGTAAATACAACACCAGAAAGCCATAGGTGTTGAATGCACAAAGGTTTGAAACTAGATTATTGACTCTAGTGAAAGTGGGAGACAATTGGAGATATGCCCAAGAGGCAATAATAAAGTGGTTATTATCATATCTTCATGCTTATGATAAATGTTTACATACCATGTTGTAATTGTATTAACCGGAAACATTAATACTTATGTGATTTGCAAACATAAAAGAGTCCCTAGTAAAGCCTCTTGTTAAACTAGCTTGTTGGTTAATATATGATCATGGTTTCCTGATCATGAACATAGAGATGTTATTAACAACAGGGTTATATCATTAGGAGAATGATGTGATGGACATACTCCTATAGTTAAGCGTAGCATAAAGATCAAGTCATTTAATATAGTTCACTTGCTATAAGCTTTCTGATACATAGTAACCTAATTCCTTCGACCATGAGATCATGCCAATCACAATCACCGAAAGGATGCTTTTATGACATCAAACACCACACCATAACTGGGTGGCTATAAAGGTGGCATTGAGTGTTCGGAAAGTATGTGTTGAGGTACATGGATCAAGATTGGGATTTGTCCATCCATATGACGGATAGATATACTCTGGGACCTCTCGGTGGAATGTCATCCAATTAGCTTGCAAGCATGTGACTGGCTCACAAGGGATCATATATCATGGGAACGAGAAAAGAGTACTTATTGGTAACGAGGTTGAACTAGGTATGCAGAGATACCGATGATCAAACCTCGGATAAGTAAAGTATCGTGAGACAAAGGGAAATTGGTATCGTATGTAAATGGTTCATTCGATCATGAAGTAATCGTAGAAATATGTGGGATCCATATGAATTTCCAGATTCCTCTATTGGTTATTGATCGGAGAAGAGTCTCGATCATGTCTGCATAATTCACAAACCGTAGGGAGACACACTTAAGGATTCAATGTTGTTTAGTAGATATGGGATGTGAGTAAAGAGACCGAATGTTGTTCGGAGTCTCGGATGGGATCCGGGATATCACGAGGAGATCCGGAATGGTCCGGAGAATAATATTCATATATGGAAAGTCCAATTTTGGAGTTCGGGAATGATTCCGGTGTTTTCACTGGAATGTTCTAGAAGGGTCTAGAAGGTTCACCGATCCGGAAGGGGAAGGTTACATGGATGTGTCATGACAAAGTGTAATGGTTGCATCATGTCCAAGGTCACTTGGCTGGACACTTGGAAGAGAGAAATCAAACTCTAATTTGAAAGTCAAAAAGGAAGTTTGAAAAAGTCAAATCCCAACATGGTTTCCGAGTTAGGGAGGGTTTCTGAGTTAGGGAGGGTTTACACCCGGGTTGGGAACACCCTTGGACGCCCCCACCTATATAAGTAGGGGTAGAGGCGCACCCCAAGGTATCCCCCTTGCCCTAGGCACCCAAGAAACCCTAGGTTGGGCGCCTCCCCCTCTCTAGTTGCGACCAATCTAGATCTCCTCTAAACCGCTACCAACTAGCTAAACTCTATTTGCTAGCTACCTCTAAACCTTGGCCCTCTAAACCCTAGATCGCCGGGGCTTCCTATACTCCACCATACTCGCTTAGGAAGCCTCAGGATTTCCTCTACTTCGACACCACGGCCGCCGAAATCGCGAGGAGAGAGCTACAACCTCCGCTGCTTGCTGGAACAAGGTAGAGGAAGGTCTTCATCGAGTACCGTACGTGTGACCGACTGCGGGAGCGCTGCCGGAACGCGGCGCCTAAAGGATCGTCTACGTGATCTTGAGATCGGCAAGTGAAAAACTACATCACCCACGAGAATCTGCTCTCGTTAACCGTTTTGGATCTTCGAGGGTTAGTACTCTATCAACTTGTTGCACCGATCTAGTAGATAGATCTTGGCTTCATCATAGATTAGATCTTGATTGTGTGTTCATGCGGTAGAATTTTTTTGTTTTCCATGCTACGAACCCCTACAACCTCAGCACGTTTTAAATAATAAACTTTGGTGTAGCCTTTAATCTGCAATTTTATTTATTTTCTAAAGCGAAATGCTCGTGTATACACGGACAGCAGGTCACAACTCCACGTGCACAAACATTGAGTACAATTTTTTTTGTAAAACCCTAAACCAATGGATTGATTAACTATAGCTACCATTGTTCCCGTTCCTTCTCAATATCTTTATATCCGCCCACTGGTTAGCAGAGCAGTCCTTAACGCTACCAAACCAAGCGATCAAGGGTTCGAGTCCCTAGCCGCACCCCTTTTTGTTTTCGTTTTTTCACTTTTTCACCGTTCCCTTATTTTGCATCATGGATGAGGCCAGCTGAAATTTGATCAAATTACTTAATTTACAACTTTGAAATTCATCCCAAATTCAAGCTTACAAGTTCATACTATTTTAAGGCTACAAATTCATCACAAATTCATGCCTTTCCATTCAATGTCAACATTACACCTAGTGCGATTACAATCCCAACTACAACTGCCCAAATGTAATTGCAAATCTGTAATTGATCTTCCAGCTTACTAATCTTCTGGTTCACCCTCCTTAGCTCTATAGATAACTCTCTGTCAATGTATGCTCCGTCTCCGCCCTCCGTCTCTTCTGTAGTAGCTCGCGCGCCCGCCGATGCAATCTGTGGCATGATGGGCAAGCATTCTTCGTGCTCATCTAGTAGCTCATTTATCAGCGACTGCTGCCAGAACATCGACCCAAAGGAAGAAGCATTTTATCTACAAGCACATACCAAAAATATCAACCAATTTTCTCAAATATACCGACCACAAAAAATAGTGAAATTTCCCTGGTTCTTACCCCTTCTCACTGCACACGTAGAACGGACGATTGGTGTTCTTCGGTGTGCGCGAGATCCTCCGATCAACGGCCGCCCGACACCACAGACAGAGCAAGATCGGCATCTCCATGCGCGTCAGAACGTCGAACCGCGAGGTGGCTCGGGAGCTAGAAGAAGACATGGACCACGGAGCGGAAGAGGATCTAAACGCCGCCGCGCATAACCCCTCTGGCTCTAACAGAGAGTTGCACCCTCCACAGCTCCCGCCGTCGGCGGCGCTCCCCGTCGGCGGCGCCCTCTCGGTTGCCGCTCTCGGCTCGTAGCTACAAAAACGGATCGCCCCTCCCACCTCTGCGCGTGGCCGCCTCCCGCTCACCCGCTCGGACCGATGCGAGCTTCAATTTTGCTTAGCGATGCAAGCTCCGGCAGCGCGTTCCGGCACTTTTAAATAAAACAGAGCAACGGTAGCATAGTGGGTCCCACGGCTCTCCGCCTGGCCCCACCTTGTAAATAAAATAGAGCAACCAACAATCACCTTTTCAAATGCCTCTCCGCCTGGCCCCACCTGAAACGGCGCGCGGTCAAGGATGTTGACCTGACGGAAACGGTAGATTCACGAAATGAGTTGCTGCACACATAATAGGGGAAACTGAGCATCATTCCGGTCTAGTGGCAAAACTGAGTTTAACATGACCTCCGGTGGCAAAGAATTAATTAACCCATACATAATTGGATATACATACCCACAACAGGTAGAAAAAAAAAAGATAAAAACAGTCAGCTAGCAAGCTAACCTAATATACAGGCAACCTTGGTCCACGCTTCACGTGAAAAATACTCAGTTAACTAATCAGGCTTACATACTGCAAGTTGAAAGGCCAGCAATTATATTACAAAACACTCAGACGGTAAAAAAGGAATATATCCCAACGTACTGCACGATGAAAAGTGCACACGCTGTTAACAAAATCGAATATCAGACCGAATCCTACTTAGCTAAGGAGTCCTAATCCTATTTAGATAGGAAGTTCGAATTCTACTCAGTTACATTAGCACGTACTACCTTACTTTGGTTCACATTGTCTTCCTATTACATATAGCTAACTTCAAATCAGATTAGTCTATCTCTTGCGCGACAGATAAAGTGCTTCTCTGGCAAGTTGCATCGCAAAGCTTTGCAACGTCTGGCCGGTTTAGGCCCTAAAAAAAACGTACAACGAACCAGGTATGATCTTTATATCTTCCATACAGCATCCTTCAACACCCTAACGAACGAGATATGTTCTTTATCTCATGCAATGTATATATTAAATTTATAATAAAAAATCCGAACTTACGGTCTTTAAACAACAATTACAATGAACGTGCTACATGTAAAAATTAAATTTATCAGCAGCAATTCTAATTAGCGGACAAGCAAAACAACATGCTTATAGGATATCCTCACTAGCATCCACTGATTAACATATCCATTGGGGAATATACTCACACAAATAACACCTAAGAAGTAGTATACTAAGCTAGGGAGTCCAAGTACTCATATTTAACCAAATAAGTCACCTGAGTATTTATTAATAGAAAAATAGTCTTCAAGATCATACTTAACACACGCATTCATCCTTCCAGTCACGTGACATAATACCGATGAGCATCATCTAAGTACATACTTACAGTATACAAACTATTATGCAGGAAAGTCATTTGTGTTTTAGTAGCAAGTCATGGATAAAAAAGAAGAAAGAAGGAAAAGAGATAGAGAGCGGTATGCAAAAATGACAAATGAAGAAAAGCAAGAAAAGCTAAAAAAAAGACGTGAAGCCAATCAGCAAGCACAGATGATCGATGAAAAAAAATAGGAATTGCTTAAAAGACGTCGTGAAGCCTATGAGCAAAAGAAAGCAAAGGATCCAGAACAAATGACAAAAAGAAGTGCGCGCTAAAAACAAAGATATACAAATTTGCAGTCCGAGAAAATAAGGCTAGAATAGAACAAGTTGCAACTAGCCGTGACTTGAGACGCAGAACACCATGCAAAGAATCAAATGCGATGGTGAATCCTGCATATGTAGCAACAGAAGAGGAAGTTCATAAATATACCTTGAATGTAAGACAAAGAAATACCGTGACACCAGGAGAAACACAAACATTGCTACATCGTCGTAACGAGGAGATTTCGAAGAAAAAGAGGAAAACTAAATCGGTATCATCACAAGAAGACACATCTGAGTTGAACAACGGAAACGATGAAGTCGAACCTGTAAAGAATCCAAAAGTCTTGATTGACGGTAATACTTTTCATTTCATTTCATATAGTACAAACATTACAAAAAGAATAGTTTGTAAAACTAACAAACTTTACTCTACAGGAATCCGTAAACCATTATGTCCACCCAATAAAGACGGAGATGCACCGGCAAAACCATTCAGCAATGATGATGAATATGGTAAGGCCATCGATCTCATATTAACAAGGATGGAAAAAAGGCAACGGTGAAATAATAACTATAAAGCATCAAGAAATCATGATTAACGATAATACTCTTATTTATACAATATACTCATATATTCCCCGAAGAAGTAAAAGGAATGAACAACTAACCATCTTTCATGGACAGACGTATCCTCTTCAGCATGTCCAACAAACATAGACACAGATACACCGGCACAATCATTCTGCAATGATGATGATCACGGTAAGATTATCAATATCATATATATATTCCTGTGGAACATGGTAAAGTAAATAATACAAAATAAAATTCTACACAGGTAATGATGAAGTCATATTTAAACAAGACACAAGCGAGGATGAATACATCTTCTCTGGTCAAGGTATGATCAATATATTTTTAAATATAGTTTTGTATAATGATATTACTACTTTACTGAACTTCTGATGCTGAAAATAAAACCAAAATGGGAAACAGAAGTGGAAATCGAAATAAAAGAAGGCGAGGATCATAACACGCCTGATCCATATGATGATGTCTACAAAAATATACCACACATGCTCATGAAGAAAAAACATTGCAAATGGTGTGGTGCGAAAAAGTTTGAGTATGAACCTGAGGGGTTATGCTACAAGAAAGGAAAGGTAAAACTTGTCAATCCAGAGACACCACCTGAACTCATGAGACTTTGGACAAGCAATGACAATGATGCAAGATATTTTATAAGATTTTTCAACGGACACTTCAGCTGGTATTTATACCTTTCGGGCTCATGGTCAGATATATCACAATGTACACTCATTTTCCAATAGTTGCTCAAAATCGAAGCATCTGGAGCTATACTTCTATGACGATGACCCAAGCCTAGAACATCGGTACCGCCGCGGCCGCAAAGAAACATACGAGAAAGACAAACAAGTAGTCGGGACAATAACATGCATTCTACGCGACAACTCATATTCTAAACAATTTAGGAGTTTGGGACAAGCTAAAAACCTTGATGACTAAAGGCTGATCTTGAACCTTGACCAAAGATTGGACCAGAGAACCTACAATGTGTCAATCACTTCGAAGGTAGCTGCAGTGTGGGTCGAAGGAAATGAAATAAAAAATTCATTTGAAAAGAACATGATACTACATGAAAACATCGAAATACAGAGCATTAAACCATATTATGGGTGCTATGATCCACTATCATCCTCTGTTCTTTCCAAGAGGTGAACAGAGTTGGCATAGGAAGATACCAAAAGAAAAAATAAAAGAGGCAGATGTTAGAAGGGATGTAGCAGAAGCTAACGGTGATGATGATAATATTAACCCAGGTAAAAATTTATAACTTCTTAATGTTTTAAAAATCTAGTATTAATATATAGTATACTACTAACCATGTAACTAAATTTTTATGTCGCAATTCTTGGAACAGATGCAACCAGCAGGTTGTGGGTAACCATGTAAGAATACTATTGCTATAAACTACATACACGACCAAACATATTCAACCCAGTAATGTACGGAGGAAGGCTACTCTAACAATTCGTGGTAGATACATACATCAAGATTGAGAGCTCCAGACTGGACTACATGCTTCATCACCAGAAAGAATTAAGGGTAGAGCTATACAAAGGCCTTCTGGATAGCATTCGAGCAGGATAACAAGACGGAAATGCAGTAGGAAAAAAGAACAATTCTTGCATCATCATTTGCGATATTGTTGGTGGATTGCAGTATCTTACCATGACCAAACCTGATCTTGTATTTGCGGTGAATAAGGTGTGTCATTTTCTTTCTGCTCCTCGTTGTACTCACTGGCAGCAGTGAAACGTATACCATGGTATGTTCATGGCACCTTGACATATGGTTTACTACTAATACGTCCTACATCGTCTTCTGATATTTTGTCCGTTTTCTATGATGCGGATTGGGCTGGTAATTCTGATGATCGGTGATCAACCGAGGAATATGTCATCTTCTATGGTGGCAATTTGGTTTCTTGGAGTGCTAGAAAGCAAGCTACCTTGTCTTGTTCTAGTACCGAGTCTGAGTACAAGGCGCTTGCTAATGCTACTGCAGAGTTGATATGGGTACAAGCCTTGCTAGCTGAACTTGGTGTTTCTCAGAGTTGTCCACCCGTATTATGGTGTGACAATATTGGTGTAATGTTCCTTTTTTCGAACCCAGTATTTCATGCACGAACTAAACACATTGAGGTGGATTTTCATTTTGTTCGAGAGAGGGTTGCACAGAAGTTACTACAAATTCGGTTCATCTCATCCAAGGATCAGTTGAGACATATTTACTAAACCTCTCTCACTACCATTGTTTTAGTTCTGTAGACGCAATCTCGACATTGGTACCCTTGTTGAGATTGAGTTAGGGTGATAGATCGTATTTGTATAGGACTCTAATCTAACTTATATTTGTACCTGTATTGTAACTTTATCCTTATATATAATGAGATAGGCCGGACCCTTGGAGATACCGTGCAATACCCCTACCGATATTATTTCTCACAGTATGCACTATCACTCCACCTACCAATCCTAATTAATCTATCGGTTTTGTTAGAAATCAGGCGCCTGATTTTTAGTTAAGTATCAGTCGCCTCTTTCACCATTAGATATACTTCGCGATTTGTGCAGCGTGAGAATTACTCATGAGTTACAACTAGGTTGTAACTGAAAATTTGATGAGTTACAACTAGGTTGTAACTGGAAATTAGTACAAATTTTATAAGTTGCAAGTAGGTTGCAATTGAGAATTAGCATAAAATAGTAGAATGATATCAGCGACTGAGACATAACTAAAAATCAGACGCCTGAGATTTAGACGCTCCCTTAATCTATATACCTGTATAATCTTGTGGAGTTGTAAAATCAGGTTCCTGGCCTGCAGGTTCCCGTTCCCTGGTCAGACTTGCCACTGCGCCGTCGCTGTTACAACGTCCCAGTCAGACCGAGGCCGACCGGCTCGCACGATCCTTGCCTTGCCTGGCCCTACTGGCAAGATCAAGTCAACCAGTGGTGGCGTGGTCGGAAAGCTTTGACGACGACCACGGCACTATTACGTGCGTGCCCGCGCCCACGAACTGCCGGCCGCCGGTGTCTCATCCATACGTCGTCACATGCTCCAGTGCTAGCTCCACCGGCCGGAAGTGGAAATTAAAGGTTAGAGCCATATATATAAAATGCACATATGATGCGTGCACTCATGTCGAGCCAACAGCCAAGAAGCTAAGCTTCCAGCAGCAATGGCGCCATTTCACTCACGGCCCTCAGCGCGCGACCTGCGTTTCGTCCTAGCCGTTGCCGTGTTCATGACGACCGCCGCCATCGCGGAGGCGCGGTATGGCGGTGGTCAGTTCAGCCCGGTGGCGGCGATCGTGAGTGAGGAGCTCTATTCCTCCCTGTTCTTGCACAAGGACGACGCGGCCTGCCCGGCCAAGGGGTTCTACACCTACGCCTCTTTCATCCGGGCTACCAGGAGGTTCCCTAAGTTCGGTGGCACCGGCGACCTCGTCACGCGCAAGCGCGAGATCGCCGCCTTCTTGGCGCAGATCTCCCATGAGACGACGGGAGGCTGGGCGACCGCGCCGGACGGCCCATATTCGTGGGGTCTGTGTTTCAAGGAGGAGATCACCCCGCAGAGCAACTACTGCGACGCCACCAACAAGCAGTGGCCCTGCTACCCCGGCAGGTCCTACCACGGCAGAGGGCCCATCCAAATCTCATGGTAAATTCACATGCACGCTGCTGGAATTCCGCCGCTGGCCGTTCATCATAAGTCGATCTGCTGCATATATACGTGTTCATCTCGATCTGAAGAGAACGGATGATTTCTTTTTATCTGCAGGAACTACAACTACGGGCCAGCGGGGCAGGCCCTGGGCTTCGACGGGCTGCTGAACCCAGACCTGGTGGCCAACTGCTCGGACACGGCGTTCCAGACGGCGCTGTGGTTCTGGATGACGCCCAGGCAGCCCAAGCCGTCGTGCCACCAAGTTATGGTCGGCGAGTACTGCCCCAGTACGGCCGACGCTGCCGCCAACCGCACGGCCGGCTTCGGGCTGGTCACCAACATCGTCAACGGTGGGCTCGAGTGCAACATCGCCAATGACGCGCGGGTCAACGACCGGATCGGCTACTACCGGAGGTACTGCCAGGTTCTCGGCATCGACGTCGGCCCCAACCTCGACTGCGCGCACCAGATGCCATACTCCTGATTATTACCTCCCCTTTATCCGGATATGACCAAGTGGCTGCTCTCGCCCTTGTTGGCTCCAAAGTCCCAACAATTAGTTGAGCACTTCTTTTCAAATTATGGGGAGTCTTGAGGTGTTACTCCCTCGGTTTCAAAATATAAGACGCCTAAGCTTTAGTTAAAAATCAACATCTTCTAAGGTTGACCACTTTTATATAAAAATATACGAATATTTGAAATATCGAATGGACATATTGAAAAACTATACTTTATGGTGAATCTATCGATATTGATTTGATATTGTAGATGTTTATATTTTTACATATAAATTTGGTCAAATTTAGAATACATTGACTTTTGACTAAAGTTTAGACGTCTTACATTTTAGGACGGAGGGAGTGTCTTTTTTTTTATAGTTCTTGCATAACTAGACCGGATAGAAGAAGGTGTTTATGGATGAATTACACACCACCCTTTTTAGTAGACATCTTGGCAAATGATTGTAATCCCACTAGTTAAGTAACGAAGCTCCTTAATTCGCAAAAAAAAAGCGAAAGTATCGTCTAGAAAAAAAATCAGCCATACAAGTAATCATGAAAGAAACTACAAAGACACCTCAAGTGATGGAAGATTAATCCATAAATTATGTTGTCATCCATGCTGATCAAAATATCCCTTGTTGTATCCTACAACCGAACAGATACCTCCATAAACACGTTGCAAGGCTCCACATGCTTTAGATGCAACCATAAACAGTGGTGCACCGGTAGATTATCTAGTAATTTTTATTATTTAAACCTTGTCATTTCGACATAGCCATAGCGACCAAATGACGATAAATGCTCACACCCTAATAAGTAGTTTAAAACTATGATCCACGCCATTTAGCCAATTGCTGAAAACATTTGCAACGCTACATGGTGGGAATAAGATAGAACCTATCTTGATGACTGACCATGTAGATCTTGCAAATTTGCACTTAAAAGTTAAGTATTTGATAGTCTCGTTCTTATGGAAGAAGACACGTGTTTTACTTCAATGCCAATTGCATTTTGCAAGGTTCTCCTTAATAAGGATTACACCTCGACGAGATACCATCCAAAAGCTTTATTTATTAGCAGAACCTTCATATTTTATATTCTTTTGTTATCATCTCATCTGGCTAGATTAAAGCTTTGTACACATGAAATCCATGAAAAAATTACTACTCTCAGGGAAATTTTATCAAAATTCATCAGACCCTTGCATCAAATTAACCAAAGCCAGATTGTTCCAAGATGCTATACGAGGACTAACGAGATCTCTTCTGAATATCACATTTCGTGGGAAATTTTCCAACACCTTAGCGAGCATGAATATCAGGATTTTTAATCTTGGTTAAGCATAAAATAGAAACGTAAATTCTCCACCACGAGGATCTAAACCCAGGTAGTGGGTTTGTACGTCCACTTTCCAAACAGTTAAACTATGCTCACTTTATAAGAACTCTTTGAGGTGTTATCTATATCCTTGCTTTGAGTAATCGGCTGAGGCGCCTCTCATGCCGCTCCAAAACTATACTACTATAAAAAACTAAGGTGTCACTTTAATACTTAATCTAATTCTCAGTCGACAGCATGTAATATTAATATGCAACATTTTTATTATTTAATTGTTTGTTTTATTTTCTCACAATAAAAATAGGATAATTGGTTCCGGGCCTCACTAAAGGCTTGTGCTACTTAGTTCTGTCCAGCGCTCAAAAGACTCCTCATTTTTGCCCTCCTCTCTCTAGCCTCATTGCGAATGCCCACACTTAGTGTCTCTGTCTTGAGTGAGACCTACAAAATGCTGACAGTGGGACCTCGCGGTGCAATGACCTATTGTACCTCAATTATTTCAGCATGTTTTTTCGGGTACCTCGACGGGTATTTGACCCCTCTATTCGATCTCACATCGAGTGGAACTTCTTCTCGCGGCTAGGAGGGATACACGTAGCTAGGCGACTAACACAATCGTCATTAAGAAACTCCACCGAGATATCTTCCGCTAAAATTGTCGGTGAGTGCATCTAGATCTATTCGGTTAGATCTATATCAAATCTTTACATGCTTCAGCAAATCGATTCTTGGTTTGTTCCATAGCTCAATTTTTCCCAATGTGAATTCCAATAGCTTCGAACTCATAGACTACATGCACTTTACACCTAGATCCAGCACTCGCGAACCCATCGCACTACCGACACCTTCTTGGCGCCACATCTTCAACGCTGCATTTCTCCAGCCACCCATGCCATGCTGGGAGAGCGCAGCCATTCTGCCTCATGCTTGCCATGTCGGGCCTCCACAATACATTTGTAATGCACCCGAAGCTGAGCGCCAATGCTTGAGAAAAACAAATACCATCATAGTTGCCCATCAATGTGAGCCTACGCCGGCGAGGGTGGGTAGGTGGATGTCGTGCGGATGTGGTTTTGAGTCCGGTGAAGGTAACAGGGT
Organism: Avena longiglumis; assembly: GCA_030063025.1. Classification (NCBI taxonomy): domain Eukaryota; kingdom Viridiplantae; phylum Streptophyta; class Magnoliopsida; order Poales; family Poaceae; genus Avena; species Avena longiglumis. Next base: position 15,935,589 of record CP125976.1, read on the forward strand.
ACGTGGTCGAGTATAGGAATAGAATTTTGGCGGGAGATTCCTACTTCATGAAGAAAACGGTCTAACATGGGTCTACACATCAATGCACATGCTTGATAGACTTGGTTTAAGGGAAGAGAAGTGAGATGGTGGATTCGTCAGCTAGCAAACAAGAAGTAGGCACGATTTACCCAGGTTCACGCCCTCGGAGAGGGGAAACCGTACTCCTTCTTGTATGTTCCTAATTAATGGAGAAGTTTACAGGTCGCCGTGATGGCGATGGTGTTCTAGATTGGATCTTGCCCAGGGAAGATTTTTTATGAGTTCGAGAGAGCCTCCTCAACGCCCCCCCCCCTAGTGTTTATGTGAGAGCATAGGTGGCGTGGGGTTAACACGTCAATGCCCATTATTATGAACTTGAGTTTAGAGGAAGATCGGCACGCTGGAGACTTTGTCGACTAACAGACAAGCAAGCAAAAGGGACATGAGGTTTACCTGTGTTCAGTCCGGAGGTAAAACCCTACTCCTTCTTGTCCGCTCTTGATTGATGATAAAACCAAAGGTTACAATGCCGACTTGATGGCGGCAGTGCGTATGTAATCTGGCGGGTGTATGTGCTAGGGTTTGTGATGTCTAGATCTATTGTCTATTGTGGGAGAGGTGCCCTCCTCGTTGGACCCTCCTAGCCTTTATATATGAGGGAGGCTAGGTCTTAGGTACCAATACGAGTAGGTTACAAGTTGGATTCGAACGCTAGTCTTGAGATTTCCTTGTCTTGTGCGCTTGGAGTCTGTGTCCATATGGGCTTCGTATCAGCCAAACCATAATGAGATTTATGGACCTTAATAGGTCGTCGAGTGGGCCTTCCATTGGGCCGCACCAGGTAGGCTATATGTGGATTCGAACATTGTTGCCTTAAGGTTACTTTAAGAATGGTTATTCTTCTATTTAAGTAGTGGTCTCTTAATTTTGCACTCGAACAAGATTTATTGTTTCCTTATAAAGGTATGATTATGGTTTATGGATAAATAAATAGTACTAATGACTACCCATGAATTTTCTTTGGGTTTAGTCCATTATAAGGTTGTATTTGATTGATATATCATTCTTGAAGATTTTATAAGTATTAAAGATCTTTTTTAAATATAATTATTCATATAGTAGAAGGATAATTTAATATAATAGTATTTCTAATGTTTTGAATCATTATGACTTATTATGAATATTCAAGACTAATACTTATTTATTAGACTTCATTGACAAATTTTAGAAATATTAACAAATTTTATTTACCCTTATATGAATTTTAATTAAGTAAATAAGTTTAAATTTGAGTTATTAAAATATTTGAATTTTTATTTAACTCAAGTGGAATATTATATTTTTAACATGTAGATATTATTTTTGTGATCATTTTGGTATATTATATTTATTTTTATGATTTATAAATAATAAGGTATGATTTTTATAAGATTTTATTACTTAATGTATAATAAATATTTAAGTAAGTGGAATAATAATGTATGATTATAGTTTTAAATTATAGTTCTTATTTTTCTAAGAGTTTTGGTATCTTATTTATATTTTTAACATTTACCATTATTGAAATATGAATTATTAGAGTTTTATTACTTATAAAACCTTTATTAAATAATATTTATTTAAATAATCATCATAATAATATTTGATAATAATTTTAGGTTGTAGATTTTATTTTTCTACAAATTTTCATATATTATACGCATTTTTTTGAATTATAAATCAAAAGTTATTAATTAAACAAGATTTTATCATTTATTTAATTTCTGGAATATTAATAATTGAGTTTATAACATTTTATTTATTTTTTAAACATGTATTAACTTTTTACACCGCACTCACACCTAGCCTGAGTCACTGACCAGTGGGCCTATGTCCACCTCAGCACTCAGGTTAGTAAATGTATTTTGTTACCGAACCTGTCTCCACTCCCAGTCAATGACATATGGCCCAAGGCCACGTCATCTGCCACGTGAGACAAGGACTGGTCAAACTAGCTGACGTGGCTAGAACTTGACGCAGGCATGACGTCACTCGAGTTGATCCTCACTGGTTGAGGATCGATCGGTTGATCTAGTGCTCATGCGGGGCTATGGCTAGGTGCGTTGGAATGAGCATGCGCTGGCGAGTTGAACTATGGTCGCGCCACCCCTAAATGGTCACCGGAGAGCGATACACGGCGGTGACCGACGACGCACGGCGAGACCTCGATACAGGATGCAATTGAACCAACGAAGTCTCCTGGAAGATAGAGGAGCTTACCCTGGTTGCGATGGAGTGGTCGAGGAGACTTTGGGAGGCGTGACGACGGCGAATCGATGATAATGGCCACGCGGCCAATGAAAGGAATGCTCGATTTCACATGATTCCCAGATGCGGCTTTGCTTGGTCCTAGGTGAGTAAGTCCACGACGGCGCGTCCAACGGTGGCTACCACAAGGCGAGGGGTGTTCGTATCTGACCGAAACGACGAACTCCGACAAACTAGGGTTTCGGGTGAGGAAGGAAAGTGGGTCTGGAGAGCGATACTAGAGATGAGATTGGTATGAGAGGATAGAGGAGGACGCAGCAATCTTATCTACTCCTCCTAGGGATGGCGGCACGCATCGTAGCGCGGTGGTCGATCGACGGCGGAGCTCCGTCCAGCGAGCTGCTTCCAGTAGGCGAGGTAGACGACGAAGACGATTTTGCAGAAAACCCCATGGCGCTTCTTTCCCCTCAACCCGTAGTCCCTCTTCGGTCCCACTTGTCAGCCAGAGACGAGAACGAACTGGACTGGTTATTGGGCCTTAGTGGGCTACACAGGGGCGACAGTTAAGCAAAGAGAAGTTGGGCCACGGCCAGGATTGGTTTTTTTATTTGTTTTCCTTTTTTCTATTTTCTGTTTTACTTTCATATTTGAATTATCCTTATTTGATTTTAATTCTCCTTATAGAATTTATTTGCTGAATGATTGCATCATTAATAAAGTATATTAAGGTTCTTTTATGAGTTTTTCATATAATGGTATTATTTCTTTCTTTGTTTTCTATCAAAACCCTTTTTATATTATGTAGAATCCCTTATTATTAATTTTTATTTCTATATTAAACCATGGCTTTATTATATGATATTTTCGTATTTGTTTATAAAACTTAACTCTAGTAGTTTGGATAGAAATTTTTATATGTATAATGATCCTATATCATTATTTGATGCATGAAATACAAAAGAAATGAATATAGTTAATACTACTTTCATTAATTTAGAAAATGGAATTGTATCTATATTTACTATGGTAAACATAGAAGTTTAGGGTTTGAATTGTAAATATTTACTTATAATTCTTTGTTGATGTGAGAAAAGATTTAATAACTAAACATATTGTTTTTTGTTTGTGATATTTAATGACATCACCTTTTCAAAATAGAAAGTTATATCTAGAATGTTTTATGGAAAGGAATTGATAAGGATACTCCTAAGCACATTTAATTATGATGGTTGGAATTGACAGAAATGTGCTTATGTGATTTGCTATAAGAAAACATTCCTATTAAGTGATATAGATATTAGATGAGGAATTAATAATTTGAAATGGATATAATGTTGGGTTTAATATTTAGATTTGGATGTTTTCCAAGAATGTCTATTTTCCATAATTCACAATCCTAGATTTCTAATTAAGGAATTCCTTTCCTAGATATACTACCCTTTCCTATCTATCATCCTGATTAACATGATGAGCTTTACTTCACAAGAATGTTCTTATTAATCTTTTATTCCTCTAAACTCATGGATGAATCCAATGAATTTGATACTAAAGCACTTCATAGTTTTCTCATATCTTTGCTTGGTTATACCCACTACTCTATTGTTGACAACTTCCATTCAACAAGTAGTTCCTTCAAACTCCACTCATAATCTTCCTTAACCATCCATCTACCTTTCTTTAGAGCTTACTATCCTTTAAGATGGATTACACTACTTCTATAACTCTATGCTACACTAGCTTTAGTTGAATCATACTTTCTTATATTTACTCTAGTAACTCATACTCCAACCTTTCATTACATTAATGTGACCTGTAATGGCTACTCTAGGATAACTTATCTCTACTAGGGTTTCAATCCTGTTCTACACACCAATATCACTTATACAAGATATAGGTAGACAATCCTGGTGAGTAAGGCATGATCATTATAATCCTTTAATCATTTATAGCTTAGGTTTCCAATTGGCTATCCAAGGCTTCATCAATACTACTTTTCAATTGTATTGAAATTATTTTCTTAGTATCTCATATTGGATTAAGGTTATTCATGAACTATGCCCTCTTTAAAAGATTTAAGTAGATTCTATGATAATATTAAGAAATAGTAGATCAAGTATTGATAGTTAAAGAATTTGTGAATCAATGGTTGATTACTCAACATTGATGAACAACAGAGATTGAGATAGGTTCCATAGAGATTGATATGGAAAGAAAGATATATGGTGAATGATCTTGACTTAGTCTCTTTCCAACTCAAACTCATTAAAGAGTTAAAGTTAGGAACTACTATGATACTCATAGTAAGAATAGATAAGAATAAGATAGGTCAGGATTGGTCATTACATTTATATTACTTTAGTTGTAACCTTAACTTGGTACTTATGTGTGATTATAATGAATACTATAATATGATCACCTAGGGATCAAATATAAATTATAATGTATTAGGGTTTAACTTTTCTTACATTTGATCAACCCTTAGATCAAATGTCCCTTACCAAAATAATATTTTAGCAAAGTTCGTATTGAAACTTATCGCAGTCAACTTGACGATCTACTTCAATTCCATCAAGTTAAGAGAAGCTTCAATCACTTTGATAGGTTTTGTTCAAAAGCGCGAAAATTATTCGGATTTTCTATGCATGAATGCAATGCACACATCTGGGTTTAGCTTATTTCTAGGCTCTAATGCTGGGATGTTACACGATAGTTGAGCTTGCTTTCAACGCACGACCCACAAAAACTGGGGCACAGCCATAGTATCTTCGATTTTCGCGCCGGCGAAGTTAATGGGGAGCGACGGTTTGCTCCCGATGCCTCCACGTGTCTTCATAGATGCTCGCCACATAGTGATGAAATTAATTGGATGGCGTTCAACGGTCGTGATGTCGCTATGTCTCGCTTTCGTTGAATCTAGGTGCACGGTCCAACGAGCAAAGGACCGTGTCGGAGATTTGTCCCGCAAAGGAACTAGGTTCCAACGAGCCCTTGGTTTGAGAGGGTGCTGACCACAAAATTTAAGGAATCTCGACGACGGTGGCGACGACGGAGCAAGCAAATGAAAAAGAGAAGACATGGGTTTTTTTACGCAGGTTCGGGACCCTCGTGAGGAGGTAAATCCCCTACTCCTACTTTGTTGTACTGCTTGCGTGCTTCACGAGGGTACAATGGAGGTGTTATGCCTAGGGTTTTAGATCTCAGTGATAGCCCCGTTCTAAGGTAGGAGAAGGGCTCCCTATATAGCAACGACATGCCTCTTCCCCCAATTCTTGGGCAGGAAGGGCTACCACAATGCCGCTCCTCGAGATCCCGTACCATGAGACTACTGTTGGAAATATAAGCAATAATCCATATGATTTAATCCGAATAATAAATTGATAAAACATGATCATACAAACGGTACTAAAACCAATTATGCATATCAACAAAGTAGATGAACAAATTACATCTATAGGAGATAAACCTATCATATCTACACCAAACGCTAGAACAAAGAACTCTAGCATAATCCAGAAAAGACAGTTGAATATCACGTACAGTGTAGGCTAAATAGCAGCCGCAGCGGTTGCAGCAGCGTCGCCCATGTTGAGGTTGTCGAAGAGGTCGGTGACGTCCGGGAAGAAGTCGCTGCTCAGAACTCATCGCCGGACGACGCCGTGCGTGAGTCGCGCTTGCTCCCCAAAACCTGATCGCCTCACCAGAGATAGGTTCACGAGAGGCGGGTTCCGGAGGCTCATCGTCCCTGATCAGTGCACGCCGCAAGCGGGATGGAGAAGACGAAAGCAAAGGGCGCAAGGTTCGAGGTAGGCATGAGGAACCAAGACTAGAAGTCAAGGCCCAAAGTAGTAGATAGGCCCACCGGATTAGGTTTAAACGACATCAAGCTTTAATTGAATCGGTTGAGATATGTAAACCCTAGGGAGGTGAGCCTATATAAACCTCCCTATAGGGCGAGTAGAGATACGCCTCATACACCCAAGCGACGCCTAGTCGCCGGGCTCGCCATTGTAACACCTCCATAATACAATCTAGCAGAGGTAGGTCTTTACCCTTCGGGGCCAACTGGTAAACCTCGTGTCTTTGCCTCATCTCGCACCACAGATGGCTGGCCGCCTTGCCCTCGCTCAACTACTACGCCGATTGCAGATCCGCCGTGACCATTCCCACGATGCTGGCTCCCACCGGCTTGACCGTCCGCCGGTGTTCGCGGCGAGATCCAATATGCCCATCAACGAGACGGCCGCCACATCGCATGATAGCGATCGGCGAGATGCTCCAAATCTTGCCGAGCAGCTACGCCCGCGCGCGACCACTCACAGCGTGATCCTGCCGATCGGCACGATCAGCCTCTTCGTCGGTCTCACCGACGTCATCGTCTCGGAGGATTCGGCTCGCATCCGCGAGTCGCCGCCACGCGATCGGCTCTCCGAGAGCCAAATCTGCACGATCCATCGCCTCGCCTCCGAGTACAACTCGGCCCACAGCAACGTGGCCGAGAACTCAGCGGCCACAAAGGACGCGGCCCTCACCGACGGCGCCGACTCGGCAACCCCGGCGTCACTCGCAGGATCCATCACCACGGCTTCATCCGCGGGCTCCATCGCCCAGGTCTCCAACGCGGGAGACTTCGAGGACCCATCCATCCTCGGGATCTTCGAGTTCGACTCCGGGTCGGAGAACTCCGCCAACCTCCGCGACGGAACCGGTCGCCACACCGCGACCGGCACCGATCCGCCGGAGGATCCGTTCTCCACCCCAATCCCTCCTAACGCCACGGCAACGGAGGTCGAGGAACTCCGCCTGAAACTGGCGGAGGCGATACGCAAGGAACAAGCCGAGCGCGAAAAATTTCGCCTCGAGCAGGTGATGGCGCAGGAGCTATCACGCTACCACCAGCAGCGGATCAGGTCACGCCTGAACCCCACCGTTCAGGGGCGTGCCCTGAACTTCGACGACGAAAACGACTCGGCCCGCGTGGCGCGCGACCGCGAGAACGCGCCACAGAGGAAGCGCCCGGCCCCCGCCAGGATCAACGGCAATGGGTGCCCTACCTCCACCCAACCGCACCCCTCCCAGGGACCAGCCACGAATAGTAGTCTCCTCGCGGGAGCGAGACGCAAACGGCCTCCCGCTGTTCTCCGCCCCGATGGACAACCTCGCAGGCCGAAAAGCAGCGATAAAGCATCACGCCACCGCAACGGCGCCTACAGATCGAATACGCCAAGGCCCTGCGCCAAGGCCGCCGAGCAGCAAAGAGCGGCGCCGACCGCAGGACGAGTATACTGCCTCGAAGCGAGCGTTTCGCCGCCCGCCGCAAACACCCTCAATTGCCCGCCACCGAGCCACCGAGCTCCAACACCGACCCGCAACACGGCACTTCCACCAACGACCCTAGGCCGCAAACAACCTTGTCGCCGCCAACGGTCAACCCATCGACGCTCGCACCCACATCATCAACAACCAAAGTTACGCGACGCCAGCCCGACGACCGCGACATACCCAACCAATCGCCGCGATGCCGAGCCCATGGGGTCGCCAATGACTCGACCCAAGTGCTTCGGACCAATGATCCGAGGCAGAAGTACCCAAACTTCAAGGCGCCAAAGGATATAGAAAAGTACGACTGCACGACCCCGCCTGGCTCGACACATACCTCATGGCGATGGGGATTGCAGCCACACCGACCGCTAGCCGCCTGCTACCTCCCCGATGATGGAAGGGACATGCAGTGTGGATCAACACCTCCCCGTGATGCGATCGACCGGGAGGAGATGCGCGACGCCTTCGTCAGGCACTTTGAGTGCTCCTACACCCGTTCCACCACTATCGAGGACCTCGAGCGATGCGTCCAAGGACCACGCGAGTCGACCCGCAACTGGGTCCAACGGTGGCAAGAACTTTGGTACAACGCGGTCGGCATCCACCCGGACACCGCGATCCATTGCTTCAAGACCTCGTGCCACGAGCCTCGGTCGCCAAGCTCAAGAGACACTCCCGCACACTCGACAACATCCCCGACCTCCTCGAGATCGCCAAATGGTACGCCGAGGAAGACCCAAACCAGGAAACCGACGACGAGTCAGGAGGTCAACGCCGCACGAGCGGCAACGACGACGGACGCCGATCCGATTTACGCCATAGCGGCACTTCGCCACCGCAAGCGCTGACGGGCGAAGTCGATTGCCGCTAACGCCGAGCACGCCGCAACGCGAGCCCAAGAGCTTCCGCCGCGATGAGGACAACGCCGACGGGCAACTCTAAGGCTGCCAAGGTTCGACCCTGCTCTCCTTAACCTACCATGTGCGTTTATAGCCGGAAGGGAAGCCCGAACGCACCACCGCCGATCGCCACACCTCGTGGAAATCGAGAAGGCACGGCGAAAGCGGAGGACCTCGACAACGACCCGCCAAATGGCGGAAAATTCGCAAAGTGGCTGGCTCCACACCTTCACAGCTTCAACACGGCCGAGAAGAAGGTCATCGCCGCGCTGTCGCCACAACGCGGTGGCACAGTGGACGCTCCCGCCTAAACTGGTCCGAGCAGCCCATCACCGGAGCCGCCAAGACCACTCGCCACGCATCGAGTACCCGTGACGAGTCGCCTGTGGTCGCTTCCAAGGTCGGCGACTCGGCTCCCCAAGACATTGATGGATGGCGCATCTCCATCAACATCCCGCACTCGACATTTTCGCATTTGCGGCTCCGCAATGATGATCGAGACGACCCACACCACATTCCACGGCATCGCCCCGGCCGGAAGGCGCACCCGATCGGCAAGGTCACGCCAGTCACCTTGGCACACCGCAAACTTCCGCACCGAGCGGATCGCCTTCGAGCTGGTGCCCTTCGACAGCCTACCATCGCGCCCGGGCGCCAGCGTCGCTAAATTCATGGCAGCCCACCACGCTGCATAACGCGATGAAGCTCCCGGCCGTGTGGCGCCATCACCATCCACGGCGACTCGACATGGCCGCCGAGTGTGAGGCCAAAGGAGCCGAGTCTGACGACGCCATCGCGCGGAGACCAACCACGCCGACGAGCTCGCCAGCACGCGAGTGGGGTCAACAACGACGACCCCACCATACTAAAGAAGCCCAACTCGAGGGCGCAAACACCTCAACCTCCGAGGCCACGACGACACACCCGCACCGCCGAGCTGGTCCTGTGAGACTCAGCAGACGGTGACGATCGGACGGGCATGAGCCCAGCATAGGAAGGCGCTCCATCGAAGTTCCTCCGTGAGAACAGGGACATCTTCGCATGGAAGCCCTCCGACATGCCCGGTGTCCCTAGGGAGCTCACGAGCACAAGCTAAACGCCGACCCCAAAGTGCGACTGTCAAACAGCCGCCGCCCTTCAATGAAGAACGCCGAACAATTGCCGAGGAGGTTCAGCGTTTACCGCCGGCTTCATCCGCCAATCAAGTACTCCAAGTGGCGCAAACCCAGTCCTAGTCGAGAAGAAGAACGGAACCGGAGAATGTGTATCGACTACACAAACCTGAACGGCGCCGCCCAAAGGAGCAGTTTTCCTCCCGCGTTCGACCAGATAATCGATTCAACCGCTGGCTCGAGTCGCTATGTTTCCTCGACGCCTACACCGGGTACAACCAGATCAAAATGGCTGTCAAGACGAGGAGAAGGCGGCGCTCATCACGCCATTCGAGCCTTCACTACACCGCCATGACCTTCGGCCTCAAGAACGCCGGGCGACTACCAGCGGTGCAAGAATGCCTCGCGAGCCAAATTGGCCGCAACATCCACGCCTACATCGACGACGTGGTCGTGAAATCCGCCAAGGCGACTACTCCGACTGGCGGAAACATTCGCCAACCCGCGAAGATACAAGATAAAGCTCAACCTGTGGAAATGCACCTTTGGTTTACCCGCCGACAACCATCGGGTACGCTGCTCCAAATGAGGGATCGAGGCGAACCCCATGAAGATCGACACGATCGCCTCGACGGCAAACCCGAGTGCTCGCGCGACGCCCGTGGCCGGCGAGTAGCGGCTCTCGACGCTTCATCCCCGCACGGTAAAAGGCGATGCCCCTATACCGCCTCGATGCGCAAGAACCCCACCTTCCAAGAGGACAAGGAGGCGGACAACGCGCCGCGACCTCAAAAAGGTGCTACGCCGCATTTTCGCTGCCCCCACCGGCCAAAGAACCCATGTTGGTTTACGCCACGGCTTCCGAGCGCCGTCACGCCGTGATGGTCGCCGAGCGACCAGAGGAAGGAAAGGAGCGCCAGTCCAAATGCCGGTGTACTACATCAGCAGGTCCTCACCGAAGTCGCTTAGCGGTACCCACAGCATCAAAAGCTAGTATACGCGTCTTCAGAGCTCAGCGGGCGCCGCAGACTACTTCCGTGAGCACCCGATCACGGCCGCTCCTCCGCACCACCGCAAGACATCATCCGAATCACAGGCGCATCGGGCGGTCGCCAAGTGGGCCGCCGAGATCGGGCGCCCACAACATCAAATACGAGAATAAAAGCGATCAAGTCGCAGCATCGCAGACTTCATCGCCGATCGAAGAGGCCCAGCCTGAGAAGCCGCCGACTCCATTATCGAGCGCACTTTGACGGCTCCAAGAACACGGACGGTGCAGCGCAGGATAGTGTTAACTTCACCAAAGGCGACAAGATCCGCTACATCCTCCGCCTCAATTCACACCGTACCAACAACATGGATGAGTACGAGGCCCTACTCCACGGCATGCGAAAGCGCACAAGGAGATGAACGCCAATCGCCTCCGCCACGGAGACTCGATCTTGTCGCGGGCAAGTCAGCCGCACTTCATCGCTATTCCGCCGAGTGGATCGACAGCGGAAGAACGAGGAGGCCGACGACTCTCGCATCGGTCGGCTAGACTCGCACCACCACCGGGCGCTTTCTCGACACGATCACTAAGCCATCGTTCTCCCCGGCGAGATCGACATCGAGTCCCACTCAACCGGAGGCAGCCTTGGTCGACTCGCCCACGAGCCGACGATCGACCAAGCCCTACATCGCCACCGAAACCGCACCGCCAGACGCAGACGGACACCATCATCGACGGCGAAGCTCCACAAGCGCAGCCACCGGCGTGTTCCAACGCTAGGCCCAACCAGTCAAGGACACAAGATCCTCCACGACATTCACTTCGTGATCGGCCAACACGCCGCCGCTTCCCTGGTCGCCAAGGCTATGCGACATGGCTTTTATTGACCACCGCACACGCCGATGTCGCCGACATCGCCCAGCGGTGCGCTGGTGCCGGCACGCCAACCAGACGCATCGAGCTCGGCGCCAAAACAATCCCCATCACCGCCATTCGCCGTGGCATGGATATGGTAGGCCCCTTCAAGAAGGCCCCTCCGGCTACACCCACCGCTAGTCGCCACGACAAATTCACGAATGGGTGGAGGCCAAGCCAGTCCGAAAATGCGACGGAAGACCGCCACTAAATTCCTACGCGAGCTCATATATCGCCACGGGTTACCAAACAGCATCATCACGGACAACACCAACTTCGCCAAGGAGCCATGGCCGAATTCGAAGAGCACCACATCCGCTCGATCTCGCCGCCGCCACCCGAATCCAACGGCCAGCGGAATGGGCCAACCAGCATCCTCCACGGCCCGAAGCCGCGACTCAGATACCACTCGAGCGCACCGGTGCTGGGTCGAGGAGTTGCCTCGCCATCCGGGGATCCGCACCACCAATACATCAACAGGTTCACCCTTCTTCATGGTCTACGGCCGAGGCGTCATGCCCACCGACCTTGAGCACGACTCGCTGGTCGCCCACTATACGGAGGCTGCGAATCTAGCTTGCCCGCCAAGACGGATCGACTAACTGATGAAGCACGTGACCTCGGTCACGCACCGCTATCTACCAAGGACTCCGCCGCTACCACAGCCGGCGGGTGAAAGCTCAAGACCTTCCAAGAAGGCGACTGGTGTTACGCCTCATCCAGGACAAGAAGGGCATGCACAAGCTCTTCCTCCGTGGAAGGCCCATTCGCCATCGGGCGCAGCAAGAACGAGACGCTTACCTCATCGACGTCCGCGACGGCGAACTCGACGCTGCGACCGTGAATGTAAACCTCCCACGGAAGTTCTACTCCTAGAACCCCACACATGTACTCTCCACCGCTATGAAATAAAAATAAACGGTTACCGCAAATTGCGCCTACTCTCCATGACTTGTGCCACTGACTGTATTAACAGCGTTACGCTAACCGCAAAAGTCAACCTTGGTACAGCGATCGGCACGCTAAGTAGTGCGGTGTAAGAGCACCGAGTCACCTCAGGTCTTGCATCGCCCATGAAAAACGCCACCCGGAGCCCCATTGAGTCGCTTAGCTCGACCGGGTTCTACGAGCCAAGACAATCGCCTCGCTTCACAAATGACCTGGTCCTCCGTGATCCTCGGCATAGCGACTCGAACGGCTAAGTACCACGCCGGGATCAAGACCAGTTCATCGCGAGCGGTCGTGGAAAACCCAAGTAGGAGAGCATGCCCAGACTGCCACGCGATCGACCCCACGGGCCAGGCAGGAGTGACGCCCAAACCAACGCTAAGTCCTCAACCACCCTCGAAGTCGCGCCTAGAACAACCAAGTACCACGCCGGGACTCGCCACCCGACCTCGCTCACAAGGGAAAACGGTAAAGCAGAGACTCAAGGAGTCGCTTAGCGATCGGCTCTTCGAGCTCGAAGTAGTCTCAAAATAACAAAACACATAACCAAACACATAACAACAACATATATCATACGAGGTAAACCCCACAAAAAGGGCGGACGCGCTCGGGGACTCGTTCAAAAATCAATCACAAGCACACAACATATACCAAAATAGACACGATGTCTCATTCAATTGCATATCGCATTGTTTCATGCTACAAAATATGCCCGCATGGCAGACCTGCTACTAACGCCACAAGGCAAACTATCCTATTCTGCAGGCTTTAATGACGATTCGCCAACATCCCGACGATTGCTGATGAACGGCGTGTACGGGTTCGACGGATACGCCGCCGCTTCACCCACCATCGCCGCCGAAAAGGTTGCTCGAACTTGAAGTCACGATGTGGCGGCTCGGGTCGCTCGCGACGACCGCCTCCGGTACGGCGAGGTCGCCCATTGCCCAGACATGTTCTGAGTACGTGGCGGCGCGGTCCTGCAACTTGAGAACCTCGGACAGCTCCACCGCGCTAGTCGATGATGGATATCCACTCGTCACGTCGTCGATGTCGAAGTCTTCGGGGAAGTGTGCAAGTCCAATACTAAGGGCCGTCGACGCTCCACGCCGAAATGCCGACCGAGTCATGAACTCAACGACCGCAGGCGCTTTCTCCAAATACTTCCACACCTCAACGAGGTCGCTGGGAATCACCTCCGTGAGCGATATTTCTTGGAGATAGGTGCGGATGCACGTCGCCGACAACGTTGCCGAATCGACGAGCATGCTTACGCACTGCCTCGCGCGAAGCTCGCCTTCCTCGCTATCAATGATGCGACTGCGAGTAGAAGACAATAATGACTACGACGGACAACACAAAAGATGCAACCACCGGAAGGGAAGATGTACTCACCAAGCAAAGCGGGCGAAGTTCCGTGATGAAGCTTTTGAAGCGTATGGTCGCCCTGCCCAGAATAAGGACTTCCGACACCTTGGTCCTACTCAGCGCCGCAACGGTGGCCTTAGCTCGCCTGTCGCCGAGCTCGCTTTCTTCCTTTGCCTCCCGCAGCTAGCGCTCGAGGTTGGCAATCCGTTGTTCGGCTGCACTCAAAGCTGATTGCGCCGCCACCAATTCACCAGCAGGGACAAGCCCCTGGCGAGCTTTCTCTGCCTTCGCGGCAACAGCCTGAAGCCCTTTGTTCGCTTCTCGACGATGGCGGCCTCCTTCTCCGCTGGCCATGTAACCAATCGGTCCGCGGACTCAAGCTGCAGACCGCACATCACCAAAAAGGTTTGTCAAAAGAATTTAAGTGCCCACCCGCTGAAATTCAGAGTACGCACTGGGACCGCGATCAAGAATTTTAAGTGCCCACCCGCTGAAATTCAGCGAAAAGCGCACTCGGACCGCGATCAAGAAATTCCTAAGCCCACCCGCTAAAATTTAGCGCATGCGCTCGGGACCGGATGCGAAAAATAAGGTTAAATATTATAAGAATCAGCGCCGCAAAACACCGACCGATCCTCGGGACCGGATGTACCGATGGTTGCGCCAAGCATGCCGCGGAGTCGCGCCCACGGACGCGAGGAGAGCCGGGCGATGCCCACGACGCTGGTCGATTTCAGCATCGGCGGTCCCAGGAGCGCGGCTTGAGGGCGAAGTCCCACTCGCCGCGGCCGCCTTGGTCACGAAGCGCGGGAACATGGCGATAGAGGCACCTGCTCCGAAGGAGGTCGGCTCCACCGATCCAGGCAAGGGAGCGCCCTCCTTCGTAGACGCGGCTGCCTCCATCACGGGTTCTGGCCGCGACCGTGTCATCAGAAATAGTAACGGTGTCGTCGCCCTTGGCCTTCTTGCTGCCATCCGCCGAGGCGACGACCTCGTCCGCCTTCCTCTTGTGGGAAGAATCCTCCTCGCTAACGACGGGCGGTACCTTAGCCACGGTCGGATGGCCCATCCTCTTCACTCCGGTCCTATGCATCAGTCGTATAAGCAAAAACAACTGAAGTAATCATGAAAGACAAGAAAGGGTGAGTGCACTCACTTGGCAACTGGAATAAAACGTAGCCCCGTACGGAGGCCGGCTGGTTTTTCTTGTTCGGGTCCCAGTCGGCGACGGAGACCCATCTCCAGGACGTCGCGTGCCCAAGACACGGACGGCTTCTTCGTTGTTGAGGCCGCAGCTAGAGCCTCTGGGATATCTTCGGCAGGAGCCTCCTAGCGAGGCGAAGCCGCCGCAGCCGGAACATCCCCCAGCCCCGAGACAGGGGTGAATGGCGGAGGCATTGAAGCCAGCGGCATTTCGGCCGCCGCCTAATGCGGCCGCCATCAGTGGTGCGTCCTCACCGGCCGGGCTGGGAGCATCAGAGCTGCTCGCCGAGTGCGGCGGCGAGGCAGGCTTCGATGGCTTCTTTTCGGGGGCCTTACCTTTCTTTCTTCTTCTTCTTCGACGGGTGGCTTGACGGCGCCAAGTGGTCTCGGAGCTCGTCGTCCTCATCATGACGCCTACTTCGCTTGCCTCGATCTCGCTACTGCGTTGTCCGTGGGTCTTTCGACCAGCGCGACCTCCTCCTCGGACTCGCTGTCATCGCCTTCATCGCCCTTAGCGGCGCATCGCTTACGCTCCGGTGGACGAGCTCGAGTTCTCGTCCGTCAAGGTGGAGCCACCTTCCACCACTTGGAATAGCTGCGATGAATACAAAGTAAAATCGTAATCACCGCGATCGCATAAATCGCGATCGCGAGCAAAGTAAAGTGGTTACCGCTGGAGCTGGACGCTGCGGTAGGGGCGACCCGCGCTGGGCCCGTGTACACCGCCTGGTAATCTTCTTCGTTGTTGAGATAGTCCTCAGCTTCCACTGCCGAGGCAGGCCTTCCGAGTCTCCCCGCCCGTACCGGTACATGTAGTGGTCGCACGGGCGAAAGTGGAACGAGCCGCCCGAGCCAGCCAGGCAAGTTTATCGTCCGAGGCCCTTCTTTTCGCATCATGATGGTCTGGAGCATCTCCGACGACCATCCGCTGATCGCTGGGGAGCTTGCCGACTTGGAGATGGCGCGGCTCGGATCGATTGGCGGAATACCGCGATCGCCACCTCGCCCGAGTCGCCGCCACGAGAACCACGACTTATTCGCCGCCGCTGCCTTGGCGGGCAGATCGATCAAGAACGGCTTTGGACTTGAGTTGAACGTCAGCCGCTCATGCCAACATTGGGCCGCTTCCTCATGGCTGATCCGTCCATGGAATGATCGCCACAAGGGGAAGTAGGGCCGGCAATTTCAAGTAGCATTCCTTAACGCCACGAAGATGGCGAAATGCTCGATGCTATGGGGACCTAGATCAAGGCTGGATCTCGTAGTAGGCGCAGCCTGGAAGAACAGGACGAGGGAAACCCTAGCCCCGCCGAGATGACCGTGAACAGACGATTCCCTCTCGCGGATTTGGGGTCGTCTCTCCGGCTGCCGGAATACGCCAACAGCCGGCTCGCAAGATCCCGGCCTCCTCGAAAGAGGCCAGTTGCGCCCTCGTGCACTTGGATCTACCCCACGGTTCGGTGGAAAGGGCCATGGCCGAGAGGTTTGTTGGGGGTCGGGAGGTTTCGGGTCGGCTGGATCGCGATGCGAGGGAAGGAAAATGCGTGCAGTCGGAAGGAGTGGTGAGAAGGTGGCTCTCCGATCGCCTGCCATTCCCCTTATATAGGGGATGTTACCCGCCAAATCAGGAAGCCGTTACCGCGCGATGATTACGCCAAAAGTTACCGTTGGATTACCCCAACGGCTAGTTTGACCGCGATGACGGTCCAACTACTGCTCGACTCGTCGACCGGACACTATGACAGTGTATCGCCGACCAAACTCGCGACACCGATCACTGGTTTCCTCCTTTATACAGAGCCCACCGATTCGATTTGGATGCCTACTCAAGCCGTATACTCGATCGCCGGCAGCCCGCCCACGCCTAATCGCCGACGGCCTCGAGGACTATCGATGGGGATATGCCTACCGGGTATACCCAGAGGACGTTCCGGCCCAAGAACCGCAGTGGGCTGCAGGACGACGAATGGATTGAAGCCCATGAGGAACCAAGCGACTAGAAGTCAAGGCCCAAAGTAGTAGATAGGCCCAGCGGATTAGGTTTAAACGACATCAAGCTTTAATCAATCGGTTGAGATATGTAAACCCTAGGGAGGTGAGCCTATATAAACCTCCTATAGGGCGAGTAGAGATACGTCCCCTCATACACCCAAGCGATCGCCGCCTAGTCGCCGGGCTCGCTCATTGTAACACCTCCATAATACAATCTAGCAGGAGTAGGTCTTTACCCTCCGAGGGGCCGAACCTGGGTAAAACCCTATGTCTTTGCCCTCATCTCGCACCGCAGATGGCTGGCCGCCCTTGCCCCTCGTTTCTACTACTGCGCACATTGCAGATCTGCCGTGACCATTCCCACGACATGTGTGTATTGATTCACCGATTAGGTTTAGCCCAGACGCTTATATAGTGCAGGTTAGGAAGATCGTGGGCTCAAATTTCCCGTCAGTCGATAACCACGTCCATAAAAACTGGAAACGGCTGTAATTAACGTGTCCGTTAATGACTCATAATCAGTTTTCCCAACTAGCAAAATAAAGCTCGGCTCGGCGAGATTCCCGCAACCCGCGGCACGCGTGCGCATCATGACGAGGCGAGTCGAGGCGTGGCGAGGCGAGGCGGCGTCGAAGGAGGAGTGCGCGAGGGCTACTCTTCTTATCACACCTTAGTGAGTGGTGCAACACTCTACTATATAAGGTGGTCCAACTCCCCTTTAACTAGCAATGTGGAACTAAACTTTAGCACCACTAGCACAGCCATATGCTCCCATGCACAAGTGGGCCAAAGAGAATTTCAGAACTTGTCTAATGGGCCAACAGCCCAAAACTCACCAAATTCCAACAATCCCCCACAAAATCTTATTGGCACATCACATCACTTTTCTTCCAGAACATTGTTTTATATATCGGTGTGTAGTGGAGACTGTTAAGTTGAACTTCCACGTTAAACTTCATGCTACACTAGCTAGCAACTTGAATAGTGGACTATGCCTTGAACTACAAGTTTTCAAGGCTAGTTTCACACAAAATCTAGACCGGTACAGGCTACCGTCGGATTCCCAGCGGTTTGAGCTTATCGTCATACCGTGGCCTTTCATGAGTTTATTAGAGAGCACCCAACTCTCACGGATCGCGACGCTGATGACAGACTCATATAGGTGTGTTTTCAAGAGATGTTGTGCAGGACAACATCTCCTCTTATAAAAGCCACTTGGAGCACATTAAGATAAATATCAACCTGCCATGCAGATTAAGAGAGTATTGCATCTTTATGGAGATGTAAATCTCATATGGGAATACTCTCCTCTCACCGAAAGCAACGATTGTCTCCCAGCTCTAATTCACGGGATCGCCGATCACATAGAGTGGATTGCCACTGGGATCAACTCATAGCGTGGGTCTCAAACCCATCTCCCTCGATGCATTATCTATCAAATTGCGTGATAAAACCTTTGTGAAGGGATCTTCCAGATTCTTAGATGTTTGGATATAATCCAACGCAGTAACTCCGGAGTTTCTCAATTTCCTAACATATTTCAATCTCCTCTTCACATGCCTTGATGACTTCATATTGTCCTTAGAACTGTTTACTTTGACGATCACAGTTTGATTATCACATTTCATCGGTATGACGGGTATTGGTTTTTCAACCACACGTAAGTCCATCAAGAGCTCACGGCCACTCGCTTCAAATGCTGGCTCTAATGTTGTGAGTTCTTCTATTGTTGACCTCGTTAAGATGGTATGCTTGCAAGACTTCCAGAAACAGCGCCACCACCAAGTGTAAACAAATAACCACTTGTGGCCTTAATCTCATCAAGATCGATATCCAGCTTGAATCACTATAACCCTCAAGTACCGTGGATACCAGATAGTGAATAACATAACATGATGACTTTCAAATAGCGCAAAACTCTTTCAAGATCATGCCAATGATCATCTCCGTGATTTGACACAATCGACTCAATTTGCTTATAGCAAAGGAGATGTCGTGTCTAGTAGCTACTGCTAAATACATGAGCGAGCCAATAATTTGAGAATATCTCAATTGATCTTTAGCAATTCTTCGATTCTTTCAAGTAGCACACTTGATCATAAGGCGTTGGAGAAGAATTGCAGTCGCTATACCCGAAGCGACTCAATATCTTTTCCACATAGTGAGACGGAAGCAGTGTAATCCCACCATTGTCATCCTTTAGTAGCTTGATGTTTAATATTACATCAGCCACTCCCAAGTCCTTCATCTCAAAGCAGCGAGATAGGAACTCTTTGACCTCATCGATAACAGCGAGGTTGGTCCCGAATATCAATATGTCATCAACGTAGAGACACATAATAACTCCCTCGCCTCCACCATGGCGATAATACACACATTTGTCAGCTTCATTTACAACAAAGCCTTCAGCAGTTAAAGTTCTTTCAAACTTCTACATCGCTTAGGATCTTGCTTAAGACCATACAAAGACTTGACCAACTTACACACCTTTCCTTCTTGACCATCTACTACAAATCCATCAGGCTACTCCATATAAATTTCCTCATCTAGCTCTCCATTTAGAAAAGTTGTCTTAACGTCCATTTGATGAACGAGAAGATCATGTGAGGCAGCCAAGGAAAGTAGTACTCGAATAGTGGTCAATCTGGCTACAGGTGAGTAGGTATCTAAGAAGTCTTCACCTTCCTTTTGGGTATAACCCTTAGCCTCAAGACGTGCCTTGTACTTTTCAATAGTACCATCAGGTCTAAGCTTTTTCTTGAACACCCATTTACATCCTGCAGGTTTACACCCATAAGGACGATCAGTGATTTCACAAGTACCATTAGCTAAGATGGAGCCCATCTCGCTTTGGATAGCTTCCTTCTAGTAGTCAGCATCTTGAGATGCATAGGCTTCTGAAATAGAAGTGGGAGTATCATCCACAAGGTACACAATGAAATCATTACCAAATGACTTTGGCCCTTTGTCTCTTGCTCCTTTTGAAGCTTCATTGTCATCCTCACAGATCATCAAAGTGTTCTATCTAAGATAGTGGGTTTAGGAATTATAGAAAATTCGACTAGATGAACTAGTCATCTCCTCGATTTGATGAGCTAGACATACTTTTCATAGGAAAGATGTCCTCAAAGAAAGTCGCATCATTCGACTCCATAATTGTACCAACATGCATGTCGGATACCTCAGATTTTACTATCAAAAATCTATAGCCAATGCTATGAAAAGCATATCCCAGAAAAACATAATCAACGGTTTTTGGTCCAAGCTTTCGCTTCTTGGGTATTGGAATATTGACTTTCGCCAAACAACCACAAGTTAGTAAGTAAGAGAGTTTAAGCCTTTTATTTTCCCATTCCTCAAATGGAGTCATGATTTTATCCTTTACAGGAACACGGTTTAGGACATGACACACAGTCATTAGCGCCCACCATTCCTTGAAACACCGATGTATCTAACATGGCGTTAACCAAATCGCTTAGAGTGCGGTTCTTTCTTTCGCCACCCCATTTGACCGAGGTGAGTAGGAGGCGCCTCTCATGTATAATACCGTGTTCCATGTAATAAATCAAATTTGTTTGAAAAGTACTTCCACCATGATCCGACCTTAGTCGCTTGATTTTAAGATCAAGTTGGTTTTTGCCTCACTTTATAGATTTTGAAGTAGTTCAAAGCTTCATCTTTAGATTTCAAGATAAACATAAAGATTGAGTGGAGTCATCAATCAACGTCATAAAGTATCTTTTTCCACCTTTTGTCAACACACCATTCATCTCACAAAGATCTGGATGTATAAGTTCTAGCGGTGCTTAGTTTCTCGGTCCGCAGCCGTATGAGACTTGCGGGGTTGCTTTGCTTGCACACAAACTTGGCACTCAGAACCTTTGATAGTGGTAAATTTCGGAATTAAACTCATATTGGCTAGCCGCGTCATTCAACCAAAGTTAATATGACAGAGTCGTGAATTCCAAACATTGGACTCATTATCATTGCAAACATGATTAATAACTTTAGTACATGAGTCTGACAAAGACAAGCGGAACAGACCTCCGCACTCATAACCCTTTCCAACAAATTGTACATTCTTAGAAATTACAACTTTATTGGACTCAAAAACCAACTTAAAGCCATCTCGACATAAAAGCGATCCGCTGACGAGATTCTTATTGATGGAGGTAACGTGTTGCACATTCTTCAGCTGTATGGTCTTTCCCGAAGTAAACTTCAGATTTATCGTACCAACACCATGAACAGAAGCACATGAGCCGTTTCCCATCAACACGGAAGAAGTCCTTCAGACCTGATAAGAGGAAAACATGGAAATTTCAGAACATACATGTGTATTAGCACCCGTTTCTATCCACCAATCAGGAGAATGACATACTGAAAGGATAGTAGGTAAAATACCGTACCCAGCATCCTTCATCTCAGTATCGCTAATAACAACATTAGCGGCATTGCCGCTGTTCCCATGTTGACGCTTGTCAAAGCGATTAGGGCAGCTAGGAGCCCAATGATTAGGATCACCACAGACGTGGCAAGAGCCTTTCCTCTTATCATTTTTCTTCTTGAAGTTGGTTGAGTGCGTGCCTTGTTCTTGACATCGAACTTTCCCTTTCCTTCAGTTTTGTTCTTATTCTTAAACTTGTGGGATTGGAAGTTTTTCCTCTGCACTAAATTGGCAGTAGAACCTCCCTCAAGTCCTCGAGCCGTTTTGTCCTTTGCTCTCGCCTTCTCTTCCGCATGAAGAGACCCAATGAGATACGTAACGGAAAACTCTTGTCTCTTATGTTTCAGAGAAGTAGCAAAGTTCCTCCACGAGGGAGGAAGCTTGGCAATAATGCCACCAACCACAAATTTGTCCGGTAAGGAACACTTGAACTGCTCAAGTTCTTTGGAAAGTGATTGTATCTCATGATCTTGTTCAATGATGGAGCGCTCATTAACCATCTTGTAGTCATAGAATTGCTCCATGACATACAGCTCAGTGCCAGCGTCCGAGACCCCAAACTTTGCCTCGAGCGCTTCCCACGCGTCCTTGCCATTATCAAATGACATATAAGGGTCAACAATGTTGTCCCCAAGAACACTGAACAAAGCCACCATAAACATGGTATCGACTTTCTTAAAGTTCGCTTCCTGCTCAGCAGAAATATCTCCTTCAGGCTTGCCAAGAGTGGCGCTATAGCAGTTTAGGTTTTCAAACCAAAGAACTGCTCTGTTGCGCCATCTCTTATAGTGCATGCCATCAAAAGGAGGCGGCCTAGTAGCCGCGGCTACACCAGTGGAATTCAGTTGCCTATAATCAGGTTTTTGGATTGTTGGAAATATAAGCAATAATCCATATGATTTAATCCGAATAATAAATTGATAAAACATGATCATACAAACGGTACTAAAACCAATTATGCAGATCAACAAAGTAGATGAACAGATTACATATATAGGAGATAAACCTATCACATCTACACCAAACGCTAGAAGAAAGAACTCTAGCATAATCCGGAAAAGACAGTTGAATATCACGTACAGTGTAGGCTGAATAGCAGCCGCAACGGTTGCAGCAGCGTCGCCCATGTTGAGGTTATCGAAGAGATCGCTGACGTCCGGGAAGAAGTCGTTGCCAGAACTCGCTGCCGGACGACGCCGTGGTTGCCGAGTCACGCTGAGCGCCCCAAAACCTGATCGCCTCACCCGCATGTTCACGAGGCGGGTTCAAGGCTCACTGCCCTAGTCTGCGGCACGCCGCAAGCTGGGATGGAGAAGACTAAAGCGGGCGCAAGGTTCGGAGGTAGGCGTGTATGTATTGATTCACCGATTAGGTTTAGCAAACGCTTATATAGTGCAGGTTAGGAAGATCGTGGCTCACCACGTCCGAGTCGCTAACAACCACGTCCATAAAAACTGGAGACGGCTGTAATTAACGCGTCCGTTAATGACTCATAATCAGTTTTCCCAACCAGCAAAATAAAGCTCGGCGAGGCGAGGCGGGCGGCGTCGGAGGAGGAGTGCACGAGGGCTACTCTTCTTATCACACCTTAGTGAGTGGTGCAACACTCTACTATATAAGGTGGTCCAACTCCCCTTCAACTAGCAATGTGGGGTTAAACTTTAGCACCACTTGCATAGCCATATGCTTCCATGCAAAAATGGGCCAAAGAGAATTTTAGAATTTGTCTAATGGACCAACAAACCAAAACTCACCAAATTCCAACAACTACTTTACGTGGAACGAGTCTACCCTCCTGGAAAGCGTCGGTCCTCCCGGGGCTTCGGTCATTGCTGGCGTCTCGTGTCGGGGCACACCTCCATCTGGCCTCTTGCACCAAAACATGGGGGACACCGTACTGCCAGACAGGGCCCCCACAGCCTTGCTTTTTTTTTACCATAATAACAATAGTAAAGGCTCCTACTTTTTTTATTAATAAAGCAGCCAAAGGGCTACAGGTATTACATATTTACAAGTATGGAATACAGGGGGGACAGAAGTCAGAGCAGTACTAGTCCAAGTTACAGAAAGAGTTTATTACGGGATCGCTGCCGCGGGGAGTTCATCCGCCAATGGCGCTTCCCTCTCCTTCCCGACGCACTCGGTCAAGGTGGGTGCCCGTGTCCTCATGCCGCCGAGCTCGCCAGCCCTGCAACCGCCTTGTAACACCCTCAGAATCGGACCTATGCAAGTTTTAGCGAAACCCGCCAAACCCGCATAGAAACGATTCAAAGTTGCCCACCAGGCACTTTCGTGCGGGTGGAAAACGAAGTAATAACATTACACAACAGTCCTCGATGGGACCCACAGAACAGATATATATTTAACAGCGACTCAATGAGTGAAGAATACAGATATAATATACAAAGATCCAAATCACCTTGAAAACGATAGAGCGTCCAGCTACGGACAAGATGCAAATGGGGCTAAGAGCCTCAAGAATAACAATGGCCCATAACCCTGCCCAGGCCAAGCCGAAGGGTAACCTCGCTAACGACGCCGATCTCAAACCCGCTTAAACAAAAAGGTGCCGAAAGGGCAAAGGAAAAAGAAGGAGCGCCAAGATCGAGGCCAAGACACCGAGGCTAGAATTCGGTCCTCGCCACATAGGTATGGTGGATCAAGCGGCAGCCGCAGATGCACTAAACAACCTATGGAGACTCAAAGCAATCAACTATCGAGAGGATGAGAAAGACCTATTCGATCCAACCTGGTACTATCATCAAACAAACCCATCTCGGCGCTTTCTCGAGACCAACGAGAAGTCAACCGAGGAACTCACACGTTGGCGCTTACTTATTCCGTTATAGTTGGCGCACTTTACTAGTCGTTTAGATAATCGCCGATAAAGTAAGCAAGGCACTTTAGCTAACCATTCCGTTATAGTTGCAGCAATTACTAATCGACATGATAGCATGATATAATCCCAAAACCCAGTTGTTGGTACTTTTATTCAGCCATTCCGCTAGTTGCAATATTTACTAGTCAGTACAATGGTCGCAAGCGACGGTCCAAACAAGCAATTGTGGGTATTATTTAGCCATTCCGTTATAGTGAAGCTGATTACTAGTCATTATAAAGTCAAATTTATAGCAATAAACTTTAGTTATGCTTGTCTATGATCGAGATACTGTGCTCCAAGTCGCCCATATCCGCGACACGGCTTTAAAGTTTTACCCGCCGGGTGCACCAATAGCAACACACGCCGATCAACCTCGAAAACCAAATCAAAACCCAACGAGGCTTTCACGACTGAACAATCACAGATTTAGAAATATTTTAGGGGCCACCCTTAAGTAGATCCCGCGAAGCTAGCCGACTCGACGGCCTCAAGGTTTGGGTGGACGCGAAACGATCGAACCCGAAAGTGTGGCTGGGCTTGTCGATACCGCGTAGTGTCCCGATCCTAACAGACAAAGCAGTGCTCCTCGCACAAACGTAAATACATAAGTAGCATGGCATAAGTACAGGATAGTAAATAAAACCTCAAACTAGTTTGTGGCCCCAAGAAATAAGACGAATCAAGCTGCCTGGGGGCCCATATACCTCCGATGTGGATAGCGATAAATCAAGGAACAGGTATCAAGTACTGGGTCTTACGGGACACAAGTGGGCGTCGAAACCAAATATTTTCTATCACCCACCGATGCCTCTGCTTATTTCAATTTTAGTTGTTAAACAGAAATTAAAGTGAACGATAAGTAAAACTATGATCATCTCCAACGGCAACATGCGGCAATTCATCAACAACTGAGGCACTTGACAACATGCAACAGCACTTGAGCAAGCGACTACGACGCGCAAGTCCAACTATCTACCAAACAACAGGTAATAGGATGTGTCCAAGGCAATATAAGGCTGCAGGGGGATATCACAGGTACGAAAACTAGAGCATCGCGTCACAGATAGCAATAGATCAACAGAGGGAATAAATACTATAAAAGTAAGATAGGTAGAAGGGGGAGATGCTCCGAAAACATTGTCAAGGGTTCAACCAAGATCGGGCGAAGCTCACATCAACTCAACGGCCTTATCCGCGAAGAACCAAAACACTAGAAGAAACACCGGATGCGTATTTAATACACGCAGAAGATCGGCATGATGCATGTATGATGCATGGCATGGCAAAGCAGCGGCAATTAGGTCAATATTAAGCGGAACTGTGGTCCCGACAATTATTCAGATGGTTCGAAAGTTGTTTAGAACCCCAATTTAGATGTTTTTTAACAAGTCAAGGTAAGTTACCGTTCGCTACACAAATTTAAATGAGGCCGATATGAGACTAGATTTGCCCGCATATGGGCCCCATATTTAATTAAGAGGTGAATCGCATAAGGCCCCAAACCACATGAATGTATGCATGCAAGTATGACAAATGCCAAGTTGTGTTATATTGTAAGATAGGGTTTTCGGAAGGGTTCGCACATTAGGGGTTTCACGAACTTGGGGTGCCGGGTTCGGGTCGGTCTCGTGGTCCGATCTGGGGTTCGGGTTCGACGGATCGTTTCGAATATCGGAGGTAGGTCTTGACGCCCGGAAGGGACTTGGTTCGCATCGGGCATCGGATCTTCCGGTCGGTGTCGTTTTATTGTCGCGAAGACCTGGTCGGGTTCGTATCGGGTCGGGTCTTGCCTTTCCTGTGGTGTCGAACTTGGCGCTCGTGGCGGAGTGCTTGTTGTGCCGGGCGATCTTGGCGGTTCGGAAGAAGCACTTGTCGATCCGAGGTCTTCGGGTTCGTGTTGTCGGTCTTGGCGCAAGGGGCGAAGAACTTGGCGATCGGTTTCGGCATCCTCGGTTCCGATTGTAGATCTCGGCGCCTCGGCGGGTACTTGTCGATCCATGAAGAAGGACTTCACGCTCGTGGCGATCTTGGCGGTTTTCGGTCCGGGCCTTGGCGCCCGAGAGGAAGTACTTGTCGTCCGTGAAGGAGAACTTGAGGCTCAGATCATCTCCTTAGGGTTCCGCTCTTGGTCGCTTATGGTGAACTTGGTTTGGCACCGCTGGCAAGTGGTTGCAGAGAACATCCTCGCCACCCGATTGTCGCGGCGATGACACGACACATCTTCGTAGTGGTACCAAACAGTCCCATATTCTTCAGCAATCGAACTACATCGGGAAGCCTTGCAACAGCGGTACTCGTGTTCCTGTGGACTTGCAAGGCCACACGGAGGTTGACGATGGGGAAGGCGACGACCATGGTGGGTTCCATGCAGGTGGGTCTGAAGGCGAAGGCTGCTTGGCGAAAGGCGTAGGGACGAGGCGCCGGGCGAGGCGCTGGAAAGGGCGGGCGGCAGAGCGACGGGCGCGGGCAGGACGCGGGCGAGGAGGTTCCTGTGGGTGGCGCGCCTGGGAGATGCTGGCGAGGAGGGGAGGCCCCGCGTCGGCGACCGGAGGGGCGGCGACGGGGCACCTGGCGGGGAGGAACGGCGCAGAGAGGAGGGCTGGGGCGCTGGGCGAGCGCGCGGCGCCGAGGGGAGAGGAGCGGTTCAAGGAGGCGGCTGGCGCCGAGGAGGAGGAAGCGGTGGTGAGCGCGGCGCTGAGCGAAGCCGGGCGGCGGCGACGCTGGCTGGCGAAGGCGGAGGCGAGGAGAGGAGAGGGGCGGGGACGCCGGAGGAGGGGTCCAGGGAGGCGGCGGGAGCTCGCCGCAACGGGGCGAGCCGACAGAGGGAGGAGCTCCGGTGACGGCAGGACGCGAGAAGAGGCTCGGCTCGGCGGCGGCGGAGGATGAAGCAGGGGGAGGCGGGCCCGGCCGGAGAGGGGCGCATCTGGCGGCGCCGGAGGAGGCGGGTGGAGGAGAGCCGGGCGGAGGAGGCAGAGGAGGCCGGCGGAGATGGGGCCTGGCGCGCCGCTGCTGCTGCCGGGCGGCGGTTGGCGGCGAGGGAGGTCGACGCGGGCGAAGGGCCGGGCGGTGCTTGAGGGAGGCGCGGATGTGGGAGCTGGCGGGCGGCGGGCGGAGGCGGGGTCGCCGGAGGCTGGGCGGCTCGGGCGAGCGAAGCTGGCGAGGAGGAGGTTGCAAGGCTGCGCGGCGAGGCGGAGGGGAGCGGCGCGGGGCGGCGCCGCTGGGAAGGGGCCGAGGTGGACGGGAACGCGGTGGCGCGGCGGGAGGAGACGCGTGGTTGGCGGGCGGAGCGGCCGAGGGGATCGACCGGAGGCGGGGAAGACGCGCGGGGGAGGTGCGGCCGGGAGGTGGAAGAACGGGCGCGTGGGGAAGGCCCGACGCGGGTTGGGCGGGGCTGGGGTTGGGACCCGAGTGTCGGGGGCGCAAGCGCGTGTGGCGCTGGTGTGGCGTGGCGTGGCGGTGGGCGGCGGTGGCGGCGTGTGTGTGTGCGGGGGGTGGGGCCAGGGGTGGGTGTGTTGGTTGGGTCCCGGTTGGCAGAGAGGGAGGGGTAGAGAGGGTTAGGGTGAGAAAAGGGAGAGGAAAAGGTGGATTGCCGAGGTGGGTGGGTAGGGAAAAGGGAAGGGGTGAGGTGGCCAGGGATTGGTGGGTAGGAATAGATTGGGTGGGACTAGGATTTAGTGGGGCTGTTTTTCAAATGTGTGTTTGTTTGGTCGTGATTAAATTAAACAAGGCCATTTTGCAAACAGTTTTAGACAAATAAAATTCGATGCGATCGGGTTTTGTGTTTGAAAATAAGAGGGTATTGGTATGAATTAAACTAGGCTTTTCAAATAATGCGCACCAACAATGCATGATGATGACGATGCAAAGCACAATAACAACGCTGATTTTCTAGTAGTGGTTTTATGGATGCCACACCGACACCACTAACAATGGATCTCGCCCACGAGATCCGCCTCATGGTACCGGAAAGAAGGTCGGCGATCTGAATCTTCGCGCTTCGTGTAGATCCTCGCGACACCGCTAACAAGAGGTCGTTGTCCGTGATCGTCGCAAGAACACTCCGGGAACAACAGGTCGAAGGTAGAGGTATCAACAAATAAAGCCACCCCTAACTTCCGTGAACGGAGTAAAATCGATGGATCCACTGATTCGATGTACAAGAGCGAATGATAAGAGTAGTGGTATGGTAGCTACTCCATCCCGCACTCAAACCATTACTCTACACACGAATAGGCGGATTATGCAACCAACTCTCGGAATCATACTGAAGATCTCGACAAGCGAGGTTCGGAAACAAAGGAGTGATGCAGACTCTGCATCGGATCTGGCGTGGATGATGGCGTCGTGTCGGAAAACACCGGAAGGCACAAACAAGGAATTAAGAATGGTCCCACAGATAAAGGGTCACTTAGATAGCAGGAGGACCGGATGTAGCAGCACCGTTACCAAAGGAGGAAGCGAAACCCTGAAGGTACGACGGAAACCCAACCACGAGAATTCCTGGACTCGAAGAAAGGGACGAGAGCGGATTCAAAACACGTAGAGGTAAGAGAGGAATAGCAAAGGGGTAAGGAGTAAAATCAGACCTAATCAGAACTATCCAAACGATTTTGCAAAAATAGTTTTGACACTCTACTTCGGCCGTTAGCTAAGGTTATCCTACAGTTGGACTTGTGGGTATCGCAACCGCTGGGCTCGATACCACTGTAACACCCTCGAATCGAACCTATGCAAGTTTTAGCGAACCCGCCAAACCCGCATAGAAACGATTCAAAGGTGCTCACCAGCACTTTCGTGCGGGTGGAAAACGGCAATAACATTACACAACACCCCTCGATGGGACCCACGTAATGATATATATTTAAATGACTCAATGAGTCAAGAATACAGATATAATATACAAAGATCCAAATCACCTTGAAAACGATAGAGCCCGCTACGGACAAGATGCAAATGGGGCTAAGAGCCCTCAAGAATAACCAATGGCGCCCATAACCCCCAGGCCAAGCCGAAAGGTAACCTCGCTAACGCCGATCTCAAACCTTAAACAAAAGGTGCCGAAAGGGCAAAGGAAAAGAAGGAGCGCCAAGATCGAGGCCAAGACACGCGAGGCTAGAATTCGGCGGTCCTCGCCTACATAGGTATGGTGGACTGAAGCGGCAGCGGCAGCATGCACTAAACAACCTATGGAGACTCAAAGCAACTAGCGACTATCAGAGAGGGATGAGAAAGACCTATTCGGATCCAACCTGATACTATCATCAAACAAACCCATCCTGGCGTTTCCCCCTGATACTACCAACGAGGAAGTCAACCGAGGTACTCACACGGTTGGCAGTTTTACTTATTCCGTTATAGTTGCGGCACTTTACTAGTCAGGTTTAGATAATCGTCCCGATAAAGTAAGCAGTGGGCACTTTTAGCTAACCATTCCGTTATAGTTGCCGCAATTACTAATCAGATACAGATAGCATGATATAATCCCAAAACCCAGCAGTTGTTGGTACTTTTATTCAGCCATTCCGTTGTAGTTGCAATATTTACTAGTCAGGTACAATGGTCGCAAGCGACGGTCCAAACAAGCAATTGTGGGCAGTATTATTTAGCCATTCCGTTATAGTGAAGCTGATTACTAGTCATTATAAAGTCAAATTTATAGCAATAAACTTTAGTTATGCTTGTCTATGATCGAGATACTGTGCTCCAAGTCGTCCATATCCGCGACACGGCTTTGAAAAGTTTTACCCCGGGTGCACCAATAGCAACACACGCCGATCAACCTCGAAAACCAAATCAAAACCCAACGAGGCTTTCACGAACAATCACAGATTCGAAATATTTCAGGGGCCACCCTAAGTAGATCCGCAACGGCTAGCTGACTCGACGGCCTCAAGGTTTGGGTGGGGCGGTAAACGATCGGGAACCCGAAAGTGTGGCTGGGCTTGTCGATACCGCCAAACGTGTCCCGATCCTAAGACAGTAAGGCGCCTCGCAAACGTAAATACATAAGTAGCATGGCATAAGTACAGATAGTAAATAAAACCTCAAACTAGTTTGTGGCCCCAAGAAATAAGATCAATCAAGCTCGCTCAGGGGGCCCATATACCTCCGGATGTGGATAGCGCGATAAATCAAGGAACATGTATCAAGTACTGGGTCTTACGACACAAGTGGGCTCGAAACCAAATATTTTCTATCACCCACCGATGCCTCTGCTTATTTCAATTTTAGTTGTTAAACAGAAATTAAAGTGAACGATAAGTAAAACTATGATCATCTCCAACGGCAACATGCGGCAATTCATCAACAACTGAGGCACTTGACAACATGCAACAACACTTGAGCAAGCGACTACGACGCGCAAGTCCAACTATCTACCAAACAACAGGTAATAGGATGTGTCCAAGGCAATATAAGGCTGCAGGGGGATATCACAGGTACGAAAACTAGAGCATCGCGTCACAGATAGCAATAGATCAACAGGAGGGAATAAATACCGGATGCAGTATTTAATACACGGCAGAAGATCGGCATGATGCATGTATGATGCATGGCATGGCAAAGGTGCGATGCAATTAGGTCAATATTAAGCGGAACCAGGGTCCCGACAATTATTCAGATGGTTCGAGTTGTTTAGAACCCCCGCAATTTAGATGTTTTTTTAACAAGTCAAGGTAAGTTACCGGTTCGCTACACAAATTTAAATGAGGCCGATATGAGACTAGATTTGCCCGCATATGGGCCCCATATTTAATTAAGAGGTGAATCGGCATAAGGCCCCCAAACCACATGAATGTATGCATGCAAGTATGACAAATGCGACAAGTTGTGTTATATTGTAAGATAGGGTTTTCGGGAAGGGGTTCGCACATTAGGGGGGTTTCGACGAACTTGGGGTGCCGGGGTTCGGGGTCGGTCTCGTGGTCCGGACCGGTTCGGGTTCGACGGATCGCTCAATATCGGAGGTAGGTCTTGACGCCCGGAAGCGGACTTGGTTCGCCGAGGCATCGGATCTTCCGGTCGGTGTCGTCTTATTGTCGCGAAGACCTGGTCGGGTTCGTATCGGGTCGGTCTTGCCTTCTGTGGTGTCGAACTTGGCGCTCGTGGCGGAGTGCTTGTTGTGCCAGGGCGATCTTGGCGTTCGGGAAGAAGCACTTGTCGATCTCGGTCTTCGGTTCAGTTGTCGGTCTTGGCGGGGCGAAGAACTTGGCGATCGGTTTCTCGGCGCCTCGGTTCCGATTTTAGATCTCGAGTCCTCGAGGGGTACTTGTCGATCCAGAAGAAGGACTTCGCTCGTGGCGATCTTGGCGGTTTTCGGTCCGGCCTGGCGTCCGAGAGGAAGTACTTGTCGTCCGTGAAGGAGAACTTGAGGCTCGGCGTCATCTCCTTAGGGTTCCGCTCTTCGTTATGTGAACTTGGTTTGGCACCGCGGCCAAGTGGTTGCAGAGAACATCCTCGCCACCCGATTGTCGCGGCGATGACACGACATCTTCGTAGTGGTACCAAGTCCCATATTCTTCCGCATCGAACTACATCGGAAGCCTTGCAACAGCGGTACTGTGTTCGTGGACTTGCAAGGCCACACACGGAGGTTGAGGATGGGGAAGGCGACTCACCGCTGTGGGTTCCGGGCAGGTGGGTTCAGGCGGGCCAGCGCTGGCGAACAGGAAGGCGAGGGGCGCGAGGGGAGGTTCCTGGGGTGGCGCGGCTCGGGGAGATGTCAGAGGGGAGGGAGGCCTCAGCTGCCACCGGAGAGGCGGCGACGGGCACCGTGGGAGGAACGAAGGAGAGGAGGGGTGTCGGGGCGGCGAAAGGCGGCAAGGCGGCGAGGGGAGAGGAGCGGGCCGGGGCGGAGGCGGCTGTCGCTCCGGAGGAGGAAGGGGCGGTGGTGAGCGCGGGCAAGGGAGCGAGGCGGCGGCGACGCTTGCCGGGGCGGGCAGGCGAGGCATGAGGCGAGGGGACGCCGGAGGAGGGGTCCAGGGAGGCGGCGGGATCTCGCCGCAGCGGGGCGAGCCGACAGAGGGAGGAGCTCCGGTGACGGCAGGACGCGAGAAGAGGCTCGGCTCGGCGGCGGCGGAGGATGAAGCAGGGGGAGGCGGCCCACGAGAGAGGCGATCTGGCGGGCGGAGGAGGCGGGTGGAGGAGAGCCAAGGCGGAGGAGGCGTAGGAGGCCGGGAGATGGGGCGGAGCGGCGACGTCTGCTGCCGGGCGGCGGTTGGCGGCGAGGGGTCGGCGGGCGAGCCGGGCCGGGCGGTGCTTGAGGAGGCGGCATGTGGGAGCTGCGGGGCGGTCAAGCGGGTCAGGCGGGGCGGGCAAGGCTGGGCGTGTGGGCGAGCGAAGCTGGCGAGGAGGGAGGCTGCCTCGGGCGAGGCGGGAGGGGAGCGGGCGCGCCCGGCTGCCAGGGGCCGGAGGTGGACGGGAATGCGGGCGGCGGCGCGGCGGAGGAGACGCGGTGGCTGGGCGGAGCGCGCCGAGGGGATCGACCGAGGCGGGGGAAGACACGGGAGGGAGGTGCGTCGGGAGGTGGAAGAACGGGGCGTGGGGAAGGCCGGACGCGGTTGGTGGTGGGGCCGCGGTGGGACCCGAGTGTCGGGGCTTGGTGCGTGTGGTGGCGTGGCGTGCGTGTGGCGGCGTGGTGGCGTGCGTGTGTGCCAGTGGGGGGTGGGGCTGGGGTGGGTGTGTTGGTTGGGTCCTGGCAGAGAGAGGGGTAGAGAGGGTTAGGGTGAGAAAAGGGAGAGGGGAAAGGTGGATTGAGGTGGCAGGTGGGTAGGGAAAAGGGAAGGTGAGGTGGCAGCCAGGATTGGTGGGTAGGAATAGATTGGGTGGAACTAGGATTTAGTGGGCTGTTTTTCAAATGTGTGTTTGTTTGGTCGTGATTAAATTAAAACAAGGCCATTTTGCAAACAGTTTTAGACAAATAAAATCTCGCGATCGGGTTTTGTGTTTGAAAATAAGAGGGTATTGGTATGAATTAAACTAGGCTTTTCAAATAATGCACCAACAATGCATGATGATGACGATGCAAAGCACAAAACAACGCGATTTTCTAGTAGTGGTTTTATGGATGCCACAATTCGACACCACTAACAATGGATCTAAGCACGAGATCCGCCTCATGGTACCGGAAAGAAGGTCGGCGATCAATCTTCGCTTCGTGTAGATCCTCGCGACACCGCTAGCAAGAGGTCGTTGTCCGTGATCGCCGCAAGAACACCGGAACAACAGTCGAAGGTAGAGGTATCAACAAATAAAGCCACCCCTAACTTCCGTGAACGGAGTAAAATCGCTGGATCCACTGATTCGATGTACAAGAGCGAATGATAAGAGTAGTGGTATGGTAGCTACTCCATCCCGCACTCAAACCATTACTCTGCACACGAATAGGCGGATTATGCAACCAACTCTCGGAATCAGACTGAAGATCTCGACAAGCGAGGTTTGGAAACAAAGGAGTGATGCAGACTCTGCATCGGATCTGGCGTGGATGATGGCGCCGCGTCGGAAAACACCGGAAGGCACAAACAAGGAATTAAGAATGGTCCCACAGATAAAGGGTCACTTAGATAGCAGGAGGACCGGATGTAGCAGCACCGTTACCAAAGGAGGAAGCGAAACCCTGAAGGTACGACGGAAACCCAACCACGAGAATTCCTGGACTCGAAGAAAGGGACGAGAGCGGATTCAAAACACGTAGAGGTAAGAGAGGAATAGCAAAGGGGTAAGGAGTAAAATCAGACCTAATCAGAACTATCCAACCGATTTTGCAAAAATAGTTTTGACACTCTACTTCGGCCGTTAGCTAAGGTTATCCTACAGGCTGGACTTGTGGGGTATCGCAACTGCTGGGCTCTGATACCACTCTGTAACACCCTCAGAATCGAACCTATGCAAGTTTTAGCGAAACCCGCCAAACCCGCATAGAAACGATTCAAAGGTGCCCACCAGGCACTTTCGTGCGGGTGGAAAACGAAGTAATAACATTACACAACAGTCCTCGATGGGACCCACAGAACAGATATATTTAACAAATGACTCAATGAGTCAAGAATACAGATATAATATACAAAGATCCAAATCACCTTGAAAACGATAGAGCGTCCAGCTACGGACAAGATGCAAATGGGGCTAAGAGCCCTGAAGAATAACCAATGGCGTCCATAACCCTGCCCAGGCCAAGCCGGAAGGGTAACCCTCGCTAACGACGCCGATCTCAAACCTGCTTAAACAAAAGGGTGCCGACAAGGGCAAAGGAAAAGAAGGAGCGTCGATCGAGGCCACACGGCGAGGCTAGAATTCGGCGGTCCTCGCCTACATAGGTATGGTGGACTGAAGCGGCAGCGGCAGCATGCACTAAACAACCTATGGAGACTCAAAGCAACTGGCGACTATCAGAGAGGGATGAGAAAGACCTATTCGGATCCAACCTGGTACTATCATCAAACAAACCCATCCTGGCGTTTCCCCCTCGAGACCAACGAGGAAGTCAACCGAGGAACTCACACGGTTGGCAGTTTTACTTATTCCGTTATAGTTGCGGCACTTTACTAGTCAGGTTTAGATAATCGTCCTAATAAAGTAAGCAGTGGGCACTTTTAGCTAACCATTCCGTTATAGTTGCAGCAATTACTAATCAGATACAGATAGCATGATATAATCCCAAAACCCAGCAGTTGTCGGTACTTTTATTCAGCCATTCCGTTGTAGTTGCAATATTTACTAGTCAGGTACAATGGTCGCAAGCGACGGTCCAAACAAGCAATTGTGGGCAGTATTATTTAGCCATTCCGTTATAGTGAAGCTGATTACTAGTCATTATAAAGTCAAATTTATAGCAATAAACTTTAGTTATGCTTGTCTATGATCGAGATACTGTGCTCCAAGTCGTCCATATCCGCGGACACGGCTTTCAGAAAGTTTTACCCGGCCGGGGTGCACCAATAGCAACACACGCTCGATCAACCTCGGAAAAACCAAATCAAAACCCAACGAGGCTTTCATGACTGAACAATCACAGGATTCAGAAATATTTCAGGGGGCCACCCCTTAAGTAGATCCAAGAACGGCTAGCCGACTCGACGGCCTCAAGGTTTGGGTGGGCGGTAAACGATCGGGAACCCGAAGTGTGGCTGGGCTTGTCGATACCGCTGCGAACGTCCCGATCCTAGAAAGACAAAGGTGCTCCTCGCAAACGTAAATACATAAGTAGCATGGCATAAGTACAGGATAGTAAATAAAACCTCAAACTAGTTTGTGGCCCCAAGAAATAAGATCAATCAAGCTCGCTCAGGGCCCCATATACCTCCCGGATGTGGATAGCGCGATAAATCAAGGAACATGTATCAAGTACTCGGGGTCTTACGGGACACAAGTGGGCGTTCGGAAACCAAATATTTTCTATCACCCACCGATGCCTCTGCTTATTTCAATTTTAGTTGTTAAACAGAAATTAAAGTGAACGATAAGTAAAACTATGATCATCTCCAACGGCAACATGCGGCAATTCATCAACAACTGAGGCACTTGACAACATGCAACAGCACTTGAGCAAGCGACTACGACGCGCAAGTCCAACTATCTACCAAACAACAGGTAATAGGATGTGTCCAAGGCAATATAAGGCTGCAGGGGGATATCACAGGTACGAAAACTAGAGCATCGCGTCACAGATAGCAATAGATCAACAGGAGGGAATAAATACTATAAAAGTAAGATAGGTAGAAAGGGGGAGATGCTCGCCTGAAAACATTGTCGAAGGGTTCAACCGAAGATCGGGGCGAAGCTCACATCAACTCAACGGCCTTATCCGCGAAGAACCAAAACACTAGAAGAAACACCGGATGCAGTATTTAATACACGGCAGAAGATCGGCATGATGCATGTATGATGCATGGCATGGCAAAGGTGCGATGCAATTAGGTCAATATTAAGCGGAACTGTGGTCCCGGACAATTATTCAGATGGTTCGAGTTGTTTAGAACCCCCGCAATTTAGATGTTTTTTTAACAAGTCAAGGTAAGTTACCGGTTCGCTACACAAATTTAAATGAGGCCGATATGAGACTAGATTTGCCCGCATATGGGCCCCATATTTAATTAAGAGGTGAATCGGCATAAGGCCCCCAAACCACATGAATGTATGCATGCAAGTATGACAAATGCGACAAGTTGTGTTATATTGTAAGATAGGGTTTTCGGGAAGGGGTTCGCACATTAGGGGGGTTTCGACGAACTTGGGGTGCCGGGGTTCGGGGTCGGTCTCAGGGTCCGGATCTGGGGTTCGGGGTTCGACGGATCGTTCTCGAATATCGGAGGTAGGTCTTGACGCTCCGGAAGCAGGACTTGGTTCGGCGTCGGGGCATCGGATCTTCTGGGTCGGTGTCGTTCTTATTGTCGCGAAGACCTGGTCGGGTTCGTGTATCGGGTCGGTCTTGCCTTTCCAGGGTGTCGAACTTGGCGTTCTCGTGGCGGAGTGCTTGTTGTGCCAGTGGCGATCTCGGCGTCCTCGAAGGGGTACTTGTCGCATCCAGGAAGAAGGACTTCGCGTTCGGTGGCGATCTTGGCGGTTTTCGGGTCCGGGCCTTGGCGTCCGAGAGGAAGTACTTGTCGTCCGTGAAGGAGAACTTGAGGCTCCGGCGTCATCTCCTTAGGGTTCCGTCTTCGGTCGTTTGCGGTGAACTTGGTTTGGCACCGCTGGCCAAGTGGTTGCAGAGAACATCCTCGCCACCCGATTGTCGCGGCGATGACACGACACATCTTCGTAGTGGTACCAAACAGTCCCATATTCTTCAGCAATCGAACTACATCGGGAAGCCTTGCAACAGCGGTACTCGTGTTCCTGTGGACTTGCAAGGCCACACACGGAGGTTGAGGATGGGGAAGGCGACGACTCGCGGTGGGTCCCGCGGGCAGGTGGGTCCAGGCGGGGCCGCTGCTGCGCGCGGACAGGGAAGGCGAGGGGGCGGACGAGGAGGGCGCCGGCGAGGCGGGCCCGCGCGGCGGCGCGGCAGAGCGACGAGGGCGCGCAGGACGCAGCGAGGAGGTTCCGGGGTGGCGCGGCTCGGGGAGATGTTGGCGAGAGGGGAGGCCTGCGGCGACCGGAGGCGGGCGACGGGCACCGGGCGAGGAACGAGAGAGGAGGGGTGGGGGCCTGGGCGAGCAGGCGCGGGCGCCGAGGGGAGAGGAGCGGCGGCTGGGCGGAGGCGGGCTGTCTCGGCGCTGGAGGAGGAAGGGAAGCGGGTGAGCGCGGGCGGGAGTGAGCCGGCGGCGACGCTGCTGGCGGGCGCAGCGCGAGGCGGTGGCGAGGTACT
Organism: Avena longiglumis; assembly: GCA_030063025.1. Taxonomy (NCBI): domain Eukaryota; kingdom Viridiplantae; phylum Streptophyta; class Magnoliopsida; order Poales; family Poaceae; genus Avena; species Avena longiglumis. Next base: position 15,973,238 of record CP125976.1, read on the forward strand.
GAGGGGGGCGGGACGGAGGAGGGGTCCAGGAGGCGGGAGCTCGGAGCGGGCGAGCCGACAGAGGGAGGAGCTCCGGTGACGGCAGGACGCGAGAAGAGGCTCGGCTCGGCGGCGGCGGAGGATGAAGCAGGGGGAGGCGGGCCCGGCCGGAGAGGGGCGCATCTGGCGGCGCCGGAGGAGGCGGGTGGAGGAGAGCCGGGCGGAGGAGGCAGAGGAGGCCGGCGGAGATGGGGCCTGGGCGACGCTGCTGGCCCGGGCGGTTGGCGGCGAGGGAGGTCGACGCAGGCGAGCTGGGGCGGTGCTGAGGGAGGCGCGCGCGGTGGAGCTGCGGGCGGTCAGCGAGGGTCGCCGAGGCGGGCGGGCGCTGGGCGGTTTTGGGCGAGCGAGCCGGGCGAGGAGGAGGCGCTGCCCCGCGAGGCGGGAGGGAGCGGCTGGCGCGCGCTGCACCGGGAAGTGGCCGGAGGTGGACGGAACGCGTGGGCGCGGCGGCGGAGGAGACGCGGTGGCTGCGGGCGAAGCGGCGTGCCGAGGTGGATCGACCGGAGGCGGGGGGAAGACGCGTGCCGGGGGGAGGGTGCGCGTCGGGAGGTGGAAGAACGTGGGCGCGTGGGGGAAGGCCGGATGCGGTTGGTGGGTGGGGCCGCTGGTGGGACCCGAAAGGGCGCAAGGTCAAGCGTGGTGGCGCGTGTGGCGTCGTGCGTTGTGCCGTGGGGGGCAGCTGGGGCCAGCTGTGGTGTGTTGGTTGGGTCCCGGTTGGCAGAGAGAGGGGTAGAGAGGGTTAGGGTGAGAAAAGGGAGAGGGGAAAAAGGGGTGGATTGCTGAGGTGGCAGGTGGGTAGGGAAAAGGGGAAGGGGTGAGGTGGCAGCCAGGGATTGGTGGGTAGGAATAGATTGGGTGGGACTAGGATTTAGTGGGGCTGTTTTTCAAATGTGTGTTTGTTTGGTCGTGATTAAATTAAAACAAGGCCATTTTGCAAACAGTTTTTAGACAAATAAAATCTCCGATGCGATCGGGGTTTTGTGTTTGAAAAATAAGAGGGGTATTGGTATGAATTAAACTAGGCTTTTCAAATAATGCAGACCAACAATGCATGATGATGACGATGCAAAGCACAAAAACAACGCGATTTTCTAGTAGTGGTTTTGCGGGATGCCACACGCCTCAGCCCCTGTCCCCGGCGCAGGTGGCGGCCCTAGATGACATCCACGGACAGGCGTGGGGGTACGTCGAGGACGAGGAGGCGTTGGGGGAGCCCAGGAGGTCCCGCCGGCGGTGGTCCTTGGGGTGCGGGCGGATGGCGAACTGTCTGACATGGAGCACGGCATACCCCGGCCACGATACCCCTCCAACCTTGCCCTCCCATCCTTGGGGGACTTCATCCCGCTGGCCGGTGCTGCCTTACGGCGGCCTCGCCGGCGGAGGAGCTCCCTGGCTCGGGTGGCCATGGCGGCGCCCCAGCAGGGATGGGGAGGCGTGGGGAGAGGGACGCGTCGGGCTGTGGGGGCCGTGGCCTCTGCTGGGCTGGTTGCTCGTGGGCCTCGGCCCATGAGTGGTGGACTAAGTCACGCTCAGGCGTGGCCGGCTCTGCCTGCTACCTCCTGCGCGGGCGAGGCTTTGTTGAGGCCTTCCAGGCCGACGACGGCCCAGCCTGCTGGGGAAAGGCGGCCCAGCCCGGTCCGGAGGGATAACCCTTCGGTTAGGGCTCCGCGTCCTATGCCTGTTCCCGTCCCCGACCTCCCTCCTCGAGTCCCTGTCCCACCGCCGCCGCCTTCTTCTTCTCCGCCTCACACTTTCGTTCTTGCAGGCCCGATGGCGCAGATCATAGCTCTTGCACCTCGCCGTGTCTCCTCCGCCAGCCGATCGCCCATGTCCCTCCCCCCGCCTCCCCGTGGCGACCAGGGGCTTACTCCCTCCCGCCTCGCTGCCCCTCATCATCTCCCGGTCGGCGACGCCTCGTTTCCTCCGCTCAAGGGTGGAGGAACAGAGGCGGCCCTCGGCGGGCGACCGAGAGCGGGAGCTCCGTCTGCGGAGGCGGCCGCAGGCCCAGGCCAAGGGCCCACCGCCTCCCCCCCTGGGGGCATGCGGATGCCGAGTCCTGGCGTGCGGATGCAGTCCCCCCGGCCCCGGCTGCTGCGACATCTGCGGTTCAGTCCGAGTCCGTCACTGGCGCGTCAGCGGCCCCCAAGAAGAAAAAGAAGAAGAGTAAGAAGAAGCGCAAGGTCCCCTTGTTGGTGGGCGGGGCTGTGGCCCCTTCCCCGGGGGCGTCGGGCTCGGCCCCGGTGTCGGCCTTGGGTGTTGGGGCCAGCCGCGTGCTGGCGTCGGCTATCCCCCGCCCTCGGGAGTCGCTGGAGTACTATGGCCATGGCATGGATGGCGGCTTCTATTTCATCGATCTGGGAGGAGTCCCGATGTCCGTCCCGGAGACGCTGGCCCGGGTGTCGATTCGGCCTGACCAGGACCCGCCGCTCTCGATGGAGGTGACAGAGACCCTGCTCCAGGAGGAGCTCGGCGGCCCGGCCCGCTGAGTGTCCGTGCGCCGCTTCTCGCCTCGAGTTTGTGGTCTCCTTCCGTCGGTGGCGATCTTGCGCATGTGCTCCTCGGGTCATCCTTCACGCTGCTCCATCACCGGTGAATCGCCATACCCTCGGGCCGCCCGTGATATGGTGGACACTCTCGGAGGTCTGGTTCGCCACGGCTTCCCGCCGAGGCCCGAGGCCTGAGGTGGTGGCGCTCGTGGCCCGGATGGTGGGGAAGCTGACCGAGGTCGACGGGCTCTCTTGGGCCTAGGAGGCGGTGCGGCGTCTCCTTTGCCCTCCCTACGCCGTGTTCGGTCTCCGCCTCGCTTCTTGTTCGACCGGGTGGGGCGTGACCTCTTGGTGGAGCTTGACGAGGGGGAGGCCGGTCCTGCGGTGTCGCGCCTCCCACGCCGATGGTGGTACTTGGTGTGAGGAGGCAGCTCAGGATGAGCACTGGACAAGAACCTTGGGTCTAACCACGAGTCCTCAGCCACCGACGGGTCTCATCCGCCTCCTCCCCCGCCGCAGGGAGCATCCGGGGGCGTCTCGGGCTCTCCCCGACGGCGGGGCTCTCGGGAGGAGGCCCTTTCTTCCCTGGGAGGCCCTCCTCTCGCTGAGCGCTCCGTCCAAGCTGCCTTCGGTCGACCTCCCTCGCTGCCTCCGTCCGGATCCTCCGGTATCCTTCAACCTCGACACCGCGCAATACGACTCCTACCTGCCTCCGGCCCTCTCTCCCCGCCCTAGTGTAGCATCCCAATTGTCTAACATTGGAATGCTACATAAGAAATACCGATCAACACTACCTTATGCTGGTTATTTGTTGCATCATCATGACATCATCCTCATGTCACCATGCCACCTTGCATTTGAGCATCATATAAAAACCCTTTTATTTTGTTCTTATCCCATTTGCACTTATATTATATTACTTGTATTTGCTTCTTGATATATTGTAGTTGCTTGTTGATAAATTGCTTAATGCCCAAGTTGAGTTGTGGGCATATCTTTTACAACTCCACCACCTTTCCGTGTCACCATCTTATGATTTCACCTTCCCATTTAATATGAGCATTTGCATCTCCTTTTGTTATTTAACTCAAGCTCATCACTAATTGGGTATGGGTCCTTTTCCTTTGAACTACTTGCCTCCATACATGGTCCAATATTGTTTTCACAATATTTAGTATGGGATCTACATGGCCACCTCTATTTTCCATGTAAGTGTAGAATCCTTTCTATCTTCTTTCCATAGTTTTATTCAGATTATAAGTACATTTGATTTAATAAGGCCATATGAATTCATAGTGGCTCACGTACACTAGTTTTGGCCTTAATATGCAAATGTGCCTATCATTTTAAATAAGCTAATGAAATTAAAGAAGGCTCCACAAAAATTCTTGGATGGTTGCAATCATTCATGAAACCTTGCATATTGGACAAGCTCAACCTGCATGGCCCGTGATGATTCTCTATCCTTCCATTTGTACTATTTTGGAATTTAAGCATGGTTCTATGATGCTTTGAATTCAAACCAAATAAAATAATCCTACCTTGTTTCCTTTCTCTCCTTTCTAGTCACAAATCTAGCTTCATGTGTATGTATGTGTACCCATGCATGCAAGTGGGTGTATAGGTGCATGGGCCATGCAAACTTGCCATATATCTTCTCTCTTTTGTTCTTTGGAATTCTGGTCGTTTCTTAAGTTGGTTTTGAATAGTTGAATTCAAACAAAAGTTTGGAGAAATAAAAAATGAACAAAACCTACACTACATCTACCTAATCTATTCTACCTAGACAAAGCCCTATACACTCTCACCCTTCCTTGTCGTGGGTTCACCATGTGCTTCCCTACCTATCTGTTTTGGTTCTTTTGGCCAACCCACCCCATACACGACCTGGCCTTCCTTCTCCTCTGGTCCCCCCTTTCTTTTCCTCTTCAAGCAAAGCTACAAGTGAGAAGAGAGGAGACCCCAACCACCCGAGTCCCCTTCCTCTCCTTTTTGCAAGAGGCAAACCCCTGTGAGATGTCCCTCTTATCTTCATCTCCCAGCAGATTGAAAGCTCTAGATCTCACCACTGAACCACCCTTCCTCCCTCCTTTCCCTAAGAAGCCATGGCCACGCCATGAGCTCCACTAACCCTAGACCCAGCCATCACAAGAGGAGGCGTTTGAGTCGGCAGAGGGAGTCTTGGAGTCGGGAAGCTTGATCGCCGCCTCGCTTCCTCCCAGAGCCACAGGATCGTGCCTCGCCGGAGACCGGAGAACGCTGCGTGGGGCGCCAAGATCAGGAGTTACAGAGCCCCAGCTACGTGGCAGATCATCCCCACCACGAGCGACCCCGCCTACACCGATAACCCCAGGGTGAGCAGACCCTCCTCTCTCACAAGGACCCCCTCTACCTATTTGCCCTGTGTTGCTGCCGCCACCTTCGAGTGTCCTGCACGCCAAGCGCGGCACCAGCGCAGACCACCTCACTGCCGATCTCCCCGCAAGCGGCCTGACCGTGGAGCTCCGCCGCGCCCTCATCGTCCTCCCAGTTGCCTCATCCCGCCACCTCTCTGCCGCGCCGCCGTATAGCTTGCCGACACGCCAGCGCGCGCGCTCGGCCTGTCGAACCAGCAGCAGCAACAACAACACGCACATCAGCCCTGTTTTCCGCCACCGTTCGCCGCAAGCGTGCTTCTCCTCCAGTTCTCTCCAGCTCTATATCTTTATGCAAATGCGTAGCCTGGTGTGTCCTCTTTCCAGAAAGCCCGGCCTTTCTCAAAACGTCGATCTACATCTCTCAGGATCATCTGTCGAAGATCAGCAAATCTCGCTGCAAAACTGAAGGAGTTCCATACTCAGGCGACACCTGTTTCTGGCCTCTGTTCATCGCAGTTTTACACCCTATCCAACCTTCGTACGGGAAAACATTCTGAACCAAATCCTTAGCCCTTGGACTCCTCTTAGACTTTTATTTTTATAGAGTCGCAAAATTCTGCTTATATTGATCGCCATATTCATCGCAAAGTCGTTCCAGCTAGCCATTTTTCGCAAAATTCAGTTCCGTTCGTCAGATCCAATCCTCCAACCCTCCCGGTAGGTTTTGCAATCAGACCCTCCGCTTTTCTTTAACTCAACCCGCAGACCATCCCTTCATGGCTTTTTTGTAAAAAGGCACCCACCTTCTGTTAACCTTGACCCGCGGTCCTCAACCCCACCAGTCCTATGCCCAACAAGATCATGCGGCCAATCACTCTCTATGGGTAGAATCCTGCGAGTAACAAAAGTCCAGAAAACCTTTTCTGAAATCAATTTCAATTTGTTTATATTCTGTTTAAACATAAACTAATTCATAACTTTTGAATAAACAAGAATTTGAATAAAAGTGTAATATGAAATGTGTTTAGTTTTAAGTTGTGAGTTCATATGCACATTCAAATATTTTCAAATCTGACTTAAACTAGTCAAACCTTTGACTTTGACCCCTTTTAATAATTTTGACTTTAATAATAATTTAAATTTATAATTCCAAATAATTTGAATAATATATGTTTTTAAATCAGAAAAATGTGAGGAATCTATCTATGTTATGTATATTATCATTTGAGCAATTTAAAAATTTCGAATTAATAAATATTAATAATTGTCTTTTCTTAATTATTGCATGACTTTAAATCCGTAACTCCGAATTTGACAATTGATATTTCCAAATCGATCAGCGCGACGAGACCTCTCCAATCCTGATATCCATGTTATCATTTGCATCATGCATTAAGAGAAGTTTTAAAATCAGTATTGATTATGCAAGGAAAACATGATAAATAAAATTGGGAACTAATTGTCTCTTATTGATAGTGCCTCACGAATGTTACATCATCAATATGCGATGTCTCTAATACCTTTTCAACATAGTTTGCATCATTAACTCTCCATGTCATGCATCATATCATGATCATGCCGATTCTTCTGCATTAGTTGTAATTGTTGCATCGCTTGTTTCTTTTAGTGTTTTGCTTCTTCCCGGATAGGACGATGAGATGTTGTGAGCTTCGACAGGTTCTTCGGTTACGAAACTTCGGCAATGTTTTCAGGCGAGCATTCTCCCCCTTTCTACCTATTTTACCTTTATAGTCTTTATTCTTTCCTGTTGATCTATTGCTATCTGTGTTGCGATGCTCTAGTTTTCGTACCCGTGATATCCCTTGCAGCCTTATATTACCTTGGACACATCCTATTACCTGTTGCTTGGTAGATAGTTGGACTTGCGTGTCGTAGTCGCTTTCTCAAGTGTTGCTGCGTGTCGTCAAGTACCACAGTTGTAAGAAGAGCCATATGCTTTATGTTGGAGTTGATCATGACTTTAATTACCGTTTAATAACTAAAATTGAAGTAAGTAAATAATGCAGAGGCACAGGTGGGCAATAGATGTTATTTGGTTTTTAACCGTCCACTTGTGTCCCGTAGGACCCCGAGTACTTGATACCTGTTCTTTGAATATTCGCACTATCCGCATGTGGGACCATGAATCCCCCTAGCCAGAGCTTGAGTCATATTTATTTCTTGGGGCCACAAAGTAGTTTGGGGCTTTATTACTATCCTGTACTTATGTCATGCCTTACTTCTTTATTTACGATTGCGCGTGGAGCACCTGTACTGTTTAGGAACAAAATGTGGAATGTTTTTGCGGTATCGACAAGCCCAGTCACACTTTCGGGTTCCCGGTCGTTTACAGCCATTGGCACAAACCTCTGGGTCCGTCTCGGAGCCGGCCAACTTCGTCGCGGGTAGCTTGGTGGGGTGGCCCCCTGAAATTTATATGAATCTTGCAATTGCTCTGTCGTGATGCCTCGTTGGGTTTTTATTGGTTTTTCTCGAGGTTGATCGTGCGTGTGTTGCTATTTGTGCCCCCTGCAGGGTAAAACATTCTGAAAGCCGTGTCCGCGGTTATGGACGACTTGGAGCACAGTATCTCGATCATAGACAACTATAACTAAAGTAGTGCTATAAATTTGACTTTATAATGACTAGTAATCAGCTTCATTATAATAGAATGCCTAAATAAAAGTGCCAATAATTGCTTGTTTGGGTTGTCACCTATTACCATTGTATCTGACTAGTAAGTATTACAACTACAACGGAATGGCTAAATACAATTACCAACAACTTCTGGGTTTTGGGATGCCTCATGCTATATGTATCTGACTAGTAAGTACTACAACTACAACGGAATGGTAACTAAAAGTGCCCACTGTTTATTATATCAGGATGACTATCTAGACCTGACTAGTAATTGCTGCAACGATAACTGAATAATTAAAGCTGACAACTTTGTGAGTTCCTTGGTTGACTTCCTCGTTTGGTCTCGAGGGGGAAATACCAGGATGGGTATGCTTGATGATAGTTTCAGGTTGGATCCGAATAGGTATTTCTTATCCCTATCTGATAGTCGCTAGTTGTATTGAGTCTCTATAGATTGTTTAGTGCATGCCGCGCAGCCGCTTCAGTCCACCATACCTATGTAGGCGAGTACCGCCGAATTCTAGTCTCGCCCGTGTCTTGGCCTCAAGATGACCGCTCTCTCTTTTTCCTTTGCCCTTTGTCGGCACCCCTTTTGTTTAAGCAGGTTTTGAGATCGACGTCGTTAGCATGGTTACCCTTCCGGCTTGGCCTGGGCAGGGATATGGACGCCATTGGTTATTCTTCAGGGCTCTTGGCTCAATTTGCATCTTGTCCGTACTCGGACGCTGTATTGTTTTCAAGGTGGTTTGGATCTTTGTACTGTAAATCTGTATTCTTGACTCTTTGAGTCGATGTTGTATATATGTGTTTTGTGGGTTCCATCGAGGACTATTGTGTAATGATATTACTTCGTTTTCCACCCGCATGCAAGTGCCTAGTGGGCACCTTTGAATCGTTTCTATGCGGGTTTGGCGGGAAGCACTAAAACTTGCATAGGGCCGATTCTGAGGGTGTTACACCTGGGTCCCCTCCCGCTCCTCTTTCTCCAAAGGTGAACACCTTGGAGAGTGAGGGGTTGGTGGTGCGCGCCACCTGTCCACGCGGTCCCCCGGGGTGGTCTCACATTCTCGCCTCGACACCCCGGACCCTGGGACCCTCTGGCTGATGGGGACCCCGCCACCCCTGCCGCAGCCTCCAAGCTGCACCGGGCCAAGGCTCCCAGGCCGCCCCGGCCTCCGTCCCGCCACAGCGTCCGCCTCGCTGACTCCCGGACAGGCTTGTCCGGGCCTGAGCCGACAGTGGCAGAGCGGGCGTCTCGCCGGGTGGCGGCACGTGATGAGTTCTCAGGTACCTCCTCTGCCCTTGTAGTTTCCTCGCCTGACCCTGGTCCCTCGGGGCTGCCTGCTCCATGTTCTGTGTTCTGTCTGAGGTTTCGCTGGCTCATCTTGGTGAAGTGGCTGTTGACTGTGGGATTGTCTTCCGTGGCGAGAAAGGGACGAGGCTCGAACAGCTGGCGGCCATTAAGGCGGGGGAGGGGTATGCGGGAGTAATCCCGTATCCTTGCCGAGGATAGGTCCGCCGGACCCGACCCCGGCGGGGATCCCCCTCCTGCACCTGATGCGTGGGAGATCACCCACAGGCCGACCCCCCAGGTGGCCACGTGGGAGACCTCCCAGGTCAGCTGGGACCCTTCCCCTCCCCCTCCCCGTTCCCGCTCGGTCCCCGCTAAGGGGACCGCCCCGGCCTGAGGTCCCTTGATGGACATCCTACGGACCTTCCGGGTGTTCATTTGGAACATCCGGGGGTTTGGGCAGGAGGGCTGGCGCCGCCAGATCAAGGAATACATCCGCAGGGAAGCTCCGGATATTTTCGGTCTTCAAGAGAAGATTCACCAAGACTTATCCATCGCGGAATTAGAGGCCCTTAGCAACTGCTAGTTCTCCTGGTCCTGGCTTCCCAGACGGGCCACTCGGGGATCCTCCAGGGGTTAAGGAGGATACCTTTGAGATTGATGATATGGACCGCAGGGAGTTCTTTGAGAGCATGGCCCTCATACATAGACAATCTCGCTTCAAGTGGGAGGTGCTGATTGTCTATGGCCCCGCGGACCATAGGAGGTCTGCTGATTTCTTGCTTGAGCTCAACTCGAAGGTGGAATGGACTGAGATCCCGGTGGTTATCGACGGTGATTTCAATCTGATTCGCTTTGCTGAAGACAAGAGCTCGGCAAATGTGGACCTCCCTAGGATGCGTATGTTTAATGACTGCATCGCGGATCTTGTCCTGCGCGAGATTACACGTGTGGGCACTAGATATACTTGGAAAAATAAACAACTTCCACCCCATTCGCAGTGTCCTCGACCGTGTCTTTGTCTCAGTTGAGTGGGAGGTGGCCTTCCCCCTATGCTCCCTCAAGGCGGTCACTAGGATTGGGTCTGATCACACCCCTCTCCTCCTCTCCTCGGGAGGGGACAACCACCGCGGCTGAACCATTTCCACTTTGAATCTTTCTGGCTACAGAAACGAGAATTTGTGGAGGCGGTCCAGGCAAGGTGCTTGTCAGCGGCTGCCTCAACCCCTCGGGTTTACTGCGTGGTGGATATGGCACCACTGTGCCAAATTATCTCGGCAGTTCATGAGGGGTTGGGGGGCTAACTTGGGGCTAACCTCCGGTCCCGGAGGCCATTCTTCGAAATTCAGTGGTGGATCGAGGCTGACCTTCATGGCCTCTCGGCCGAGGCTTGGTCCGTAGATACTCCCTTGAGACCTCCATTATGGAGATCTACAAGGGAGAGGAGGCTTTTCGGCGGTGAGTCGCTGTAATCGACGGGCCAGGGGAGTCAAACACTGCCTACTTCCACGCCATTGCCAATGGCAGGAGGAGGAAGTGATCGATCCCCTGCCTCTGGGCGGATGAGGTCCTGTTGGAGTCCCCTCAGGCCCTCTCCTCCCATATTTATGCCTTCTACCGGTCCCTCTTCTCGGCATCCCTGCCGTCAGGCCTCTCGCTTGCCTCGGATTTCTGGTCCAGGGAGGCCCTGGTCTCCCCGGAGGAGAATGGGCTTCTCACTCTCCCATTCCTTCCGGGGGAGGTGGAGGCGACCCTGAAGGTCATGAATTCGTGTTCGGCTCCGGGCCCGGAAGGACTGCCGGTGTCTTTTTTCCAGGCTTTTTGGGCTCAGCTTCAGCCGGTGATCATGCAGATGTTCCAGGAGCTCTACACGGGGACTTTGGTAATGTCCCGCCTGAATCTTGGCGTTTTTACCCTGATCCCCAAAGTAGTGGGGGCCACGGATATCCGTCAATTCCGCCCTATCACTGTGATCAATGTCATCCAACGTCTATTCGCCAAGGTCTGTGCTCTTCGTCTCGCTCCGGTCTTGGAACGTCTTACCCACCCCCTCCAGTTCGCCTTCCTTAAGGGTCGCCTCATTCACGACGATGTCTTGGCGCTTCATGAAATTATCCATGAAGTGAAGGGACAACGTCAGAAAGGGGTATTCCTTAAACTGGACTTTCAGAAGGCCTATGACCACTTGGACTGGGCCTTCTTGAGACTAGTACTGGAGAGGAGGGGGTTCGACGACCGCCTGATCGGCTGGATCATGCAGTTCGTGACGAGTGGACAGACGGCGATCAACGTAAATGGGGAGATTGGCCCATATTTTAGTCCGTCCTGAGGGGTTAGACAAGGGGATCCGATCTCTCCTCTCTTGTTTAACACCGCTGGGACGCCTGGCTGAGATTCTCGATGAGCCAAAGCGGCTGGCCATATCTCGGGGGTAGTGGGCCACCTGATCCCCAGAGGAGGGGTCACCCACCTCCAATATGCGGATGGCACCCTGATCATGGTGCAGGGTTCAGACCTTGAAATTATTAATTTAAAGTTCCTGCTCCTTTGCTTCGAATCGTTGTCTGGGTTGACGATCAACTTCGACAAGAGTGAAGTTATGGTCCTCGGTTACCCTGAGGAGGAGAGGCAGCGGATCACTGATAACCTGAACTGTCGGTTGGCTGACTTCCCCATTACTTACCTGGGGATGCCCATCCGGGAGACCAGGGTGTTGATCAGGGACCTTGCCCCTTGGTGTCTAGGGTGCGCTCTCGGGCGGAACCATGGCGAGCGCGCCTGACATCCAAGGGGAGCAATTCGGTCCTGATTAAAGCGTGCCTCTCCAGCCTGCCCATGTACCAGATGGGTCTGTACCTCCTGCCTGAAGGGACCCATGCCGACTTCGCGAAGGAGTTATCTAGGTTCTTTTGGGCGGCACGGGACGGCCATTAGAAATATCATATGGTCAAATGGGCAGATGTGTGCTCCCCCAAGAGCCTTGGGGGCATATGGATCCTTGACTCTCGCCGCTTTAACGTGGCGCTGGTGTTGAAATGGGTCTGGCGCATTATCAAGGAAGATGATGGTCTCTGGCTGCAGCTTATCAAGGCCAAATATCTCCGAGGCCGCCCCCTGTTGGCTTGCGAAAGGCGGGAGGGCTCTCAATTCTAGAGAGCCATCCAAGATATTAAGCACTTCATTGGTTTGGGCGTCTCCTTCGCCGCAGGCACTAGGCAGGGGGTGCGGTTTTGTCTAGACCCATGGTTGCTCCCCATCCCGTTGGGGGTCCAATTCCCTGGTCTCTTTGCCATCTCTTCCGCACCCTCGGCGCTCGTGGCTGAGGCCTTTCGCGAGGGCCGCTGGAACATCTTGTTCCGTCGGTTCCTTAGCGAGGTAGAAGCGTCGGCCTTCCGGCAGCTTCTTGACTCGCTTCCGGTGTCCTTGCCCGAGGGCCTGGACTCGGCCAGATGGCAGCTCCACCCCTCCGGGGAGTTCTCGGTGAGCTCGGCCTACCGCGCCTTGTTCCAGGGCCCGGAGCTGAGCTGGACCCCTCCCCTGTGGAAGGCCCCCGTCCCGCTTAGTATTCGCATCTTCGTTTGGCAACTCTTGCGGGACCGGCTCCCCTCGGGGATTGAGGTGACCAAGCGGAATGGCCCGGGTAACGGTTTATGTCCCCCATGTGGGACCCCGGAATCCTGTGCCCATATTATGTTCTCTTGTTCGGCGGCTCGGGCCCTGTGGGGCTTTGTCCGAGAGGCGCTGGGTCCTGCTTGGCAGGCGCAGGAGCTCGGGGAGTTCCTGCAAGCCCAGGCATACCGGGCCGGAGGGGGGCGCCGCCTCTTCTGGCTGGTGTTTGGGGCCCTCGCTTGGACCCTGTGGAATGTGCGTAACAAGATGGTGATTGAGAAGGTCTACCTGACTGACCATGTTTTCTCTTTTCTTGCTTTCCTCCAGCAGTGGGCTCCCCTGGTGCGCCAGCGTGACAGACCGGCCTTTGACGACACTCTTCGGGCCTTGAGGGCGGCGGCGCTCCCCCTCTCGGCTCCGGCTTCGTCGTCCTCGTCGGTGGCCTGAGTAGCCTGCTCGCAGGAGCTCTATGCTTTTTTTGTTTTGTCTTGGGCTTTGTTGTGTTGTGGCCCCAGCGGGTGTCGTACTTCTTTATTTTCGTTTTGGCTTCGGCCGTCGTGGTTGTTGTATGAACCTTGGTTGTGGACGTTGTTTTATCTATAAAGCGGGGCGAAAGCCTATTTCGAGAAAGAGTTTATTAGAGGGTGTAGCTCTGGTTTAGTTCTATGAACTAAAATACTAAGATCTAGCTTGAATATATCTTGCCAGGAGATAGCAGTAGGTAGTATTGCGTTGGAGCATAGATCATTACGCTCCTTCCATATGCTCCAGGCAGAAAAAAATGAAGATTTCCATGAATGGTGGCCCTTTCTAATTATTTCTTCCATGCTCAGTGGTGTGTAATCTGTTCCCTTGTTTTAGCCATTGTATACCAAGTTTGCTCCAGCATTGTAGACAAAATGGACATCTGAAACAAAAGGTGTTTTAGTCGGTGTGGCCTCTCCACCGCCCAGCTCGGGAAGGACGAAAAAAAAAAAGAACCGACACCTCACCTCTGACTTAGGGATGGCATGGTGGGTAATTCTTTGCCAATCGCAAGGACAAAAAAGTCCAGAAATGGGCGGTAGACAGAAACGTAGACAGAAACGTTCCGTCTTTTATTATGAGGTATAGATATAGATTAATCACGAAACGATATCAAGCGATCTGAGTCATCCTTATCTTTGACATTATACGAGTTTGTACATGTTTATGGGAGAAGGGGTAGTACTGAATCAGAGTCCATATATCACCATATACATGAACAAAGTACGCCATATATCTGTTGCATGTCGGTAGTCGGCGGGACTGACAGGTTATTCAGAACAAATTTAGCAATCATGCAGACAAAATTACTGCTAAACACATGCACCTAATCTGGGAGTATTTCCCATTAGAGAACACCAGTCTAATCCAACTGGCTACTTTGTCTGATTATGCGTGACTGTATGGGCAGGCAGCACGAAGTGAGAGAAAAGCTTTTGGCACTGATCGCAGCATGCTCTCTACCACCAACAGGATCGATGACTCGTATTCCCAAATCCCCAAGACCATACAATAGTGCGAAAAGCTACAAGAAGGCGTCCAGGTTCAGTGTACGCGATTCCCGTCACTGCAGGACATCGCTCAAAGCTGAGTACTCAGCTGAGATGACAGGGCTCAAAGCCGGTCAGATTCAGATTAGCAAGGCTAGGCCTGGCATGGAGATATTTGGCCGTATAAGTATCTTTGCGGGACCATCATTGGCAGAGGGCAAGATGAAGACGATGCTGCGTCAGGGGCTGTTCTTCTTCCTCGTGATGTAGAAGGAGGAGAAGAGGCCGTCGTCGTCTCGCATGGAGTTCCCCCGTTCACTTCTTGGTACTGGTTCGTTGTTGGTTCGGTCATTTTAGGTTGGGAGGAGGGTTTTGCTGATGTGACCCATCTCCCTTGTGTTTGTTCGTAGGGGAGATGGTGGAGATGATGCATCTTCTTCTCCTCTCGCTGCGTGTTGTTGTGCCTTGATTGTATCAGAGCAAATAATAAATCTTTGGCGTTCACCATCTCCTTTTGGTTACTCGTGTTTTGCTTTGCAACCGTTTCTTATGGCTGGAGGATATGCGAATGCGCATGCATGTTTCTGGGTGGGATCATGATTGTGATTGTGGTGTCCCAACTTCAGGCATGTCAATGCAGAAGCTTCAAATGCAGGCTGCTGATCTAGTATACATTCTGGTGTGATACTATGCCTTCAACCGCTCGGCCATCTCTCCTACAATAAGCCTTTGTCTGTAAAATTCAGGTACAGAGAGATGGCATGTTGTAGTTCGCACCACACGATTAGCTCGATCTTTTCCATGCTTGTAGCCTATGCATCCATCTGCAGGATCCAACAATATCGATATTCCGTAGCATGAAAGCCCTGGTGACGCCTACTGCGGCCTCTCAGTCGCAGCCCCCTCCTGACATTCGCCATATCAAGAGGCAACTATGTGACAACACTTGTCAAATTTTAGGATTTGGCAAAATTTAGATCTTACCGAAATATAGAATTTGGCAAAATGGCAGAAATTGAACTCCATATTGCTCTATGTTAGTCAAAATTTGTCAAAAATAGAAGTTTGAACTCATATTGCTCTATGTTTTTTTTAACAAGGGGAGGGGTATAGAAGACCCCCCGAGTGCTGCATTAACTTTAAGGAATCGGTGGGTATAAATTGTAAACAGGCCTCTCAACAAAAATACACTGAAAAGCAGGCCTGCTATTTGACAAAAAAAAGACCCTGGAAAGAAAAATAAAAGGCGATCTTGTCCAGCATCTTCCCCACCGACGACGAGACTCCGATGCCGACCTCCTTCGACCTGCCACCAGGGACGAACCACTTGGCTGCAGGGAGGAGTGAAGCGCCAACAAGGATCCCGAGAAAGGGCCTCCATCTTGGAGGTTGATGTTGCGCTGTCGAGGAAGCATATTGGGTGGCCATCTTAGCCATAGATCATGTCGACGAACATGTCGACCATGAGGTGTGCTCCGGGATGCAGCAGATGGGTGGCCAGGCTCGCCCCCTCTGTCGACCACCACAGACACACGCAGATAGCATCAGCAGCAGCACCTCTGCTCCCTTCTCCCTCGGCACCGAGGCCGGCCGAGAAGAAAAGCAGAGGCAGAACTCCGCCATGGTGCGGGCGCAGATAAGAACACCACGCCGATGTTGAGCTTTCTTTGAAGCACTAGCACTCCACTTCGCCTCCACGGACGACCAGGAGTTCTACCGAAACTTCGCCCTTCAGCAAGGCTGAGCCTTCCCCCTCGCCATCGAGGCCGGCCAGGAAGATCTCGTGCACGCCGTGCTCAAGCAGCAGTAGGTAGTTCACCATTAGAACTTTATTGAAGGAGACGTCGGTCCTCCCTTATGCTCTCCCCTCCAACCGCTAGATAAGAAGAACAAGGAGGAGGAACCCTAAAATGGCATGGATCCAGGCGGAAAGATCCGTCGCTCCACCCCGACTACCGAGCAAAAACCTCACTACCAACAAAGCATCACTACTCCTATCTACTCTACCTACTCTGGCGCCTCTCCTCCACCCATCTCGACGGGCAACGCCGGTGAGAGAGGCTTTGGATAGGCCCGGCGCTCTCGGTGTTGCTCTTAGCTACTGTAGCGAAGAGATAGAGAGAAAGGATAGGAATGATCCTCCCCATATTGCTCTATGTTAGTCAAAACTTGTAAAAAGAGAAGTTTGAACTCATGTTTCTCCATTTTGACTCGATATTTCTCTATGTTAGTAAAAACTTGTCAAAAATAGAAGTTTAAACTCATATTGCTCCATGTTAGTCAAAACTTGTAAAAAACAGAAGATTGAACTCATGTTTCTCCATTTTGGTTTCATATTGCTCTTTGTTAGTCAAAACTTGTCAAAAATACAAGTTTAAATTTATATTACTCCATAAGTCCATATTGATCTATGTTAGTCAAAATTTGTCAAAAATAGATTGAAATCATGCTAAGTGTTTCTTTCACTTGTAGGTTATGCATTGCGGGTGCCTTTGATGATGGAGATTATTGCCTTGCAAATTGATGATGGGCGGTCCCCTTTTGGATAGCATATGGTTGTGTTCGATGTGAACTTCTATCTATCGTAGACGACTATGTTTGATGGTTATCTACGCGTTATGCACTTGTTTGATGTGAATTTGATACAATTATGCCGGATTATCTATTTTCTCTTCATGTTTTTAATATATATTGTGAATATGTTGTGCTGGGTGTACTGGGGAATTGAGGAAGGGAAAATATAATGTGTACATTTAATTTGCAGGGAATTTTGGAAAACAATAAAAAATTAAAAATTGTGACCTCTTTGCCATGTGTAATACATGGAAAAGAAAAGCGTGTCGCCTGCATGTGCAATCTGGCATCTCCCACTGGCCATTTTGGCAACTTTGTCGTGAGGCTTTCGAGAATACACAATGCAAAGATTTTAAAATTTGGAAAAGCATGTGTCGCATGGTTTAGGATATACACTAAAATAATTGCTCATGGCAAAGAGGAGGTACACGGCAAACAACTCAAAGTCATACCATAAATTCAAAAAATGCACGGAGTAAATATTTCAAGAAAATGATGTCTATTTGAGTTTACACACGGCAAAGGCCTCAAACCACATTTTTTGTCGTGTATTAGGCCTCCTTTGATTCATAGAATTGTCCCAAGAATTCCATAGGATTTACACCCTATGGATTTTTTCCTTTGGATAGTGTTTGATTCATAAGATTGTATCCTGTAGGAATTTTTTCCATAAGAATTGGGTAGTGTATTTTCATAGAAAACTTAATATGAGGTCAGACTTCATGGAAAAATCCTGCCAAGATTTCCTATGCATGTAGGATTCCATTGGATATGGCAACTCAATCCTATACAATTCATATCCCTTTATGTTTCCTACACTGAGAATCAAAGGAGGCCTTAGGCAATGCACACGATCAAGATTTTCCCGGGTTATGAGGAAAAAGCACAGAGCAAAGTTTTTTTGCAGGAACATGTGTACTCTCTCTCTCGTGTGTAATACACATAAACAGGGTTGTCATTTGTTTTTTCTCCTTTGCGAGTATTTTGATAGTCGGCAAAAAAACAGATTTTGATAGTGAAAGTCACCGATCTTCATCTTTGAAAATGAGATGACACATGTGCACCAATGTTGCCTCATCCATCAAAAGAATAAGATTGTCGTGGGAATACCACGGAGTGTACCATTGAAACAGGGACCAACGAAATGGACGGCGGTGACATAAAGTGAATCGTAGACAGTACAGGTACGCTCGAGATACCCAGATTCTCATTAGACTTGTTTAACATTGATAAGACTTATGGTCATTTGCAATAGATATTTAATGTCATTTAAATAATGGTTTCTTCTAAATAACACATATATTTCATATCGTTTCACACATGTAAAGATATTCATCATGTTTTGAACATACAACTTTAAAGTCTATTCCGTACCCGATGAAACCGCAATGAGAACTTGTAAACCTTTCTTTGCGAACCAAGACTAAACTGTAATTGATTGAATATATGTGTAAAATCTACATAGAATGTTTGTAAAATGATTATAACATGTGTGACTATTTGTGCAATATATACTACTACCTCTGTTCTATAATATAAGTCTTCTTAGTAAGCTCTTTTAGCTTACTACAAAGTCTCATATTGTGGAACAGTGATCTTAAATAATTGCATGTCCCTAAAATTAATTGAAAGAATTAAGAAAAAAATTAATTTTAAATTCTAGAGAAATTGTAGAATTTTTTTTGGAAATCTTTTGAAATAATATTGTTTGGAAATTTATTGATATTATTTTTGGGTTGAATACATCATATACATATTCACCCCACTCACAATGACTCCGCTTTCTAGGTCTAGTCAAAGTCAAAAGTTTAAAGCTTGACTGAATATTCAACATTTATAATATAAAATCTATGGTATTAGAATAATCACAAAGTATATTTTTATATTATATATATCGAAAATAATGGGCTACTCAGCCGGCTAGCTACGCACATGCAACTAGCCATTGGATCAACTACATAGATCACTTGATGTGAACACAGAATCACAACCTCTCCTAACGGCGTTACACCCGGTGCAGATTTGCTAATTCCAAACCACCACCATGTCTATCCACAAAACTAACTTTCCATATGGAAAGACCACATATTTTTTACAGCCACAAACCATGAGGTACTCATAAATCAAACATCCACATTACATACCACAAATTTTATTGTCCACAACAAAGCTCCATGGTGATTTGCTTTTACCTTGGACCGTGGTTGTGGACGAGCGGTGTGGACGAATTGCTTTCACCACGATTAAAAGCGAAACACTAGAAAAAACAAGCCATCATTCGGGGCCATGGAGCTGTGGCATGGACAGATGCTTTAGCTACCATGGTGGATTTGCTGATATGGTTCAAAAGAGAAACACCATGAGCATCAGCCATTGCTTGCGATCATGGTCGAACGACATGGATCAATGCTGTTCGCAAACTCACACCATGGAGAACGGAAAAATGGGATGTCGTTAGGACACGAACAACCCATCCCGTTTCATCATGATCCCGTCTGTAGTTGTGGTCTTTATATCCAACGGCAGGCACCACGTGCGTAGGTAGCCGCCATTATATAAAATTCACGTCTTATATGTATTTGGTATTATATATTTAAATGTTTTTATATTACTAATGAAACTTTATAAATTTTGACTTGGAATCTATGCAGAACACGATCTAAATAAAAACAACATGAGGTAGACACTACGCGGCTTGTAGGCACTGACATGGTCTTACTTGCATCTTTCAGGTCAGAAAGCGATGGTAGGACTTCACATATGATTGTTGCCAACTCCAACCAATGAAGACAGATAAGACCCGAGGGCTCTTATTCTCCCTTTCTTTCTCTCTCTCTCCTCCCTCCTCATGAGATTCTTTCCCTATTCGATGACTCCTCCTTCCCGGATCCGGCGGCTTTGCTGCCGGTGACAGGGAGAGGGGAGTTGGATCTCCTATGTATATAATCCTAGTGATATAAGTATGCATACGCTAGTTTGTTGTTATGTCGGCGGGACGGTTTCTGCTAGGGTTGGCGAGTTGCCCCGTGCAGGAGATGGTGGTGGTGAGGCTGCTCGTGGAGCTCCGATGGTCAGAGCCGAAGGCGAGGAGCGGCGTCCCTCTTCAACCCTAACAATAAAGCTCGAGCATCGAGCTCCTACCCATGGGGATCTGCAGTTCCTCAATTTTCTCCTCGTGGCCATGGTGACATACTAGAGGGGAAAGAGGAACAGGCGATTTCTCGAGTTGGTGCTTAGCAGGGAGATCTGATATGTTCGGGTGCACACACACACTCTAGAAGTTGTTGTTGATGGAGTTCCTTAGCGCTAGCGATGCTTCGCTAGAGCTACTCTTGGCCAAAGGCCCCGCTCCATCCCGGGGAGTGTTCTCCCTCAAACTTCCGTCCTCTATGTGTGAGTATCTTGTTCGACCTTAGCCTAGGATTCATTGTCAGCGACGCCCAAAGTGGTTTGTTCCTTGGTAGCGGCGACAACGACTGGTACTAGAGGTTTCAGTTCGGCGGTGGAGAAGGAAAAGGACCGGATCGCATGTTCATGTTGTGCTTTAGGGTCCTACCTGCAACTTCTCAGCCATGTGATGTATTATGTTTCTTTGTTGAGGGGATTCTTGTAAACTTGTACCAACCACCCGAGTAAGGCCATCTCCAATGGCACCCCACAAACGGATAAATCTAGCTCATTTTCCGGCTAGACAGTACTAGGAGATGCGGTGCACATGCACCAAATTGGACAAGGGTCTGTTTGTGTACTCTTTCCAGTGCAAATCACACAAAAATGGACAAAATTCCTGTCCAAAATGGGGGTCTTGGCTGGAGATGCCCTAATGTGAGCTTCGAGGCCCTTCGGGGTCTCTCTTGTTTAAAAGAAAAAGGATAATACCATGAAGACGTGCACCTACCTCTCGTTCTTCTTTGATCCGAGTGGTGGAAATTTTTTTAAATAAGACAAAAGATTTGTTATTTCCATTAATATGCAGAAGTACAGAGATGGCCAGTTTATTTACGAAAAACCGGCTATACACAAGAACCCTCAGCGACCGTCATGAAACATACGACCTTAGCGAGTGGCACACTCAGCCACCCTGACTACCCACAAAGCTACACAAACGCCAAGCTCGACTGACCTATGCTAAACAAGTGGCTCCTCAAGAAGAAGCTGGCAGCTCCAATTCTAAAGACAAGCTCCAGAAAGAAGATGCCGCAAGACCAGCGCGGAAGAAGACCTTCACTAGGAAAAATCTAGTGGTGAAAATTATATCATGTGTGTTTCACTATGAAAGATCTTGCATCGATGTTCAATGCAACAAAAACTGAACACCACCGATGGTTGATTTTTTTCTTAAAAATATATGTGCCGATCCTATCGACCCGTACAGAGGGAACAAAAATATATGTGCCAGTTTGTTGTAAATTCCGAAAAAAAAGCTTCCTTCGATCCATAACAAGTGTGGTTGATTTAGTATAAAATTGTATTCCTGTCCTGCTGTTTGATTCAGAAAACCGTCTGGAGTGTATCATCCTTGCCTTGATCGTTTCTCCTGCAATTCTGCAACGTCCCACGACCAAGGCCGCTCCACGCCTCCACGCTGCCAGCTCGCATCTTGGATTGAATTCAGCACTGTGTAGTTCTTGTGAGTGTGGTGGGTTCGTTCTTCGTTGGTGCTATGCCTGTAACTGGACTCAATTGTATGCATCGTATCCCTGAAGTGTTGCAATTGAAACTGTCAAAAACGAAGAAAAGAAATGCTACGATTGACTGTACCTTGGCGCTGACAGCATTTTTTCTTTCTGAGGAACGCTGACAACACTAGTTTTTTCGAGACTTGCTGACAACACTGGCCAAGTTCTGGGCCTCTACATGATTTCGGCCTGAAAAATGAGAGTGGTCATTATGACAAATAGAAGCCCACGCACCCAACTAGAGTGCAAGAGGAGCTTATCAGTGTAAAGCTTGGTGGCATCAAGAGTTTCCCCAAACACTTCACAATGGCGCTTGAAATAGTGCATCATGAAGTTCTTGTAGAAAACTTATGGTAAAACCAAACATGGTTCTTATTGATCCTCCCTCATGGTTCTTGATCGGCATTGGGTAAAGCTTGGTGGCACCAAGAGTTCCCCCAAACACTTCACAATGGCGCTTAAAATACTACCTCGTGAAGTGCTTGTAGAAAACCCATGGTAAAACCAAGCATGCCTCACATGGATCATCTCTTCTGGGTCTTGGTTAGCATCGGGTGAAGCTTGGTGGCACCAAGAGTTTCCCCAAACACTTCACAAATGCGCTTGAAATAGTGCCTCGTGAAGTTCTTGTAGGAAACCCATGATAAAACCAAACATGCTTTGCCTCGATCCTCTCTTCTGGTTCTTGATTAGATTCGTGTAAAGCTTGGTTATACCAAGAGTTTCCCCAAACACTTCACAATGACACTTGAAATAATGCCTCGTGAAGTGCTTGTAGGGAACTCATGGTAAAACCAAACATGCTTTGTATTAATCCTCTCTTCCTATTCTTTGTCGGCATTGAGTAAACCTTGGTGGTACCGAGAGTTCCCCCAAACACTTCACAATGTCTCTTAAAATAATTTCTTGTGAAGTGCTTGTAGGAAACCCATGGTAAAACCAAACGTGATTCACCATTATTACAACTCTTATGGTATATTACAGGTGTCTAGTAAATGCTTAGTTACACCGAGAGTTCCCCCCAAACACTTCACATAAGCCCTTACAAAGGTACTTAACAACGTGCTTGAAGGGAACTCCTGGTAATACCAAACGTGATTTGGCGTGGATACATATCTCTTGGCTTTTGACCCGCAATATCAATTGAATGCTTGGCTACACCGAGAGTTTCCCCAAACACTTCACACGATACCTCAAAGGTGCTTTGTAAAGTGCTTGAAGGGAACTCCCGGTAATACCAAACGTACTTAATCGCCTTTTTGACATATGGACAATATCTAGTAAATGCTTGGTGACACTGAGAGTTCCCCCAAACACTTCAGAATACCCCTAAAAATGCTTCCTGAAGTGCTTGAAGGGAACTCCCGACGATGCCAAACTCGATTAATTCTAATCGTATGTATATGGTTTTCATATGTGCACACGCGCTCCCAAAACCTATCAAAAAGTGTTGGTTCCCAGCCAGAGTTCCCCCAAACACTTCACTATTCATAGCTCCCTATCCCTGCACTGAACACTTATGAAAAAGTGACAATGCAACAATGAGGCATGAGCTAGCTACTGAAGTGATTTGAGGAGAACTCCAGGTGACGACCAACCAGAACTAGCCATGACTCTTGTTCTCTCATATGGACCACACTTGTTTAATCTGCCCTGGTGATGAGCGCATAGCCGGCCGCTATTTATAAGTGTAGACGATAGACTATAAGACGTAGTAGCAAATTCGTTGCCTCCTGTGGACAGGGGTGTGCAACAATGCATGCAACAAGCTCTTAGTGCCGGATCGATGAACCTAGCTACCAATGCACCTAGCCGTGATGGAGCCTAGATTAGAATGAAGCTAGCTGCTAGAGCAACGGGAATCTAGTGAGATGTGACCCTTTTGTGCCTAGATTTACAGCTCCGAATCATGCAAAAGCTCATGGAGTAAAGGCGCGTGGCCAGCCTGCAAATTCCTTATCAATGTCGTCTTCGTCGTCGCCCGGTTTCTGTCCACGAACATTTCTGTCAGCGTGCCCAAAGGGACATAGAGACCATGTTGCAGTATAATTATCATTATCCCAACAGGTGCAAAACGTCGTTGTGCAAGTTGCAGACATACTGGCTGGGATTCCGGGCAATCTTTGCTAAAGTAATAGTTTTGTTGCATAAAATGCTCTATCTAATTGATGGATTTTGCAGCAGTACTGTGCTGTGGTGCAGTATATCGTAATAAAGTCACAAGGAACTTCAGGTAGAACAAGTAATTGAAGTGATCAGGTACTTAGGCAAAAGAAGAAGAACTATTTCCTGCATCTATGATATGGAGTATCATCTGCGTCCTTGATATATGTTGAAGTGTTGAACATTTCGCACTGTTGAAGGATGGAATCGATGGATACAGCTGAGGACAAGGCCGTGTTTATATGCACAGTTAAAATAGTGGGTTCGTTGATAGTTTAATGACCTGCTAGTGTACTAGTGCTACTAGTGTACTCCTACTACTACCTCTATCTTGAAAAGGATGTCGCAAATTTATCTAAATTTGGATGAATTTATATACTAAACAGTGTCTAGATATATTCAAATTTAGATAAATTTGTGACATACTTTTCAGAACAGATCTAGTACTTTTCAAAGGCTGTGACTTCTCTGAAATGTACCATCAGTAGCAGTTGCAGTATGTGCAAGTTGAGAGATATGCTAGCTGGGATCCTGGGTGATCTTTGCTAATAATTAGTTGCAGAACATCTCCACGGATCTTATTGGTGGATGTGGTCGTTGCAGTATTGCTGTATATTGATAAAGTGATGAGAAACTTAGGTAGAACAAGCGAAAATGTTTTCCGCGTCTGTGACATGCTTGACGTCCCGCACTGCTATGCAGCAGGCCCGGCCAAGGGTGCTACATCTATTTAAATAGAAATCAGTGCTTCTGTACAGTGTAGACACTTGGTTTAGTACCTTGATGACCTACTAATGTACTACCACTCCTCAGTTTTCACAGGATGTGGCATCTTTAAGTGCGCCATGTTGAAGAGAAGAGCAGGTGTGGAGATGATCTTGCACTAGTGACTTATGTATTTCCTCCGTCTTAAAATAGATGTCTTAAGTTTTTTAAAATTTAGATGAATCTATATACTAAATAGTGTCTAGATTCATTCAAATTTTGGCAAATTTGAGACAACTATTTTGAGATGAAAGGGAGTATGAATTGAGCATGATATCACCATATACATGAACAAAGTACTCCACATATCTTTTGCATGTCGGTAGTCGGTGGGACTGACAGGTTCTTCAGAACAAATTTAGCAATCATGCAGACAAATAATGCTAAATCACATGCACCTAATATGGTACTACTATTTCCCATTAGAAAACACCAGTCTAATCCAACGGGCTACTTTGTCTGATTATGCGTGACTGTATGGGCAGCCAGCAAAAAGTGAGAGAAAAGCTTTTGGCACTGATGGGGACATGCTCTCTACCACCAACAGGATCGGTGACTCGTATTCCCAAATCCCAAGACCATACAATAGTGCGAAAAGCTACAAGAAGGTGTCCAGGTTCAGTGTACGCGATCCCCGTCACTGCAGGACATTGCTCAAATAAAGCTGAGTACTCAGCTGAGATGACAGGGCTCAAAGCCGGTCAGATTCAGATTAGCAAGGCTAGGCCTGGCATGGAGATATTTGGCCGTATAAGTATCTTTGGGGGACCATCATTGGCAGAGGGCAAGATGAAGACGATGCTGCGTCAGGGGCTGTTCTTCTTCCTCGTGATGTAGAAGGAGGAGAAGAGGTCGACAGGTCGTCGTCGTCTCGCATGGAGTTCCCCCGTTCACTTCTTGGCTCTCGTTCGTTGTTGGTTCGGTTCAGGTAGGGAGGAGGGTTTTGCTGATGTGATCTATCTCCCTTGTGTTTGTTCGTAGGGGATATGGTGGAGATGATGCATCTTCTTCTCCTCTAGCTGCTTGTTGTTTGCGGCTTGATCCTGTGTTGTATCTGGGCAAATAATAAATCTTTCGCGTTCCCCATCTCTTTTTGGTTACTCGTGTTTTGTTTTGCAATCGTTTCTTATGGCTGGAAGAAATGCTAATGCGGATGCGTGTTTATGGGTGGGATCATGGCTGTGATTGTGGTGTCTCAACTTCGGGCCATGTCAATGAAGAAACTTCAAACGCAGGCTGCTGACCCAATATACATTCTGGTGTGATACAAGCCGTTGTCTGTAAAATTCAGGTACAGAGAGATGGCATGCTGTAGTTCACACCACACGATTAGCTCAATCTTTTCCATACTTGCTGGATCCGATAATATTGATATTCCTACTGGTCCGTAGCATGAAAGCCCTAGTGATGTCTACTGCGGCCTCTCAGTCGCAGCCCCTTCCGGCACTTGCCATATCAGGAGGCAACTGTGTGACAACACTTGTCAAATTTTAGGATTTGGCAAAATTAGATCTTATCGAATATAGAATTTGGCAAAATGGCAGAAATTGAACTTCATATTGCTCCATTTTATTCAAAACTTGTCAAAAATAGAAGTTTGAACTCATATTGCTCTATGTTTTTTTAACAAGGGGAGGGGTCTTTACAAATTGTAAATATGCCTCTCAACAAAAATACACTGAAAAGTAGGCATGCTATTTCACAAAAAAATACCCTGGAAAGAAAAATAAAAAGCAATCTAGTCCAACATCTTCTCCACCGACAACGAGACTCCGATGCCGACCTCCTTCGACCTGCCTTCAGGGAAGAATCACTTGGCTGCGGGGAGGAGTGAAGCGCCAGCAAGGATCCCGAGAAAGGGCCTTCGTCTTGGAGGTTGATGTTGCGCTGTCGAGGCAGCGTCTTGGGTGGCCATCTTGGCCACAGATCATGTCGATGAACATGTCGACCATGAGATGTGCTCTGGGATGAAGCAGATGGGTGGCAAGGCTTGCCGCCTCTGTCAACCACCTCAGACGCCCGCAGACAGCATCAACAGCAACGCCTCTGCTTCCTTCTCCCTCACCACCGAGGATGGCTGAAAAGAAAAGCAGAGGCAGAACTCCGTCGTGGTGCGTGCGCAGATAATACCACCAAGCCGATGTTGAGCTCGCTTTGAAGTAGTAGCACTCCACCTCGCCTCCACGGCCGGCCATGATTTCTACTGAAACTTCGCCCTTCAATAATCCCGATCTTTTCCCCTCGCCATCTGCGGTGACCCAGCATACCACTGCATGATGTAGTATACTATAGTCATGGATAACACCAGTGAAACACCATTCACTAGTATTACATCCCTCAGAATGGCACAACAGAAACACAGCGGGTCCAATACATGGCTAAAGGTTACAACTCACCCTTTACACAAGATCCAGAGAACACTCTAGGTTAAAGAGAGAGAAAGAACTTCTTATGGAGAAGAATCAAAGATAAATAACGCAAGAACTATTATACTATTAAGTCTAGTATTTTGGCTAAGAGGTTGGCATTGCTGCTATTGCAACGTACTATAAAAATAGGATCTTTGGCTAGAGATTATATTCCTATCTAATCAGTAACTTCGTCTTCAATTGAGTTGAGGTATATGTTGACTTCATTGTCTTCATTGAAGAACTTTGGCTTTGCATGATAAGTCCTGGAGCATAACTTGATGTGGTTGTTGTCTATTCCGGCTTCAGAATCTAGCAAGGGTTAAGAAGATACTTTGAGTACGAGCGTACTCAGCGAATTCACTAGAAAAGGAGTGTTTGATGCACTATAACTACAGACACAAACCATACGTCGTAGGCAATGCAAGTTTTCATAAACATTTCTTCAAAGTTTGCTTTTATTCTGAAAAGCTATGTCTGTCAGCCTTCACGGGTTTACAGAACTTTTATGGAGTTCCTTTCCCGCCGCGTTCGCAGCTCCTTCCCGGAACAGGGAGTAACAAGTTACAGTTCTTACACTCTGCAAAGGTGCGTTACTTTATCCATGAGAGATCAACTCTTTGTTGCACAACCGGGTAGCTTATTCCCGTCTACAATTCCATGATGTGGGGCCCAAAAGATGATCCAAGCCAATCACTGCCCCTTCGCGACCTTGCATGCCTCCTTGGTGTACACCATGCCCACATAATGAATTACATCAATGGTTGGTACAAACCGTTAGATGCCAGAACTATCATGGGACGATGAGGGTTCCCACTCATATGCTGCATATCCTCTACGAATTACCAATTAATATGCACGCTTCGAGGATAATACCCACGACCTGCACATCCGACTGCATGCGAGAGGAAGAAGATACAGCTGACTTCTCCGTCCCATTCCAAATCTCATGGTCAACGCGTAATATACGGCGCAAGAATCACTGGCGACATTGGTTGTTAAGTCCTAGATGATATAGTTCTGAAGAGTGGTATTCCAACTGTCAGTTTTAATAGATTAGCTGATCACCCTGGATCAGTAACCAATAGTTCACATTATTATAGAAAATAGTGTTTTTAGACCTTTTTCAAATGCAGGTGATAACAACACTGGATTTGTAAAATACTTTTTTATAGAAAATAAACAAAGGACATGAGCAAGTGCGAACTTGCCTTTTGTGATTGCAAGATTATGCACTCATGGTCTTCGAGTCAGTATAAGATCTAAAATCTGAAATCAGCATTATTGGTCCGATAAGGAATAATGTTTAAAGAAGCAATATGCTTTTATGCGTAAGTAATGTGATGCACGTTCTAAACGCAAATCCCGGGGATAACGTTGTCCTAGGGTTTGGATTCCGGACATGGTTACTTTGGAATGTGTGGTTCTTTTAAATAGGTTTCACATTTGTGCTTCTATTAGAGTTTATGAGTGGTTGTGAGCAAGACATATGTAGTAGTAAAATATATATACTTATGACATACTAGTCAAAATTTCTTATATAAGAGGTCTTGTTTGAAGTGGCAAAAAGAATAACCTGAAAAGAAAAGGTTTCTGTTCTAAGGTCTAGACAAGCTTTGTTGTTAGTTGAGTTGGGTAGCTGTTATTTATGTTTGCTCGAATGGTTTGGGTTTGATATGTTTTTCTAACTTAACTACTTAAGACCAAAGTTAACTATAAAACATATAGTAATATTTATAGTATTATATTTAAATTCTTGGAGACTAAAGTTAACTTTAAAATATAGATAGTTTTGAGAGCATAATACTTATAACATTTGTATCTTGTGTATCTGGAATGTTTCTTTTAGGTTACTTAATATTAGTGATCCTTTTACTTAGTGTAGTGGTTTCTTGATTTTATAATGGAGTAGTATCATTTATCTTTTATAAATGAGTGGTTGTAGTTTATAAATCAAGATGTATTATTACTTAACTATTTATGGATTTATTATAGTGTGGTGGTAGTTTTTGTAATCTGGTGGTTAAAGTAGATAGGAATGATCTGATTTATTCACAAGTTGTTCTATAAGGTTTTTTTATTATGAATAGGAATTTTTTTAGAATGTAGTCTTCACTTAAGGTTGAAGATAATTCTAAAATAAAAACATTCATAATGTTTTAAACCATTATGGCTTCATATTGTTAACATTTAAATTTAATACTATTTATGATACTTAATGTACTCATTTTAGGAATATTAATAAATTTTATTTATCCTTATATGAATTATTAATGAAGTAAATAAGTTTAAATTTGAGTTATTAAAATATTTGAACTTTTATTTAACTCAAATGTAGAATATTAGATTTTTAACATGTAGATATTATTTTTGTGATATTTTTGGTATATTACATTTATTTTTGTGATTTATAAATAATAAGGTATGATTTTTATAATTCTTATTACTTTATAATTACTTAATAAATAATAAGTATTTAATTAAGTGAAATAATAATGCATGATTATAATTTTAAATTATAATTCTTATTGTGCTAGGATTTTTGGTATTCTATTTATATTTTTAATATTCACCATTAATTAAATATAAATTATTAAAGTTTAATTACTTATAAGACCTTTATTAAGTAATATTTGTTAAAATAATTATCACAGTAATATTTGGTAATAGTTTTAAGTTATAGATTTTATTTTTCTGAAAAGTTTCATATATTTTACACATTTTTCTGATTTATAAATCAAAAGTTATTAATTAAACAAGATTTAATCATTTATTTGATTTCTAGAATATTAATAATTAAGTTTATAACATTTTATCTATTTCTTAAACAGGAAATACTTTTTACACCACACCTAAGACTAACCTGAGTCACTGACTGGTGGGCCAGTGGCCACCTCAGCACACTGGTTAAAAAATGCATTTGTTACTGACCTTCTCTCTACTCCCAGTCGATGACAAATGGGCCTTGGGCCACGTCACCAACCACGCGAGACAAAGACCTGTCAAACTAGCTGACGTGGTTCGATCCTGAGGTGACCATGATGTCACTCGAGTTGATCCTCACTGGTTAAGGATCAATCGATCGATCTGGTGTATGCGCGGGTTTGTGGCTAGATTCGTTGGACAGAGGAGAATGAGGCGACCCTATTGGTGCTGGCGCCGCTATCTAATGTTGATCGGAGGGCAACCGAAAATGAGCTTCTGCGGCGGCCAGCGGCGGTGCTCAATGAAACTAGGTCTACGGTGAGATTTAGCAAGCGAAATTAGGGTCCAGAGATGCGTAAGCTTACCCTGATGACGATAGAGCGGTCAAGGAGGCTTGGGGAGGCGTGACGACGGCGAATCAACGGTAATGGCCACGGTGGCCGAGGAAAAGGAATGCTCGATTTCACATGATTCCCAACGAGTGGGCCTCCGTGCTTGGTCTTAGGTGGTTCGACCACGGCGCTTCAACAGTGGCTACCACGGCGAGGTGGTCGAGTCGTTATCGAACGATGATCTCCGAAGAGCTAGGTTTTCGGGTGCGGAAGGAAAGTGAATCTGGAGAGCGAGATTGAGGATGAGGACGAGCAGGGGTGTCGCGGTGGCCTCCTTATCCTCTCATGGTGACGGCGGCGTTGATCTTGGCGCAAGGACGACGATGACGGCATCGAGCGGCGGCGAGCTCCTCCAGCGAGTTGTCTGTGTGCGTGAGGATGACGACGATATGTTGTTTTGCGGATAATCCCCTAGCGTTTCTTTCTTCTCAACCCGCAGTCCTTCTCTGGCCCTACTTGTCAGTCACAGAAGAGAAATAACTGGGCTGGTTACTGGGTTGTTGTGGGCTGCCCCTGGGCGTCAGATAAAAACAGAGATGTTGGGCCACGGCCAAGTAATGTTTTTTATTTGTTTTACCTTTTTCTATTTGTTGTTTTCCCTTTCATATTTGAATTTGATTTATAATTTGAACTTTTCTTTGTAGGGTTCATTTGTTTGATAATTGCAAGAATGTTGAAATATATTTGGTATCATTTGTGAACTTTTATTATATAATATTTTTATTTTCTTTTATTTTCTCAATATGAACCCCTTTTAATAATTTGTAGAAGCTTTTCTTATTATATTTCTTTCCTCATTTAGTTATGGATTTCTTGAATGATGTATTCTTATTGTTTATAAGACTTAACTCTAGTTGGCTCAGAGTTTGAATATAAATTTTTATATGTATAATGATCCTATATCATTATTTGATGCATGAAATATAAAAGAAATGAATATGTTCATTACTACTTCCATTGATTTGGAAAATGGAAATTGTATCTATTCTTTTATGATAAGCAAGGAAGTTTAGGATTTTGGATTATGATTATTTACCCTAGGGTTTAGGGTTTTTAATATACTTAGACTCCTATATGGATGTGGTTAAAGATTCCATAACTAAGCATATTGTTTTCTGTTTGGGATATTTGATGACATCACTTTTAGGACTAGAAAGTTATATTTAGAATGTTTTATAGAAAGTAATTGATAAAGATATATTTAAGCACATATAATTATGATGGTTGGAATTGGCAGAGATGTGCTTATGTGATTTGTTATAGGAAAATGTTCCTATCAAGTGATATAGATATAAGATGAGGAATTCTTAATATGAAATAGATATTATACTTGGTTTTAAGATTTAGAGTTGATTGTTTACCAAGAATTACTATCTTCCATAATTCATAATTCTAGACTTATTATTAAGGAATTCCTTTCCTAGATATACTACCTTTCTCTATCTATCATCATGATTAACATGATGATTTTTACTTCATAGTACTATTCTCATTCACTGATTAACCTTCTAAACTCATGGATGAATCAAATGAGTTTGATACTAAAATATTTCATAACTTCCACATATCCTTGCTTGATTGTATCTACTACTCTACTGTTGATAACCTTCCATCCAACAAATAGTTCCTTCTAACTCCACTCATAAACTTCCTTAATCATTCATTAATAATGTATCTCTATTAGTTGTATGAATCCAACTACCTTTCTCTAAAGTTGACTATCCTCTAAAATGAATAACACCACTTCTATAACTCTATGCTACACTAGCTTTAATTGAATAATATAATCCTATATTCACTTTAATCCAACCCTAATTAAATTTATGTGGCTTGCAATGACTACTCTAGGGTAACTTATCTCTTCTAAGGTTCCAATCATGTTCTACCCACCAGTATTACTTATACTAAATATAAGCATTCAATATTGGTGGCTAAAGCATCACCATTATAATCCTTTATCATTTATTGCTTAAGTTCTTAGTTGGCTAAGCAAAGCTTTATCTACCCTACTTTTCCATTGTCTTGAAATTATCTTCTTAGTACCTCATATTGGATTAAGGTTATTTATGGACTATGCCCTCTTTAAAAGATTTAAGTAGATGTTATGATAAGATCAAGAAATAGTAGATCAAGAATTGATAGTTAAAGAATTTGTGAATCAATGGGGAATTACCCAACATTGATGAACAACAGATATTAAGATAAGTTCCATAAAGATTGCTATAGAAAGAAATATATATAGTGGATGATCTTGACTTAGTCTCTTTCCAACTCCAAATCATTAAAGAGTTTAAGATTAGGTATTACTATGATACTCATAGTAGGAATAGGTAAGAATAAGATATGTCAACATTAATCATTGCATTTTTTATAATTCTAGTGGTAATCTTAACTTAGTATTCATAGGTTGATATGATGAATAGTATGATATGATCCCTTAAGGATCATATATGAATCATTTAAGCAATGTATTATGAGTGACATTTTATTATATCTGGTCTACCCTTAGACCAAATCATGTTTAAATAAATAAGGTTTTAGCAAAATTCATATTGAAACTTATCACAGTTAACCTGATGATCTACTTCAATTCCATCAAGTTAAAAGTAGCTTCAATCAATTTGACAAGTTCTATTTTAAAAGCGCGGAAATTATTCATATTTTCTATGCATGAATGCAATGCACACATCTGGTTCATCTTATTTCCGAGCTCTAATGCTGGGATGTTACAGACTACCCCCCTTAAAATAAACTTCGTCCTCGAAGTTCGCAAACTCTGACGTTTCGGAGTAAGAAATTGTTTTGCAGTGGTTGCTATATACTCCACTCCATGATGATCTTAAATGGAATTATTTGGAGTATTCCATAACCTGATTAGATATCCTAATCCAATTCTTTTTATTTAGTCATCAAAATTTATTACTATTTTAAGTACAGTTTAAAGGTTCTCACTATAATAAGTTTTCAGTTTCTATATACCCGTGTTAGTAGTCAAAATACTATCTTTCTATTCCTGTCATAGTATAGTTAATATTGGTATTCCTTACAAGATTGGATTTTAACTCATTTAGTCCATACCCATTGGAATTTCTTATTCTTAATACTTGTCTAGTTGGGTGTTCTCTAATACTTCTTAAGGGTTGTTTATTCTAGAATTGGTTGGTTAAATGTATCCCTTATCACCTTCAAGCTTATACCTTCTTAAGGTGTTTAAATAATCTTTCATTATTACCTATAGTACTTTCTTCAACTTTCATTCATAATGTTTACTCTCCCCCTTAAGTTTTACTAATAGTCTTTAAACTACATACATAGAGACCATTGGTTCTTAAACTAGAATGTTGGTTCCTGTTCAGCTTATATTTTACTGGTTTAGGGTCCGATGAAAGATTATATGGTGTATCCACATAGTTGTGGATCTCCGAAGCAAACCTTTCAGCACTAAATGTTGTACTTACTATTGGACATTTTCGCTGGGATAAAACTAACTTTGCGAAGCCTCTCGAAAGACGATCGCCTTCAAATTTTTATACTTCCTTAGGTCTTACTTAACTTAGGCCAAATTTAATGCTCTTTATGCAACCATTAAGATGATCTGGTTAACTATGTCAACCAAATACCAGTTGTGAACAAAATACCAACCGTGGATCAAAATACCGACTAGGAATTAAATACCAACGGCAGATCATTCTGGGTGGCAGGTATTACCTTACAGTTTCCGACCTACAACTGGCATTCTCTCTGAATTATCAGATCTTGAATACCCTTTTGGTTCCAAGGCATCTTCTTGGTACTTTTTCATGGTACTTCCATGAACTTGGTACAAATCTTTCATTAACTTCTTAGCATCTTACCTACTTTGAATGAGCTTTCAGTTTATCATATCTTGTTTCTCCCTACATCTTCTACACCAGACTTTCTTCCTAAGCTGGCCAAAAATGACCAATTCTCTATTTATCCTCCAAATGGTATTAATACCCCTTATATCATGCTTCATCCTTCAAGTCAGTATTCCTTATGATCTTTGAAACTCGTCACTCCCTTACACGAATTCATGTTCCTATCTATGTCTATAACATCAAGTAATAACTGGGTGTTACATCATGCATTTGCACACCTAATTAAACTTCATGTACAGATCTAGTCAATCAAGAAGATTTAGTAAGATCCAAAAGTCGATAAATAACAAAACATATACCATGTATTACACATAGGTTTTAAATAATTTACAAATGTACTAGATGTTCCAACGGTTTGCTCCATACCTATTTACACAACTATCTTACAAGAACTTCTTGTTCTTGTGGATATATCCTCACTTATTTCGGCAAACCCTTCAAACTACAATACACATTACCCTCTATATACATTATTCAAGCCCTCATCCCTTGGGATGTCGTTCCTTTCTTACTTTCATCTTCCTCTAGTGCTTCCTGGAGTTTCGTCCATGATGACGTGAAGTCCTACGACTGCCTTCTGGAGCATAAGAGCATCCAGGAGGTGCGTATTCTTGATTAGAAGTACTGAGACTGACATTAGTCATTGAAAAATGACTAGAGTTGGCGTAATCTTCCACCGAATATTCCGGGTTTTCTGGCAACGCTTCCTCATAGTAAGTTGGTTCCTTACCTTTTTCTTGGATCCAGTCATATATATCTAAGTCGATTGGATTAGTATTACCCCCATATGGTCCATAAGGCTCTTTATGGTTATAGTTGATTTCTTCTTCAATACCTGTATCAGAAGGTATAGGATTTCCTATGGTTTTACCTTGAGATTCTATTTCCCATCCATACTTGTTGGGCTCAGGGTTATTTGGAATAACTTTATTCCATTCATGTTGTTCGGAGTTGTACTTGGTCCATAGGTCTTCAGGTGGCTTGAAGTCATTTTGGTAATAGGCATAATTTTCTGAGTTTGGGTCATCAAATTCAGTTTCCTCAAACACTTCTCCTGAAGGTATGTATTTGGGATGCCTAGCTTCTTTATCCAGCTTCTTCCTACGAGCTATTGCTTTATCAGGATCAGTAAAATCCTCAATGACCGTATCTAGCTCCTGAACTAAGACTTGGTGAGTGTTATGATAAGTGTTTAGCAAAGACCGATAACGATCCATATACTCTACAGCTAGAGTAGGTTCATCTTGGACTAAGGTAGAGTGATCTAACTCATGTTCTGAGTTTGAGGTTTCATGTGGTATAATGTTGTGAGTACTACCTTCTAGAGCTTGGGATTTTTGTTCTAGGATCATGGTTATGGCTGCTGCGACGGCAATCTGGTATGCAGATGCCATGCACCTTACCTCTCCTAGTGGCATTTCTCCCTTAAGTCCTAACTTCTTGGGTAACATGATCATGACACAGTATTTAGCTAATACCTGCCCATCATAGTAACTGTAAATCTTGACCAAAAGTCTCGATTCACATTCCAAACTCCATAGAAGTTGTCGGAGATTGTCTGTCCAATCCCCTCCGTAGTCATCCAACGTCATGTTCATCACTTGAACATTCCGGGGTGGATATCGAGGTGACATGTGGAACTGTAGATAAGAAATTATCATTAGTCACATAGAGTTAAAAATCTTGGGTAATGATCGGAATTGTAATCATATAAAAGACTTATCGCACTAGTTATATAACAGGGTTATTCCCAAGTGAATATCCCTCATATCACTAG
Organism: Avena longiglumis; assembly: GCA_030063025.1. Taxonomy (NCBI): domain Eukaryota; kingdom Viridiplantae; phylum Streptophyta; class Magnoliopsida; order Poales; family Poaceae; genus Avena; species Avena longiglumis. Next base: position 16,008,756 of record CP125976.1, read on the forward strand.
AGAACTCTTTATTATCACTAAGATGTGTTCTACAGGTTCTACCCATTTACTAAAGGAAATGCACACTGGTTAAAGAAAATGCATTTGTTACTGACCTTCTCTCTACTCCCAGTCGATAACAAATGGGCCCTAGGCCATGTCACCAACCACGCGAGACAAAGACCAGTCAAACTAGCTGACGTGGTTCGATCCTGAGGTGAGCATGACGTCACTCGAGTTGATCCTCACTGGTTGAGGATCAATCGATCGATCTGGTGCATGCGCGGGGATGTGGCTAGATTCGTTGGACAGAGGAGATCGAGGCGACCCTATTGGTGGTGGCGCCGCTATCTAATGGTCATCGGAGGGCAACCGGCGATGAGCTTCTGCGGCGGCTAGCGGCGGTGCTCAACGAAACTAGGTCTACAGTGAGATTGTGCAAGCGAAATTCGGGTCCAGAGATGCGTAAGCTTATCCTGATGACGATATAGCGGTCGAGGAGGCTTGGGGAGGCGTGTAACACCCTCAGAATCGGCCCTATGCAAGTTTCAGCGATTCCCGCAAAACCCGCATAGAAACGATTCAAAGGTGCCCACCAGGCACTTTCGTGCGGGTGGAAAACGAAGTAATACCATTACACAATAGTCCATGATGGAACCCACAGAACATATATATATATATACAACAATGACTCAAAGAGTCAAGAATACAGATATACAATACAAAGATCCAAATCACCTTGAGCTAAGAGCCCTGCAAAATAACCAATGGCGTCCATAACCCTGCCCAGGCCAAGCCGGAAGGGTAACCCTACTAACGATGTCGATCTCAAAACCTGCTTAAACAAAAGGGGTGCCGACAAAGGGCAAAGGAAAAATAGAGCGGTCAGTACTGAGGCCAGTACACGGCGAGACTAGAATTCGGCGGTCCTCGCCTACATAGGTATGGTGGACTGAAGCGGCAGCGGCATGCACTAAACAACCTATAGAGACTCAATACAACTGGCGGCTATCAGATAGGGATAAGAAAGACCTATTCGGATCCAACCTGAAACTATCACCAAGCATACCCATCCTGGTATTTCCCCCTCGAGACCAAACGAGGAAGTCAACCGAGGAACTCACACATTTGGCAGTTTTATTCATTCCGTTATAGTTGCGGCAATTTCTAGTCAGATATAGATAGCATGAGTCATCCTGATATAATAAGCAGTGGGCAGTTTTAGTTAACCATTCCGTTGTAGTGGTAGTACTTACTAGTCAGATACATATAGCATGAGGCATCCCAAAACCCAGCAGTTGTTGGTAATTTTATTTAGCCATTTCGTTGTAGTTGCAATACTTACTAGTCAGATACAATGGTAACAGGTGACAACTCAAACCAGCAGTTGTTGGCACTTTTATTTAGCCATTCCATTATAGTGAAGCTGATTACTAGTCATTATAAAGTCAAATTTATAGCACTACTTTAGTTATAGTTGTCTATGATCGAGATACTGTGCTCCAAGTCGTCCATAACCGCGGACACGGCTTTCAGAAAGTTTTACCCTGCAGGGGGGCACAAATAGCAACACACGCATGATCAACCTCGAGAAAAACCAAATGAAAACCCAACGAGGCATCACGACAGAGCAATTGCAAGATTCATATAAATTTCAGGGGGCCACCCCACCAAGCTACCCGCGACGAAGTTGGCCGGCTCCGAGACGGACCCAGAGGTTTGTGACAATGGCTGTAAACGACTGGGAACCCGAAAGTGTGACTGGGCTTGTCGATACCGCGAAAACATTCCACGTTGGTTCCAAAACAATGCAAGGCTCCACCATGATAATAAATAAAGCAGTAAAGTATGGCATAAGTACAGGATAGTAATAAAGCCCCAAACTATTTTGTGGCTCCAAGAAATAAAATATGACTCAAGCTCTGTCTAGGGGGATTCATGGTCCCACATGCGGATAGTGCGAATATTCAAAGAACGGGTATCAAGTACTCGGGGTCCTACGGGACACAAGTGGACGGTTAAAAACCAAATAACATCTATTGCCCACCTATGCCTCTGCATTATTTACCTACTTCAATTTTAGTTATTAAACGATAATTAAAGTGATAATCATCTCCAACATTAAACATGCGGCATTCTTCCAACAACTATGGTACTTAACGACACGCAACAGCACTTGAGCAAGCGACTACGACACGCAAGTCCAACTATCTACCAAACAACAGGTAATAGGATGTGTCCAAGGCAATATAAGGCTGCAAGGGATATCACGGGTACGAAAACTAGAGCATCGCAACATAGATAGCGATAGATCAACATGAGGAAATAAAGAGTATAAAGTAAAATAGGTAGAAAGGGGGAGAATGATCGCCTGAAAAACATTGCCGAAGGTTCACCCGAAGATCGGGTCGACACTCGCATCAACTCATCGGCCTAATCCGTGAAGAAGCAAAACACTAGCACAAACACCAGACACACTATTCAATACTACAGCAGAAGATCAGGCATGATGCATGTATGATGTATGACATGGCAAGGATGCGATGCAATCAGGCAATATTAAGCGGAACCGAGGTCCTGACAATTAATTATTAAGTTCATGTTGTTTAGATACCCCAATTTAAATATTGCATTAACAAGGCAAAAGATAACACCGGTTTGCTACACAAATTTAAATGGGGCCAATATTAGACTAGATTCGCCCGCATATGGTCCCCATATTTAATTTAGGTGAATCATCTAGATACCCCCAAACACCCACAATATGCATGCAACCATGTTCATTTAATATGCAACAAAATCAATATCATATATTATAAAAAATATGAGGGGTCTCAGATAGGGGTCACACATGGGTTCGGCGATCTTGGTTCCAGGGGTTAGGGATCGGTCTTCGGATCTTTGGATCTGGGGCTTCAGGATCTCATGTCCGTGAAGGGGGTCTCGACGCTTCACACTCTTTGGACGCCGAGATGGAGAACTTGGAGTGTCGCGGTTCCATTGTCGGTGGCGATCTTGTGACCGCGTCGGGGATTCTTAGGTCTTATCGTCAGTTTTCGGTCTTCGGGAAACTTTGGATTTTGCTGGAGAACTTGGTTAACACGAGGAGAGCAGTACAACGACTGTTCATCAAATTCACAACCGAGACCAAAATAGCCAAAATAGCTGTTATCACCACACTGCCACCACATGCATCTTCACAGGGAAGACCGACATCATCACACACAACAAGACCTGGCCGAGACATGCGCGGGGACGAGGCCACTGGCCCGGGCGGCCGGAGACGATCATGGAAAGCGGCGCCATGCGGCCAACGGGGAGGAGCCTGGCGAGCTTGGTCGTGGCGCCGATTCGAGAGGGGATCCGCGCGCAGGACGAAGCGAATCCATGGCGGTCAGGTGAAGAGGTCACGCAGGAGGGCCAACGTAGGAGAAGGCGGGGCCCGGCGGTGGCCGTACGCGACGACAGGCGACGGTTGCTGGCCGGAGACACGAAGACGAAGACGGGTTGCAGGCCGGCGAGGCTCCAGGGAACGGTCGCGGAAGATCTCAGAGGCGTGCATGGCGCGGCTCGCGGGTCACCGAGGTCGGCGTCGGGTGACGGCCGGCGAGAGGAGGTGGGCGTCCGCAACCTGCAAGGACTGGGAGAGGCGGGGACGGTGTGGGTTTTGGGAGGCGGGGAAGCAACAGCAGCGAGCACGGGCGCGTCGGCCAGCATCGGGGGGGAGAGGGGGTGTTGAAGGGCAGCCGAGGACGGTGGGAGGGGCTCGCGCAGGGGGCTCCTGGCGGCGGTGGTTCATTTAGGAAGGAGGCTTCAGGGGTGGTTTCGAACGAGGGAGGCGGGGGGAGAGGAGCATGTCGAGCGACGGGGTAGGACGCGTGGGGAGGATGCAGAGCGGGGTCGGGCCGGTGATTGCAGGGTGGGGCCATTGGAAGTTTGGTTGAGTGCGGGTGGGTGGGTGCGTGCTTCCAACGCGTGCGTGGGTGGGGTGGAGGCGTGGGTGTTGTGCACAGTGGCGGCGGGGTGGGGGAGTTGGGGGTAGGGCAAGGGGATCTAGGGTTGGGATTAGGGTTTGGTAGAGGGGTGGTAGGCCGGCTGCTGGCTGGGCCTTTTGGGCCTGGCCGGCGGCTGCCTCCCCCGATACAAAATATTTATATTTATTATTTTTCTTTCTTTTAAAAACAAAACATTTGCAAAAAGGTTTTAGACAAATAAAAGATCCGGACGGATCTAGGGTTTTGATTTGAACAAAGAGGGAAATCTCTAGAAAACAAAAATAGGTTTTTGGGAAATTGTTTTATGCGAATAAATGCATGATCATGTCATGATGATGCACATACTAAAAACAACAGCGATTTTCTAGTATTGGTTTACCCGGGGTGCTACAATTCGACACCACTAACAATGGATCTTGCTCTCGAGATCCGCCTCATGGTACCGGAAAAGAAGGCCGATGGTCTAAATTTTCTCGTTTTGTGTAGATCTTTGCGACACCACCAAAAAAAGGGTTGTGGCTCCTATTCGTCGAGAGAGCACTCCGGTGAACAAAGAACGAAGTTAGAGGCATCAAACGATGAGGCCACCGCTGACTTCCGCGGAAGGAGTAAGAATTGCATCGATCCACCATTCAATGTATAAAATCGAATGATAAGAGTAGTGGTATGGTCGCGACTCCATCCCGCACTCAAAGCATTAGTTTGTACATGAATAGAAGACTTATGCAACCAACTCTCGGAATTCAGACTCAAGATCTCGATAAGCGAGGTTTGGAAACAAATGAGCGATGGAGATTCTCATCAGATCTGATGTAGATGACTTCGTCGTATCGGAAAACACCGGAGGATAGAAAGAAAAAAAATTTAGTGAATCTTTGGTCCACTGAAAAGGTACAACAGATGAAAGATCCATCAGATAGCATGCAGACCAGTTGTCGAAGCACCGTTAGCAAAGGATGGAAGTGAAACCCTGAAGGTACAACGGAAACCTAACCACGAGAATTCCTGGACTCGAAGAAAAGATAAGATGGCAGATTCAAAACACGAAGAGATAAGAGGAGAATAGCATAGGGGTAAGGAGTAAAAGCAGACCTAATCAGATCTATCCAACCGATTTTCCACAATAGTTTTGACACTCTACATCGGCCGTGAGCTAGGTTATCCTACAGGCTGGACCAGTGGGGTATCGTAACTGCTGAGCTCTGATACCACTCTGTAACACCCTTAGAATTGGCCCTATGCAAGTTTCAGCAATTCCCGCCAAACCCGCATAGAAACGATTCAAAGATGCCCACCAGGCACTTTCGTGCGGGTGGAAAACGAAGTAATACCATTACACAATAGTCCACGATGGAACCCACAGAACACATATATATACAACAATGACTCAAAGAGTCAAGAATACAGATTTATACAATACAAAGATCCAAATCACCTTGAAAATGATACAACGTCCGAGTACGGACAAGATTCAAATTGAGCTAAGAGCCCTGCAAAATAACCAATGGCGTCCATAACCCTGCCTAGGCCAAGCCGGAAGGGTAACCCAGCTAACAACGTCGATCTCAAAACCTGCTTAAACAAAAGGGTGCCGACAAAGGGCAAAGGAAAAAGAGAGCTCGATCGAGTCCAAGACACGCGAGACTAGAATTCGGCGGTCCTCGCCTACATAGGTATGGTGGACTGAAGCGGCAGCGGCATGCACTAAACAACCTATAGAGACTCAATACAACTGGCGGCTATCAGATAGGGATAAGAAAGACCTATTCGGATCTAACCTGAAACTATCACCAAGCATACCCATCCTGGTATTTCCCCCTCGAGACCAAACAAGGAAGTCAACCGAGGAACTCACACATTTGGCAGTTTTATTCATTCTGTTATAGTTGCGGCAATTTCTAGTCAGATATAGATAGCATGAGTCATCCTGATATAATAAGCAGTGGGCAGTTTTAGTTAACCATTCCGTTGTAGTGGTAGTACTTACTAGTCAGATACATATAGCATGAGGCATCCCAAAACCCAGCAGTTGTTGGTACTTTTATTTATCCATTTTGTTGTAGTTGCAATACTTACTAGTCAGATACAATGGTAACAGGTGACAACTCAAACCAGCAGTTGTTGGCACTTTTATTTAGCCATTCCGTTATAGTGAAGCTGATTACTAGTCATTATAAAGTCAAATTTATAGCACTACTTTAGTTATAGTTGTCTATGATCGAGATACTGTGCTTCAAGTCGTCCATAACCGCGGACACGGCTTTCAGAAAGTTTTACCCTGCAGGGGGGCACAAATAGCAACACACGCACGATCAACCTCGAGAAAAACCAAATGAAAATCCAACGAGGCATCACGACAGAGCAATTGCAAGATTCATATAAATTTCAGAGGCCACCCACCAAGCTACCAACGAAGTTGGCGGCTCGAGACGGACCTGGGGTTTGTGACAATGGTAGAAACGATCGGAACCCACCCAAGTGTGATTGGGCTTGTCGATACCGCGAAAACATTCCACGTTGGTTCCAAAACAGTACAGGCGCTCCACGCGCAATCGTAAATAAAGCAGTAAAGCATGGCATAAGTACAGGATAGTAATAAAGCCCCAAACTACTTTGTGGACCCAAGAAAGAAAATATGACTCAAGATCTGGCTAGGGGGATTCATGGTCCCACATGCGGATAGTGCGAATATTCAAAGAACAGGTATCAAGTACTCGGGGTCCTACGGGACACAAGTGGACGGTTAAAAACCAAATAACATCTATTGCCCACCTATGCCTCTGTATTATTTACCTACTTCAATTTTAGTTATTAAACAATAATTAAAGTGATAATCATCTCCAACATTAAACATGTGGCATTCTTCCAACAACTATGGTACTTGACGACACGCAATAGCACTTGAGCAAGCGACTACTACATGCAAGTCCAACTATCTACCAAACAACAGGTAATAGGATGTGTCCAAGGCAATATAAGGCTGCAAGGGATATCACGGGTACGAAAACTAGAGCATCGCAACATAGATAGCAATAGATCAACAGGAGGAAATAAAGACTATAAAGTAAAATAGATAGAAAGGGGCAGAATGCTTGCCTGAAAAACATTGCCGAAGGTTCACCCTAAGATCGGGTCGACACTCGCATCAACTCATCGGCCTAATCCGTGAAGAAGCAAAACACTAGCATAAACACCAGACACACTATTTAATACTACAGCAGAAGATCGGGCATGATGCATGTATGATGTATGACATGGCAAGGATGCGATGCAATCAGGCAATATTAAGCGGAACCGGGGTCCCGACAATTAATTATTAACTTCATGTTGTTTAGATACCCCAATTTAAATGTTGCATTAACAAGGCAAAAGATAACACCGGTTTGCTACACAAATTTAAATGGGGCCAATATTAGACTAGATTCGCCAGCATATGGTCCCCATATTTAATTTAGGTGAATCATCTAGATACCCCCAAACACCCACAATATGCATGCAACCATGTTCATTTAATATGCAACAAGATCAATATCATATATTATAAAAAAATATGAGGGGTCTCGGATAGGGGTCACACATGGGTTCGGCGATCTTGGTTCCAGGGGTTAGGGATCGGTCTTCGGATCTTTGGATCTGGGGCTTCAGGATCTCAATTCCGTGAAGGGGGTCTCGACGCTTCACACTCTTCGGACGCCGAGATGGAGAACTTGGAGTGTCGCGGTTCCATTGTCGGTGGCGATCTTGTGACCGCGTCGGGGATTCTCAGGTCGCATCGTCAGTTCTCGGTCTTCGGGAAACTTTGGATTTTGCTGGAGAACTTGGTTAACACGAGGCGAGCAGTACAACGACTGTTCATCAAATTCACAACCGAGACCAAAATAGCCAAAATAGCTGTTATCACCACACTGCCACCACATGCATCTTCACAGGGAAGACCAACATCATCGCACACCACAAGACCTGGCCGAGACATGCGCGGGGACGAGGCCACTGGCCCGGGCGGCCGGAGACGATCATGGAAAGAGGCGCCATGCGGCCAAAAGGGAGGAGCCTGGCGAGCTTGGTCGTGGCGCCGATTTGAGAGGGGATACGCGCACAGGACGAAGCGGATCCACGGCGGTCAGGTGAAGAGGTCGCACAGGAGGGCCAACGTAGGAGAAGGCGGGGCCCGACGGTGGCCGTCTGTGACGCGATTTGCAGTTCTTGGCCGGAGACACGTAGACGAAGACGGGTTGCAGGCCGGCGAGGCTCCAGGGCGTGGTCGCGGAAGATCTCAGAGGCGTGCGTGGCGCGGCTCGCGGGTCACCGAGGTCGGCGTCGGGTGACGGCCGGAGAGAGGAGGTGGGCGTCCGCAACCTGCAAGGACTGGGAGAGGCGAGGACGGTGTGGGTTCTGGGAGGAAGGGAAGCACCAGCAGCGAGCACGAGCGCGTCGGCCAAAGACGGGGAGGGGAGGTGTTGAAGGGCAGCCGAGCGGTTGGAGGGCTCACGAGGGGCTCTGGCGGTGGTTCATCGAGGAAGGAGGCTTGTGGGTGGTTTCGAGCAGGAGGCGAGAGAGGAGCAGTCGGCGAGGTAGGACGACGGGAGGATGCAGAGCGGGGTGGGGCCAGTGATTGCAGGGTGGGGCCAGGGGAAGTTTGGTTGACTGCGGGTGGGTGGGTGCGTGCTTCCAACGCGTGTGTGGGTGGGGTGGAGGCGTGGATGTTGTGCACAGCGGCGGCGGGGTGGGGGAGTTGGGGGTAGGGCATGGTGATCTAGGGTTGGGATTAGGGTTTGGTAGAGGGGTGGTAGGCCGGCTGCTGGCTGGGCCTTTTTGGGCCTGGCCGGCGGCTGCCTCCCCCGATACAAAATATTTTATATTTATTATTTTTTCTTTCTTTTAAAAACAAAACATTTGCAAAAAGGTTTTAGACAAATAAAAGATTCGGACGGATCTAGGGTTTTGATTTGAGCAAAGAGGGTAATCTCTAGAAAACAAAATAGGTTTTTGGGAAATTGTTTTATGCGAATAAATGCATGATGATGTCATGATGATGCACATACTAAAAACAACAGCGATTTTCTAGTATTGGTTTTACCCGGGTTGCTACAAGGCGTGACGATAGCGAATCGACGGTAATGGCCACGGCGGCCGAGGAAAAGGAATGCTTGATTTCACATGATTCCCGACGAGTGGGCCTCCGTGCTTGGTCTTAGGTGGTTCAGTCCACAAAGGCGCGTCCAACGGTGGCTACCACGAGGTGAGGGGTCGTCGGAGTTGACTGGAACGATGATCTTCGACGAGCTAGGTTTTCGGGTGCGGAAGGAAAGTGAATCTGGAGAGCGAGATTGAGGATGAGGACGAGCAGGGGTGTCGCGATGGCCTCCTTATCCTCTCATGGCGACATCGGCGTTGATCTTGGCGCAAGGACGACGCTGACGGCATCGAGCGGCGGAAAGCTCCTCCAGCGAGTTGTCTGTGTGCGTGAGGATGACGACGATATGTTGTTTTGCGGATAACCCCCTGGCGTTTTTTTCTTCTCAACCCGCAGTCCTTCTCTGGCCCCACTTGTCAGTCACAGAAGAGAAATAACTGGGCTGGTTACTGGGTTGTTGTGGGCTGCCCCTGGGCGTCAGATAAAAACAGAGATGTTGGGCCACGGCCAGGTATGTTTTACCTTTTTCTATTTTCTGTTTTCCCTTTCAGATTTGAATTTGATTTATATTTTGAACTTTTCTTTGTAGGGTTCATTTGTTTGATAATTGCAAGAATGTTGAAATATATTTGGTATCATTTGTGAACTTTTATTATATAATCTTTTTATTTTCTTTTATTTTCTCAATATGAACCCCTTTTAATAATTTGTAGAAGCTTTTCTTATTATTTTTCTTTCCTCATTTAGTTATGGATTTCTTGAATGATGTATTCTTATTGTTTATAAGACTTAACTCTAGTTGGCTCAGAGTTTGAATATAAATTTTTATATGTATAATGATCCTATATCATTATTTGATGCATGAAATATAAAAGAAATGAATATGTTCATTACTACTTCCATTGATTTGGAAAATGGAAATTGTATCTATTCTTTTATGATAAGCAAGGAAGTTTAGGGTTTTGGATTATGATTATTTACCCTAGGGTTTAGGGTTTTTAATATACTTAGACTCCTATATGGATGTGGTTAAAGATTCCATAACTAAGCATATTGTTTTCTGTTTGGGATATTTGATGACATCACTTTTAGGACTAGAAAGTTATATTTAGAATGTTTTATAGAAAGGAATTGATAAAGATATATTTAGGCACATATAATTATGATGGTTGGAATTGGCAGAGATGTGCTTATGTGATTTGTTATAGGAAAATGTTCCTATCAAGTGATATACATATAAGATGAGGAATGCTTAATATGAAATGGATATTATACTTGGTTTTAAGATTTAGAGTTGATTGTTTACCAAGAATTACTATCTTCCATAATTCATAATTCTAGACTTATTATTAAGGAATTCCTTTCCTAGATATACTACCTTTCTCTATTTATCATCATGATTAACATGATGAGTTTTACTTCATAGTACTATTCTCATTCACTGATTAACCTTCTAAACTCATGGATGAATCAAATGAGTTTGATACTAAAATATTTCATAACTTCCACATATCCTTGCTTGATTGTATCTACTACTCTACTGTTGACAACCTTCCATCCAACAAATAGTTCCTTCTAACTCCACTCATAAACTTCCTTAATCATTCATTAATAATGTATCTCTATTAGTTGTATGCATCCAACTACCTTTCTCTAAAGTTTACTATCCTCTAAAATGAATAACACCACTTCTATAACTCTATGCTACACTAGCTTTAATTGAATAATATAATCCTATATTCACTTTACTCCAACCCTAATTAAATTTATGTGGCTTGGAATGACTACTCTAGGGTAACTTATCTCTTCTAAGGTTCCAATCATGTTCTACCCACCAGTATTACTTATACTAAATATAAGCATTCAATATTGGTGGCTAAAGCATCACCATTATAATCCTTTAATCATTTATTACTTAAGTTCTTAGTTGGCTAAGCAAGGCTTTATCTATCCTACTTTTCCATTATCTTGAAATTATCTTCTTAGTATCTCATATTGGATTAAGGTTATTTATGGACTATGCCCTCTTTAAAAGATTTAAGTAGATGTTATGATAAGATCAAGAAATGGTAGATCAAGGATTGGAAGTTAAAGAATTTGTGAATCAATGGGGAATTACCCAACATCGATGAACAACAGATATTAAGATAAGTTCCATAAAGATTGCTATAGAAAGAAAGATATATAGTGGATGATCTTGACTTAGTCTCTTTCCAACTCCAACTCATTAAAGAGTTTAAGGTTAGGTATTACTATGATACTCATAGTAGGAATAGGTAAGAATAAGATAGGTCAACATTAATCATTGCATTTTTTATAATTCTAGTGGTAATCTTAACTTAGTATTCATAGGTTGATATGATGAATAGTATGATATGATCCCTTAAGGATCATATTTGAATCATTTAAGCAATGTATTGTGAGTGACATTTTATTATATCTGGTCTACCCTTAGACCAAATCATGTTTAACTAAATAAGGTTTTAGCAAAAGTCATATTGAAACTTATCACAGTTAACTTGATGATCTACTTTAATTCCATCAAGTTAAAAGAAGCTTCAATCAATTTGACAAGTTATGTTTTAAAAGCGCGAAAATTATTCGGATTTTCCATGCATGAATGCAATGCACACATCTGGTTCATCTTATTTACGAGCTCTAATGCTAGGATGTTACACCATCGCGGCCGGCCAGGAAGAGCTCGCGCATGCATGCTTAAGCAGTAGTAGGCAGTTCACCGTCAGAACTTTATTGAAGGGGACGTCAGTCCTCCCTTCCGCTCTCCCCTCCAATCGATGGATAAGAAGAACGAGGAGGAGGAACCCTACAACGGCATGGATCCAGGCAAAAAGATCCGTTGCTCCGCTCCGACTACCAGGCAAAAATCCCACTACCAACAAAGCATCATGACTCCTATGTACTCTACCTACTCTGGCGCCTCTGCTCCACCCATCTTGACCGGCAACGCCAGTGAGAGAGGCTTCGGATCGGCTCGGCACTCTCGGTGTTGCTCTCAGCTACTATAGCGAAGAGATAGAAAGAAATGATAGGAATGAGCCTCCACATATTGCTCTATGTTAGTCAAAACTTGTCAAAAACGAAGTATGAACTCATGTTGCTCCATTTTGGCTCGATATTTCTCTATGTAAGTCAAAACTTGTCAAAAATAGAAGTTTAAACTCATATTGCTCTATGTTAGTCAAAACTTGTCAAAAACAGAAGATTGAACTCATGTTGCTCCATTTTGGTTTCATATTGCTCTTTGTTAGTCAAAACTTGTCAAAAATAAAAGTTTAAATTTATATTACTCCATAAGTCCATATTGATCTATGTTAGTCAAAATTTGTCGAAAATGGATTGAAATCATTCTAAGTGTTTCTTTCACTTGTAGGTTATGCATTGCGGGCGCCTTTGATGATGGAGATTATTTCCTTGCAAATTGATGACGGATGGTCCCCTTTTGGATAACATATGGTTGTGTTCCATGTGAACTTCTATCGTAGACGACTATGTTTGATGGTTATCTGCGCGCGTTATGCACTTGTTTGATGTGAACTTGATACAATTATGTCGGATTATCTATTTTCTCTTCATGTTTTTAATATATATTGTGAATATGTTGTGCTAGGTGTACTGGGGAATTGAGGAAGGGAAAATATAATGTGAATTACATTTCATTTGCAGGGAATTTTGGAAAACAATAAAAAATTAAAAATTGTGACCTCTTTGCCGTGCGTAATACACGGAAAAGAAAAGCGTGTGGCCTGCATGTGCAATCTGGCATCTCCCTCTGTCCATTTTGGCAACTTTGTCGTGTGACTTTCGAGAATAGACATGGCAAAGATTTTAAAATTTGGAAAATTCAAAAGTTTGGAAAAGCCCCTGTCGTGTGGTTCAGTATATACACTAATTTATTCGTTAAAATAATTGTTCGTGACAAAGAGGAGGCACACGGAAAATAACTCAAAGTCGTACCATAAATTTAAAAAATGCACAGAGTAAATATTTCAAGAAAATAATGTCTATTTGAGTTTACACACAGCAAAGGCACGTGCGACGTCTCCATTAGGACAGCAGGCCATCAAACCATATTTTTTATCATGTACTCCCTCTGTTTTAAAATATAAGATGTTTTAGTTTTGTGAAGCAAATGTATCTAGACTACTTTTAGTATATAGGTTCCCTTTGATTTGGAGTGAATCTACACACTAGAAGAAGTCTAGATACATTTTCTTCACAAACCTAAAATATTTTATATTTTAAAACAGAGGGAGTATTAGGCAATGCACACGACAAAGATTTTTCTCAGGTTGCGGGAAAAAAACACACGCAAAGTTTTTTTTGCAGGGACATGTGTTGTTGTGTACTCAATCGTGTGTAATACATAAAAAGAGGGTTGTCATTTGTTTTTTCTCCTTTGCCGAGTATTTTTGGCACTCGGCAAAAAAAACAGATTCTGATAGTGAAAGTCAACAATCTTCATCTTTGAAAATAAGATGACACATGTGCACCGATGTTGCCTGATCCATTAAAAGAATGAGATTGTGGTGAAAATACCACGGCATGTACAATCAGAACAGGGACCGGCGAAATGGACCGCGGTGACATAAAGTGAATCATAGACGGGACAGATACGATTTGAGATACCCATATTCTTATTGGACTTGTTTCACATTGATAAGACTTATGGTTATGTGCAACAGAGATTTAATGTGATTTACATAATAGCTTCTTCTAAATAACACATATGTTTCATATCATTTCATACATGTGAAGATATTCATCATGTTTTGAACATATATCTTTAAAGTCTATTCGGTACCGATCAAACTGCAATGAGAACTTGTAAACCTTTCTTTGTGAACCAAGACTAAACTGTAATTGATTGAATATATGTGTAAAATCTACATTGTAAAATGATTATAACATGTGTGACTATATGTGAAATATATACTACTACCTCTGTTCTATAATATATATACCTCTATTCTATAATATAGGGCTTTTTAGTAAGCTCTTTTAGCTTACTAAAAAGTCTCATATCATGGAACAGATATCTTAAACAATTGCATGTCCCTAAAATTAATTGAAAGAATTAAGAAAATTTTAAATTTTAATTTCTAGAAAAAATGTAGAATTGTTTTTGGAAATCTTTTAAAATAATATTGTTTGGAAATTTATTGATATATTATTTTTGGGTTGAATACATCATATACATATTCACCCCATTCACAATGACTTCGCTTTCTAGGTTTAGTCAAAGTAAAAAGTTTAAAGTTTGACTGAATATTTAAGTACAAATATCAACATTTATAATATAAAATCTATGGTATTAGAATAATTAGAAAGTATGTTTTCATATTATATATATCGAGAATAGTGGGCTACTCAGGTGACTAGCTATGCACATGCAAGTAGCAATTGGATCAACTACATAGATCACTTGATGTGAACCCGGGATCACAACCTCTACTAGCGGCGTTACACCCGGTGCAGATTTGCTAATTCAAAACCACCACCACGTCTATCCACAAAACTAACTTGCCATATGGAAAGACCACACATTTTTTACAGCCACAAACCATGTCACAAAGGTACTCATAAAGAAAACATCCACATTACACGCCACAAATTTTATTGTCCACAACAAAGCTTCACGGTGATTTGCTTTTGCCACTGCTAGAAAACTGCTTATCCATGGGATTGATACCCGGTGGCGCATGAGCGGAAGCGTGCGTCATAGGTAAATACCCGTGGCGCACCTAGGTTACATGTGCCACACCTAACTCAACTATCCGTGGCGCACGGTCCTTGCATGCACTACAAATAAGGCTGAAGCATCCGCATCTGTCACTTATGAATGGCACATGAATGGCCCTGACATATCCATAGATAGTTAGATTATCTGTGGCGCACCACAAACATGCGCCACAGATAAGTCAGACACCATCCATATATGCTATATATATATGGTACCTTATTATGCAAAGGGTTTTGGTGCGCTAATGATAAGTTTTAAAAAATTCTGCTCTCATCCCCACCTCCCTTGGATCACATTTTTAGTCTCACAAAAAATAAAAAACACTTCAAAAAATAAAATCCTTTGACATGTTGGTATGTAATATGGTCTAGTTTGTAGAAAAATTAAAATGAATTTTAAATTTTTTTTGCAAAAACAATGTAATGACATAGTAAAATAGTCATAACTTTTGCATATGATATCGAAAAAAATGTTTAATATATCAAAATAACGAGCACAAAATTTTGTATTGGCTCGCAACGCCTTTAGGTCATTTAGCGATTTTTTAAAATCTCAAAAATTTTAAAAAAAATTATAGCAAAAAAGATTTTTTCCTGCAGAAAAAAAATTTAAGGCTACTTACGATGCGCCACGGATAAGCATGACTGGACTTTAAATAGTGCCTACCCCCCCCCCCCCTTCTCCTTCTCCTCTTCTCCTTCTTCCCTTCTCTATTTCCCTTCTTCTCTCCTTCTCTCCTCCCTTCTCCTTATCTCCTCCCTTCCTCTTCTCCTCCTCTCCCTTTCCTTCTCTTCTGCTTCTCCTCCCCTTCTTCTCCTCTCCTCCTCTTCTCTTATTCTCTTCTACTCTTATCCTACCCTTCTTCTCCTCTCCTCTCCTCTCCTTCTCCCTCCCATTCCTCCTACTTCTCCTTCTCCTATACCACTTGTCCTCTCTTCGGCAGTCACGCCGTACTCGAGCTCCTTCCCGCCTCAAGTTCTTCTTCAGCCCCGAGTGCCTCCTACAGACGCGGCCATGGCCTCCTGCACCTCCCTGCGGTGGTAGGTTGTGGCTGCAGCGAGGTGAACGATGCCGAGATAGGAGACGACGGCAACACCGACACATAAGATCTCGCTTTTTTTATTTTCAAAAATTTATCTATGGCGCACCGTATCCCATGAGCCACAGATAATTTTTCATATCCCACCCATTTAAAAAAAATATTTGTGACGCACCATACCCTCATGCACCACAGATAACTAGACTTATCCATGGTACACCTCCACATGCGCCACTGATAAAAAAATATCGGTGGCGTGACGATAGTGGCAAACGGCCTGTGCGCCATAGATAGGGTTTTTTGTAGTAGTATGCCTTGGACCGTGGTCATGGACGAGCGGTGTGGACAAATGCTTTCGCCATGATGAAAAGCGAAATACTAGGAACAACAAGCCATCATTTGGGGCCATGGAGTTGTGGCGTGGACAGATGCTTTAGCTACTGTGGTGGATTTGCTGATATGGTTCAAAAGAGAAACACGAGGAGCATAAGCCATTGTTAACGATCGAACGACATGAATTAATCCTTTTCGCAAACTCACACCATGCAAACGTCACTACTGGAAAACAGGCCTTCGGTTCGATCAGAGAAACGTCACCAGTCCCGGCCCGTCACGAACCGCGACTAGTGCTAGCACTAGTCCCGGTCCGTGAGGCCTCCAACGGCTAGAAATGGCCATAAGCACTAGTCCCGGGCCGGACCAGAGCATTAGTCCCGGTCCGAGCGGGCTAACAGCTCTTTTCGGGGACTATTAGTCCCGGGTCGTATCACGTCCCGGGACTAATTGTCCATCACTATATATACAGTCCCTGGCTAGCTGCCCTAAAGCATATAGTGGCCATTTTTCTCAAAGAAGCAAGAGAGTTCATGCCATTTTTTTCTCAAGATTTAGTTTGTAACACCTAAATCCAAAGCTTTAAAAGGTTAGAACTTCATTCTTTCATCTCTTATTGCTACTTTAGCTCTATAATGCTCTAGAAGTATAGAGATATGGATCAAATGCATGCATGCTCTAGAAGTAGCTAGAAGGATTTTGATATATATGTGTAACAAATTTTGATTAGGCACATAGTTACTGAAAATTGAAATGTGTAATTTTAGAGTTTCAGAGCTTAGAATGGAATGAGGTTTTCACTGATAGAACAATAATAAAAAACTCCACATTTATCATGTTGATTGTTTTCTCCAATTCACAAATTGGTGCATGTAAATTTTTCAAAATTAATGCTCTAGAAGCTCTCAATATAACTTGTAATAATTTTATCATGTTGTGTAATGGTTTTTGATATACTTTTACTATAATGCAGATGGTCCGGGAATGGATGTACGGTACTGACCGACGCTCTGGCGAGTTCATTAATGGCGTGCATGAATTCATCCATGTTGCTGATGCAAACAAGCACAATGGTTTTGTATTCTGTCCATGTAATGGATGTAGGAATCAGAAGGATTACTCTGACTCAAAAACCCTTCACGGCCACCTGTTGAAGTCCGGCTTCATGCCCAGTTATAATTGTTGGACCAAGCACGGAGAGAGAGGGGTTATAATGGAAGACAATGAAGAAGAGGAGGAGGATGACAACTATCATGGTTTCCCTGAGTACGGAGATACTTCCATGGGGATGTGAAGGGAGGATGAAGAAGAGACACATGATGAACCCACGATGATCTTGGTCGGACCATTGCCGATGCGAAGAGATTGTCAAACTGAAAAGGATAGGGAGAAGTTCAATCACATGCTAGAGGATCACAAAAGTTGTTGTACCCAAATTGCGAAAATGGTGAAAAGTCAAGACACTTGGAATTGCTGCGATGGAAGGCTGAGTGTGCTATACTGACTCCTCATTTGAAAAGTTGAAAATGATGAAGAATATGCTTCAAAAGATAACGTATTGCCAAGACGATGCGTTGAAGCAAGAAGGTTATGCGCCTCTAGGTTTAGAGGTTCAGAAGATACATGCATGCCCTAATGACTGCATCCTCTACCGCGGTGAGGAGTATGAGAATTTAGATGCATGCCTGGTATGCACTTCAATTCGATATAAGATTAGACGAGATGACCCTGGTGACGTTGAAGGCGAGCCCCCCCGGAAGAGGGTTCCTGCAAAGGTGATGTGGTATGCTCCTATAATACCACGGTTGAAACGCTTATTCAGAAACAAAGAGCATGCCAAGTTGTTGCGATGGCATAAAGAGGAACGTAAGTCAGACGGGATGTTGAGACACCCCGCTGATGGGTCGCAATGGAGAAAAATCGATAGAAAGTACCCGGACTTTGCAGATGACGCAAGGAGTTTAAGGTTTGGTCTAAGTACAGATGACATGAATCCCTTTGGGGAGCAAAGCTCCAGTCACAGCACCTGGCCCGTGACTCTATGCATCTATAACCTTCCTCCTTGGTTGTGCATGAAGCTGTTGCTTGCCAAAACTCACCGGCGAGCAGCGACGAGCAACACGAAGAGCCGGGAGGCTCCCAGAACTGCTGGTGGGCCCTGGTCCCTTGGGCAACGGCCCGCAAAACTCCGGCACACGTCCTGGCTTGGTTCGAGTGCCACCACCTATACCTGGTCAGAAGGTGAAGGATTGCTCATTGATTTCTGCATGGTAAACAAGTATACGTAAAATTGAGTGACCGCTCCAGTTTCCGTGAATCGGCTCCTAGAGCCGATTATCCCATGGTTCTGCATTAGATTTACGATAACATGGGGTTTTGCTTTATCATTACAAGTTAAATCGATCTACGACAGTTTAACATTTTCACCACGTAACTGGAACGTCCTACACGTAATTGAGCCTGGTATATACAAAAGATGAAGAATACTAACCCTAGAGGAGGCCTAATAACTAACGTAAAGTCAATTACCGGAATAACTTCTCTAGAACGAGTAAGCCACGTCCTTACGTACTACTGGACCGTTCAACCCGTTTGTAAGGCCTGGCTACGTAGATATCAAACTAAACCTTGGTGAGCAAGGCACAACCATAACAGATCGAATCAGCTAAATAAAGATCAAGCAAGATGCTACCCTTGCACTTGGAAAACAGTGCAAAGGTAGCGAGGTAACTAGAGGCGGCATAACTTTAAACAATTATAGCGAAAAGCACCGATGCTGGCCTCAACAAATCTATGATAGTAGTATTACTCGCCATCAACAAGGCTTCAGTACGAGTAACACCAAATAACGCATAAGTAAAAATACTACCTAGATGCGATCTAGGCAGCATGACACTTACCCGAAAGAAACCCTAGAAACAAGGGGTGGCGATGCGCCGAGATTGTGTTTGTTGTGAACGTGATTGTCCTCCTTTTCTCGATAACCTTAGGTACATATTTATAGTCCGGAGACTTTCTACCTTTGGAATAACTCTACAACTCTATCTTTACCTAAACTGAAACGGAACCTAAACTGAAACGAAACCTACTATGATACAAGATACACGGGCAATTTAGCCCAAATCCACGCACTAGGCCGATCCAACAACACGTTGAATATATGTATCTTCCAAGCCCATCTTGATCACGGCCCATCTCCTTCTTTGGCCAAAATATGGCGATAACATGCCCCCGGTTTTGGCAATAATAATTCCAAAACCACTCTGTTTTTTTTCTCTTCCCCTCCTTTTTTTGTATCGGGTTGCGCGTTGAGAATGCGCCGAACAGATCGCCACGCTACCCCTTCATCATGATGCCCTGTCTTCTCCACTCCTTCGAGGCATGATTTGACGATTTTGGCAAGACATTCGGGAAACCGCTATGGCATTGAACCGTCTCTCCACTATTCCCTTATTTAAATTAAATGCAGCGATTCAGTCCCCATCTTCCTCCAAAGAGCTTGAAAACCCTCTTCCTCCGCCAAAAACCTCCTCCTCCGCCATGGCCTCTTCCTCTTCCGCCGTTCCTCCCGTCTTCCATGACATCGACCGAGCGACGCCAGAGCATCCATCCACGGCGGTGTCTGATTTTCGCCCCACGATGGTGGGACGAAAGGGATCGATTTCGCCCCGTCGGAGGACGGCGTCCTCGATCGACGGCGAGGAGAGCCTATAGTTCCTCGTTAACGGGAACCGGAGGCGAAGCGGCACGACGCTGGTCTTGGGACGGCGTCGAGTCCTCCGACGAGGAGGAGGAATCGGAGGAGGACACCTCCTCCGACGAGTACCCGCCGACGAAGCGCTTCCGCGCCGGGTCCAGCGAGGACACCGAAGACGACGACGAGGACGAAGAGGCCCCATGACTTTTTTCAAGAAGCAGCAGCCAAGACGACGCTGCAGCCAAGACAATGAACAAGACGGCGGCGACGACAGCGACGACAGCGGCGACGATCTCGGCCTTTAGATTAGGAACCAGTAGTAGTAGTAGTAGTGGTAGTAGTAAGATCCCTTTTGTAAGCACTCGGCTTCTGAATGAATGAAAAATCCGTTCCTCAAAGATTGTCTTTTTCGCCCCAATTTCGCCGATAGCCACAATAGGTCGATGCTCCAGAAGCCGATAGCAACGTATCGGCTTTCACCTTGTTACGTTCATACAGTCAACCAAGCCACAGCTCAAAGAGCCGATGCACATCGGCTTTCCCAAAAACGTTGACAAGGTCAAAACTTGGTCGCATACTTAGGCAAACTTAACAGCCACTTCTTAGCTTCAAACGGTAACCTGCGACCTTCTTCAAAAAGGGCGACCCAGATCTCTAATTGCCCATCGAAATACGTTCCCTGAACAAACAGCTAGTGACAGGCAAGGATGAAGATGACGAAGCCGAGATCGCCGAGGTGGATCGTGTCCGTGCTGACGCGCTCCATGCCTTCGAAGCATTTCTTCGAGGCTCATTATGTAAACCGCACTGTTTGTAACATGTGTGAACCTCTAGAATCGATGACCGTGCATCGGCTATATATATTTTTGCTTTTATTCGGCCGATTTCCAGTATCGGCCCCCACATTTTTACTGTCCAACGTCCCACATGCTTTTTACTTGGCCGATTTCATGTACCGGCCCCCATGCTTTACTGTCCATCATCCCACATGCTTGGGAAATATTTCTTGAGATGTTGTCCGTTGACCGCCACTGGGAATTTCACGCCGTCCAGCTCCTCAAGCATGTATGCATTTCCTCTTAAAACTTGATCGACCCTATACGGCCCGTGCCAATTTGGAGACCATTTACCATATGTTGCATCCTTAGTCCCTAATGGCAACACAGCTTCCCATACCAGATCACCAACATGGAACTCCTTTGGCCTCACTTTCTTGTTGTATGCACATGATACCTTGGCCTTGTTCTCTTTTATCTTCTCAAGCGACCACAGCCTGAGCTCAGTTAAATCCTCAACACTGTCACTCATCAGGGTTGCATATTCTTCAGTTGTTAGATTGTCCTGAAAAGTGACACGTCTCGATCCAGCCGTAATTTCCCAGGGCAATACGGCTTCTTGTCCATATACTAGATGGTATGGCGAGGTCTTTATCGCCCCATGGCATGCCATGCGATAAGCCCACAACGCTTCTGACAAAACCTCGTGCCAACGCCTAGGGTGCTCATCGACTTTTCTCTTGATCAGCTTGATGAGGCTCTGGTTGGATGCTTCAGCTTGCCCATTTGCCTGAGCATAGTATGGAGATGATCGATCGACTTAATCCCGTGTCCTCGCAGAACTTTCTAAACTCTTGAGAAATAAAGACCGAACCTCCATCGGTCGTGATAGTTTGGGGAATCCCGAATCTATGGATGACATGTTCTTTCACAAAGTTGATAACATCCTTTGAGTTTACTGATTTCATCGGGACAGCCTCCACCCATTTAGTGAAATAATCAGTGATGGCCAAAATCCACATGTGGCCTTTGCTTGATGGAGGATTGATTTTGCCGATCATATCCATGCCCCAACCTCGGAATGGCCAAGGCTTGATGATGGGGTTCATTGCTGACGCGGGTACCATCTGAATTTTTCCAAATTTCTGACATGCTTGACACCCTTTGTAGTACTTGAAGCAGTCCTCAAGCATGGTGGGCCAATAAAACCCTGATCGCCTGATCAACCATTTCATCTTGTGAGCCGATTGGTGAGTTCCACAGGCGCCTTCGTGTACCTCGTGTAGGAGCCGATTGGCCTCGGCTGTCCCCAGACATTTGAGTAATAACCCTTCCAGAGTCCTGTAAAACATGTCATCCCCAATAAGCACATACTTCATGGCCTTGTACCTTATCCGTTTAGGTGCCCCCCGAGCCGAATCCTTCAAGTAATTGAAGATATCGGCTCTCCATCGTCGACTTCAGAACGTACCTGAACATCGGCTCCCTCTGCTACATCCTTGTAGCCCGAAGCCATTTGTGCAAGATCATTCGCCTCGGTATTCTGCAACCGTGGGATCCAAGTGAAATTTATGTACCGGAACTGCGCCATCAGCTCACGGCAGTGCAGCCATAATGGGAAGAGGGACTCGCTCTCACACTTGTACTCCTCCGTGAGTTGGGAAATCACCAGCTTGGAGTCTCCAAAAATTTCCACTGCTTCTGCTCCGGCCTCGAGGAGTAACTCCATGCCCTTGTGTATCGCCTCGTACTCAGAGACGTTGTTGGTGCGAGAGGTAGATAATCTGATGGAGAAGAAAAATGTTGCCCCCCGGGGCGACACGAGTAAAATGCCGATGCCGCAGCCATCGTCACAAACCGATCCATCGAAAAACATAGCCCACGCTCTTATAGGCAGTGCTGCTATGTTAGTGTTGATCCTTTCAGCGATAAGGTCGGCCAATGCCTGTCCCTTAACTGCTTTTGCGGGTTGATACCGGATGTCAAACTCTGATAATGCAAACATCCATTTGCCCAGTCGGCCTTTCAACATAGGAGCCGACAGCATGTGCTTTATGACGTCTGATTTGCATATGATAATGATCTCCGCTGATAGCAAAATGTGGCGCAGCTTGGTGCAGGTGAAAAACAGGCAGAGGCACAACTTATCGATATCAGGATACCTTGTCTCTGCATCCAGCATCCTTCTGCTTATGTAACATACGACTCGCTCCAGCCCATCATAAACTTGCACCACTACCGAGGCGATGGACGTGTCAGCTACTGACAAGTAAATGGAGAACGGTCTCTCCGGCTGGGGCGGAACCAACACTGGCGGCTTCGTCAGATATTCTTTGATCTCGTCGAAGGCTCGTTGTTGTTCTTCCCCCCAGCGAAATTCCTCGTCAGATTTAATTTTCACCAGTCCCATGAACGGCTCTATTCTTCCTGACAGATTGGAGATGAATCTTCTGACGAAGTTGATCTTGCCGATTAGAGACTGCAGTTCTTTCTTTGTGGTAGGTGGCTTCATTGTTCGTACTGCCTCCTGACTTTTCAGGCCGATCTCAATTCCTCGTTCATGCACCAAAAAACTCAAGAACTGACCGGCCGTCACCCCGAAGGCACACTTCTTTGGATTCATCCGTAGCCCGAATTTTCTTGTTCGGTCCAGGACGTTGCGATCGTCCAAGTGTCCTTGCACCGAAGCGAGACTTGACCACCACGTCATCGATGTAAATTTCCACCAACTTGCCGATCGATCATGGAAAATATAATTCATGGCTCTTTGGTACGTAAGCGCCATTCTTCATCCAAACGTCATGACTACATACTCGAACAACCCCACCGAACCTGGGACTCAACGCCGTCTTGTGTATGTCTTCCGAGCCATAAAAATTTGTAACCGAATTGCCATCCATGAAGCTCAAGATCTTATGACCAGCCGCCGTTGATTAACGTCTCGCCACCGGATACTCATCCTTTGGGTAGCTCTGAGATCCCGAAAATCTATGGCAACACGCCAACGCCATCCTTTTTCTACAGTGCGATACTAGAAATCCACTCAGATACCGCAGGGCCTGATTAACTTGGTTGTCAACATTTTCTCGACCTCCTTCTTGACTTCTTCCAGAATTTCGGCATTCATCTGTCGTGCTCGCTGCTGGAACGGCCGAAATCCCTTTTTAAGCGGTAGTCGATGCTCAATGATGCTCCTGTCTAACCCAGGCATTTCCGTGTAGTCCCAGGCGAAGCAGTCTGGATATTTTTTCAACAGGGCTATCATCGGACCCCGCAGACTCGGATCTAACTTTTTGCTGATAAATGTTGGTCGTGGCTTATCCCCAGGACCAATGTCGATCTCTTCTAGTTCATCAGCGGATGTAAACCCATACCCTAGCTTTCCGTCACCTGTCAAATCGATGCTAAACACAAGGCAAAGAGGTGAGGATAACAAAAATAATTTGGGCCGATTGCCTGAATCGGCCCCCTTTTTGATTGCATTAGTCAGGGATGGTTTACACCTTATTGTTTTACAATGGCAGGGCATCTCCTTGCTACGACTATGTGATCTGCTTGTCGTATGATTGCTGCTTTTTATTTTTTGTGGCCGATCGCGAGGACCGTACCACGCATCGATCGTGGACTTTGCTACTCTGTCGCGATGGATAAGACCAGCCTCACCCGCTTTTTGTAGCTTCAATGCGCCACAGCCGTCGATCGATTCCAGAGCGGCTCTTGGTCTTCGCCCTTGACGTTCATGCCAGCTATGGAGACCTCGATAGAATCATCTGCATGGATGACCTCCACGTCATCTCCATCCCATCAGACAGGGTAATCGTGCATCGTGGACGGAATGCAGCTTAGCGTGAATCAATCTCTCCTAGCAAGACGGCGAGGTGCTTTTGCTGTCCTGACGAAGAATGACGTGGGTATTGTTTTCCTGCCCACGGTTAGATCCACGTTCAGTACGCCTTGCGTTTCCGAAGTCTGGCCGTTGAAGTCGCTTAACGTGACGTTGGTTTTGATCAGATCTGCGGTGGAGCGTCCCAAACGTCGTAGCATGGAGTACGGCATGATATTGACTGCCGCTCCGGTGTCCACCAACATCTTGCTGACAGGTTGCCCATTGATGTAACCTCGTAGGTACAGGGCTTTCAGATGTTTGTAGCCCTTCTCACGTGGCTTCTCAAAGATAACCGGCCGTGGGCCGCAGTCGAACTGTGCCACTGGTAGCTCATTGGTTCTTGGCGCGCAGAATTCTGACGGAAGTATGAACACCATGTTTGTGCCAGCCGATGTCTGTGCATCTCGGCTTTTACTGGTTTGGGGCGCCACTCTTTCCTTGTCGGCCGGTCTCCCATTTCCAAGGTCTGCCTAATTTTGACGGCCAGATCGGGTCGCGCTTTCTTTAAAGTGTGGAATCTTGCGCCTTCCTCCGTTACGCAGGCCGCACTTCACGCTTTTGGGTGTGTCTGAGTCCGTCGGGACACCACCTTGGACGGTGATATTTGTCTTCTTCTTTGTCATCCCTTGGCTTCTCGAGGTCTTTTGCTCGAGCGGACTCCCTGTAACGGCTCTGAGGTGGGAGAGGCCCTAGACGTTTGAACACTGAAACTGGCCTCGTGTTCTCCTTCTGCTGTCCGCATTCCGGGCAGTTGTCGACTGTAGGTAATCGGCTCATTCCCGCGTCCCAGCAATACTTGAAGAAGGGACAATCCCAATGTTTGTCTGCGCCTTCCTTTTCTTTTGACGGTCCCCTAGCGAGGTGCTCATATCCTTCATCGTCTCCATCGCGCCGGCGCCGTTGGTCATACTGACGCTCATACTTGTTAAGGAGATGCGTGGAATGTGGCTTCTGATACCGCACTCTCCTCACATGTTCCTCTGTTAAGTACCGCCTGTCATTGTGGCTGGGCCGGTCGCATGGACCAGCCTCCTTTCTTTCTTTGCCCCGAGAGCGACCACCTTCCTCCTTGTACGTGTCATGGTGGTACCCAGACCCTGCCATATTAACACCGAACGAAAAATCCAGCTGACGCCTCGCGGAGCGACTGAGTTCTACCATGTTGACGCCGGGAAATGGGTTTGTGTCCACTTTCATGGCGAACTGCCCAAGGATCAGACGGCCTTGTTCTATCGCCGTTTGGATTTGGCGACGTAGCTCTTTGCAATCATTGGTGGTGTGGGTGAACGAGTGATGCCACTTGCAGTATGGTCTCCCGTTCATTTCCTGAGCCGTGGGGATTTTGTGGCCTTCGGGTAACCTCAGCTGCTTCTCCTTCAGCAGTAAATCGAATATCTGCTCGGCTTTGCTCACATCGAAGTCGAACCCTTTTGCAGGCCCCTGCTGCTTCACCCATTTGCAGGACACAGGGTCTGCCCCCCGAGCCCATTCAGCCACGGCCACCTCCTGGTCTTGTGTAGGATCATCTTCTTACATCGACCGGCCTATCGGACGTTTGAACTTGTCTTGGTACAACTCGTGGTGGCGCTGTTCATACATCGTTAGTTTACGGGCCATGTCGCCAATGAGTTATACTCTACTTGAAAGCGGATCCTTGATGGGTCTTGAGAGACCCAACATCGCCCGACTCATTGCTTCCTTCTCGATTAAGCAGTGAGTAACATCGGTTCTTGTGATCTGAAGCTGGATGTACTCGGCTCTGCTCTCCCGCTTCGCCCCACTTGTGCAGTCTGCAATGCCAGCCTCGGTAGCCTCTGAATGATATTGGATGTGAACTGCTCTTCCGGTTGCTTCAGTCTGAATCGAATCGGTGGCGAGGTGTACCACCCAAAAGCTGGTCTGTCGAGATTGCGCAAAAAACCTTCTGTGCAGTGATCGATCTTGAAATCATGCCCAAGCTGTGCGGTGTATCGGCTTACGTGCTCGATCGAGCTCGACCCGCTAAACCTTGAGAACTCGGGAGCCGATACTTGGGTGGCAGCGGAATCAGATCAAACTTCGTTGGGTACGGCTTTGAATAGCCGATTGTCCTTCTCTTGACGCAGCGAACTAGTCTCTCAAGATGGTACGGATTTGCTCCTTTGTTTGAGCTGCAGGGCTAGATTCTCATGACTTGTTCCAGTGGCATATTTGGCTAGCCACGCCTGTTTGTCGGCGTCTATCCCAGACATCGCTGCTCGAAGCTTTGCTCTGAAGCTCCTGCCCAGAACCCTGCCCGCGAAACTCCTGCGGTAGCAATCTGGTTGGTGCATGTCAGGTTGTTGCAGTCCGGCACGTAGGTGCATACATATCCATGTGGGATTTCCTTAGGTGGCTCAAACAGGAATTGGCAATCGCCTGGGTCGCCTCCAACCTTGTAGACGACGTACGCCGCTGCTCCTGGCTCTGGGCTGCAAGTGTGAATGGCAGTGGCCTGGTGCAGGCGGTCTTTCTCCTGGTGAGTCCCTAAAGTAGGCCCGACGGAGAATGCGATGTTTCATGATCTCTGAACTACGCGAACCGCGACCGCTCAGCGTTCACGTGCTCTCAGAATGGCGGTGCAGAGAATGAGCCACCATGTAGTTGACTTCCTGCCGTAGAGCTCTGGTGCGCTCCTCCGAAGGAACAGACAGATCCACCTCATCAAGAGCACCCTCGGGGGAGAACCCCCTCCACTTGATGCCATGCTTACGGGTCCTCTCAAAAGAGCCGATGAGATCGGCTTCGAAGAGAGTTCTGATCTCGTCATACTTCGCCTTGTGCTCCTCAGGCAGCTCGTCGTACGTGACTGGTCTGTTCTCCATCGCAGCGTCGGATGTTGATGCAGATGTTGTTGAATGTCCCACCGGGCGTGCCAGAATGTGTTGCCTGCCAAAACTCACCGGCGAGCAGCGAGCAACACGAAGCGGGAGGCTCCAGAACTGCTGGTGGGCCTGGTCCCTCGGGCAGGCCGCAAAACTCGGCACACATCACGGCTTGGTTCGTGCCACTGACCTATACCTGGTCGGGAAGGTGAAGGATTGCTCCGATTGATTTCTGCATGGTAAACAAGTATCGTAAAATTCGAGCCGTGACCGGCTCCCGGGTTTCCGTGAATCGGCTCCTAGAGCCGATTATCCCATGGTTACGCATTAGATTACGATAACATGGGGTTTTGCTTTATCATTACAAGTTAAATCGATCTCAAAGTTTAACGTTTTCACCACGTAATCGAACGTCCTACACGTAATTGAGCTGGTATATACAAAGATGAAGAATACTAACCCTAGGAGGCCTAATAAATAACGTAAAGTCAATTACGGAACAACTTCTCTAGAGCGAGTAAGCCACGTCCTTACGTACTCTTTGGACCGTACAACCCGTTTGTAAGGCACAGCTACGTGAATATCAAACTAAACCTTGGTGAGCAAGGCACAACCATAACGGTCGAATCGGCTAAATAAAGATCAAGCAAGATGCTACCCTTGCACTTGGGAAGCAGTGCAAAGGTAGCGAGGTAACTAAATGACATAACTTTAAACAATTATAGCGAAAAGCACCGATGCTGGCCTCAACAAATCTATGATAGTAGTATTACTCGCCATCAACAAGGCTTTAGTACGAGTAACACCAAATAACGCATAAGTAAAAATACTGCCTAGATCGCAAGATGCGATCTAGGCAGCATGACACTTACTACGAAAGAAACCCTAAAACAAGGGGTGGCGATCTTGAGATTGTGTTTGTTGTGAACGTGATTGTCCTCCTTTTCTCGATAACGTTAGGTACATATTTATAGTCCGGAGACTTTCTACCTTTGGAATAACTCTACAACTCTATCTTTACCTAAACTGAAACGGAACCTAAACTGAAACGAAACCTACTATGATACAAGATACACGGGCAATTTAGCCCAAATCCACGCACTAGGCCGATCCAACAACACGTTGAATATATGTATCTTCAAGCCCATCTTGATCACGGCCCATCTCCTTCTTTGGCCAAAATATGGCGATATGAGCGAAGTTCATTATGATGCGGTTGATCCAAGGTCCAGAAAACTCGCAATGACATTGATGTGTACCTAAGGCCATTAGTGGAAGAACTTTTGATTGTGGCACAAACCAGGATCTGGCGTGTGGGATGAGCACAAGGAAGAATTTAACCTCAAGCATTGCTTTTCGTAACAATCAATGATTGGCTCTCTTAGTAACCTTCGTGACAGTCAAACAAGGGATACAATGCATGCACACTGTTTAGATGAGACAAAGTATATATTTGGAACATTGTAAGAAGAATGTATACAATGAGCATCGTCGATTTATTTTGGCCAAGCATCCCTTAAGAAAGAAAGGCAAGCATTTCAAGCATGCGGCATGTCATCGAATGAAGCCTAAGGAGCGTCTTGGTCTTGATATATTTGATATGGTCAAAGATTTGGATCAATGGTAACCTTTGGAAAGGGTCCTGGAGGAAAATCTGTTCCGAAAGACGTTGAAGGACACGCACCCATGTGGAAGAAGAAATCTATATTTTGGGATCTACCATATTGGAAATTCTTAGAGGTCCGCTCTGCAATCGATATGATGCATGTGACGAAGAATCTTTGCGTGAACACCTAGGCTTCTTGGGCGTGTATGGGAAGACAAAAGATACACCGGAGCAAAAGTACCATCAACGTATGAAAGACCCGGATGGCTGCATCCGTAATGGTTTCAAGGTCATGCTACGCCTTACCAAACAAGAGAAGGAAATATTTTTGAATGCCTAAGCATTATTAAGGTCCCGTCGGCTTCTCGAATATAAAGGGATAATAAATATGGCAAAAAAGTTCCAAAACCTAAAGTCTCATGATCGCCACGTGATTATGACGCAAATGCTTCCGATTGCATTGAGGGCTTCTACAGATCGATCTCCAAACGCGTGATGTCACATATTAGGAGTGCCTCTATGACCGGTTTCGGAGATGCCGAGGACTAGGCTCTCGGCATCTCCCTGAAACTGGCCGTAGTGGTGTCCCTGCTCTCGAAAACCATCTTGCAGCTTGTAACTTCTCTAACTAGATCAATACGCCTGGGAGCTAACTAATTTTACATATTAGGGAGTGCCTTTATGACCAGTTTCTCGGAGATGCCGGAGGACTGGGCTCCGTCGGCATCTCCCTGAAACTGGTTGTAGTGGTGTCCCTGCTCTCGAAAACCATCTTGGAGATGCCTCAAACTGGCTGGAGGACTGGACTCACAAGGATGCCTATTTATAGTACAAGCAACTCCGCATAATGTTGACACTCACGACATAATGTCGACACTCACCCCTATTATTAGTGCTGACTCATGTTTAGTCCCGGTTGGTGTCTCCAACCAGGACTAAAGGTTCATCTTTAGTCCCGGTTGGTGACACCAACCGGGACAAGGTACAAGCCGCACGACATAATGTCGACACTCACCCCTATTATTAGTGTTGCCTGGCCCAGTCTGCCGCCATCCCTTCAGTCGCGGTTGGTTTCTCCAACCGGGACTAAAGATGAACCCTCTCTTTATATAGGCATTTCCCTCTATTTATTCGGTAACACTCAAGACATTTATTAATATTAAAAACCGGTACAAACCGGGACTAGCTAACACTCAGGACTAAAGCCGCCCCCTTTAGTCATAATCATGCCTAGTCCTATAGTAGCATCTTCAGGGTCTTGTTCATCATCTTCATCATCATCGTCATCGTCACCTGCCACTCCGGGGATCCTCAGCCCATCCATGGCATATACCAGGGGCCATTCCAGCCTCGGATTCACGGTGGGCGGGGGAGGGGTCTCCTGGAAGACGATGCCGCTACCGCCGGGCCGGTGTGGGGCCTTTTTGTGGCTCTGTGGCGGGTGGACTCGTGGGCACCGCAGGCGAGGATGGTCTCCCCCGGCGATGTAGCGCATCACTCCGATGATAGTACGGTTCGCCCACCACAGACGATGGCCGGCTTCGTTGTGGTTCACCGGTGGCGGGCCATCACCCTCGTACTTGATGAGCTCCCTTTCCCTCCTATTAGCGAAGAAGGCATTCCAGGTGTCGTAGTTGTCGGGATCCCACTGGGGATCCATCCGCTGCTCTGGCGTGAGCTCGTGGTAGAAGTGGTTTGTGATGGCCTGGCGTGCGAAACTTGAGGGGCGGAGGGGCGAACCCCTCCGGTGCTCGGCATCCAGGCGGCGGCGGTAGCCGGCGGACAAGGGTAGTTGGGCGCCTGGCGCCTCGGTCTCCTCGAGGGTCGAATGGCCCGATGGGCGTTGTCCATTGTTCAAAGAGAGGAAGGTGTGGATGTGTGGATAGCCATGGCGCGATCGCCCTAAATATAGAGGGAAAGGGCAGGAAAATTTGGCGTGAATCTTTGGGAAATGGCGGGAAATATCTTTAGTCCCGGTTAGTGACTACATCCGGGACTAAAAGCTCTCGTAGAAAGGAAAGGGCGGGAAAACTTGGCGGGAAGCGATGGGAAATGGAGGGAAATATCTTTAGTCCCAGCTTGTGACTACAATCGGGACTAAATGGATAATATATAAGATTCTTTATATTTTTCTGATAATAATAGACATATTTTTTGTTTTATTTGGATTATTACAATAAAAGATATGCTTTTTCAAAGTTTTTATATTTGATTTGAATTAAAAAAGAAAATTTACAAATGAAATAATTTATAAATGATGCAAACAGATAAATGGATATTATATTAAAATTCTTTATATTTTTCTGATAATTATAGACATATTATTTCTTTTATTTGGATTATTACAATAAAAGATATGATTTTTCAAAGTTTTTATATTTGATTTGAATTAAAAAAGAAAATTTACAAATGAAATAATTTATAAATGATGCAAACAGATAAATGGATATTATATTAAAATTCTTTATATTTTTCTGATAATTATAGACATATTATTTGTTTTATTAGGATTATTACAATAAAAAGATATGATTTTTCAAAGTTTTTATATTTGATTTGAATTTAAAAAAGAAAATTTAAAATTAAATAGTTTATAAATGATGCAAACTGATAAATGGATATTATATTAAAATTCTTTATATTTTTTTGATAATAATAGACATATTATTTGTTTTATTTGGATTATTACAATAAAAGATATGATTTTTCAAAGTTTTTATATTTGATTTGAATTAAAAGAGAAAATTTACAGATGAAATAATTTATAAATGATGCAAACAGATAAATGGATATTATATTAAAATTCTTTATATTTTTCTGATAATAATAGACATATTATTTGTTTTATTTGGATTATTACAATAAAAGATATGATTTTTCAAAAAATTTATATTAGTTTTGAATTAAAAAAGAAAATTTACAAAAAACAAATAGTCGCAGGTCGTGGCTGGACCCGGGACTAAAGGGTGAGTCTTGTGTGGCAGCAAAACGAAAACCCTTTAGTCTGGGTGGTGGCTTAGCCCATGACTAAAGGGGTCTTTAGTCATGGGTTAAGCCATCCCGTGATTAAAGACCCTTTAGTCGCGGCGGTGGCTTAGCGGGACTAAAAAGGTCTGTCCTTTATATTATGGCGCTAAGCGAGGTGCTGCGCCCCACACTTGCATTTCTCATCGACGAAGCCTGACGAAGACGAGGAGGTGAGGTCTTGCGGTCGCGCCGCTCTGCCCGCCGGCCGCTCGCAGTGAGATGGTTCTCCGGGACGTGGCGCCGTGCCGCCGCCGCCCACAACGACGGCGCCTGCGACTTAGGCTTCGCCAGGAATGAAACGAGAGAGGGAGCGAGCACAGGGAATGAGAGAGGATAGGGAGAGGCGTGCTCTCCATGCCGGCGGGCGTGATCGACGACGGACCACGGCGAGGGCGTCGCGCCGAGGACGGGAAGGACCACGAGGTGGGAAGAGTTGGGTCAATGGGTGGTAGGGAGAGGAGAGATGGGCCTGGTTGGGGTGCCATTTTTTTTTTCAAAAATTTCTTTTCTTACATTTTCCTTTTCTCTTTGTATTTTTTAAATACAAATATGTTTTATATTATTTTTTTAATTATTGTTTTAATTATAATTAGCTAGGATTAGGATTATATTGTTAGCTATGGTTATTTTAATTATAATTAGCTAGGGTTATTTTTTTAATTATTGGTTTATTTATAATTAGCTAGGGTTATTTTTAATTATTGTTTTAATTATAATTAGCTAGGATTAGGATTATATTGTTGCTAGGGTTATTTTAATTATAATTAGCTAGGGTTATTTTTTTAATTATTGTTTTAATTATAATTAGCTGGGTTATTTTTTTAATTATTGTTGTAATTATAATTAGCTAGGGTTTTTTTTTGTTTTAGTTATTAGCTATGATTATATTGTTTTACCACGATTAATATTAGAATTAGGATTAGTATTATTGTTTTAGTGATTTTTTTGTTTTATTTATTAAGATTAGAATTAGGATTAGGATTAGGTTTTTTTTAGTTATTATAATTATTGTTTTAGCACAAATAATATTAGGATTATTATAATTAGGATTATATTGTTTTATTTATTAGGATTATAGTTTTTTCTAACCTGTTTAACTCTCTTTTTGTTATAGATAATTAAGTCATGGATCCATCCGAAGATCCTGGTCGCATCGGTGAAGGTTTTCTTCAGGGCATGATAAGAGGTGAAATTCCTCTTATTACTACCGGCGCCGAAGATATTTTGCTCGAGGAAGAGATATCCTCATATCTGAATCCATCCGGTGATGGACTAGAGGAAAACCAAGGGGAAGACCAGATGGACGAAGGGCAAACAAATAACAACAATAATGATGGCCCCTCGACAGGATCCGGCGAGCTACATATATATATATATATATATATATATATATATATATATATATATGTATGTATAAAGTCTCATGTTACCTCTATTCATTAACTGATCTAGATATATATTAATCACTCTCTCTTCTTCTGTTAGCCCACCGGATCGAAGCAATCGGCGAACTTCGAAACGAGGGCCGAACAAAAAGTTGGATGGTAATCAGAGGTTCACCATCAAAGAAATAGATGATGATGGTGAACCGATTGCTCCAGAGAAGCACCGGAGGATGTTTATAAATCAATGCGGGGTGCTTGTTAGGGAAAACCTTCCGATCACCATCCAAGAATGGAATAAGTCAAAGAAAGCCGGTGAAGAATCCAACAGCTGTGTCACCGATGATGCCAAAGATGACCTTTGGCAGAAGCTCATAGCGCATTTCATACTACCTCCAGAGTATGAGGAATTTGAGGTAGATGGTATTACCCCAAGGCCGGGTGGGCTTGAAAATAGAGCGAAAGTCAAGGAGTGGGCACTAAGCAAGATGGCTGAACTATACCGGAACCACAAGAAAAGTTTATACGCGAAATATGTTGCGAAAAAGAAAACTCCAGACTTCAAAGGAGTAAACGAGAAGTTGAGAGAACAAAGGGTCCGATTTTGTACAGTACAAGCAATCTGATAAAGCAAAGGCAAAGTCGGCAAAGAACGCGTTAAATGCTGCCAACAAGAAATACCATCATAAAATGGGGACAGGTGGCTACAAGAGTGCCATCCCTAAGTGGGAAACTATGGAGAAGGATATGAGGGCTAGAGGCATCACTCCTGGTACAGATGGATGGCCCGAGAGGTCAAAGCACTGGTGGTACGGGCACGGGGGATCCTTGGACCCAGAAACAGGGAAGACATTATTTCATGATGAAATTCTAAAACCCTCCCAAGACCTTATTCAAGCAATGAACGATGCTCAATTGGGATTGTTTCGTCCCGAGAGAGAGAACGACGGTGACACGCGCCTAGGGAATCTCGAAAAGGGAGAACGAACACGAGGCAAAGGCGCCGTGTCTCGTGGAAGAAAGGGTTTCAAGACGATGCCGCCATGAAGCCGCCGAGAAAGAAGGACCGGGAGGCAGACCGGATCTCCAAGGTAGAGCAGGACCTAGCTGATCTGAAGAACCTCATGCATGAAATTATCCAAAGGCCGCCATCGTCAAATCACCCGCGGTCTGATGATCCAGCGTTGGATCTTAGCCAACGGAGAAGCAGCGTGGCTTCCACGGAGGTCCGTGCTGATGATCAAGCACTGCTGGATGATGCACCGGCTCCTCACTACCCCGTGGATAATGTCAGAGAGATGGCACAATGTGAGCTACATCAGCCAATGAACAACCTGTCCTTCAAGGTGGCGATCATCACTGCTTTACCTTGTCTACCTGGAGCACTCCACCATTCACTTCCGATTCCACCAGGCTATGCTCGTGTCACGGTGGATGACATAGTGGAGATTTTGCGGACCTAGAGATTGAAATCTCTACGCCTAAAGGCCTTACGAAACTAGGAGATGTCAAGCACAACATCATTCTATGGAATAAGAAGTACATAAAGTTTCCAGGCTTGGCGCCAAGGCCACCGACTCCAAGGAATCCAAATCCACCCCGCATCGAATATCGTCAACCTCCAAGTCCACCCCAACCCGATTATCGCCAACCTCCAAGTCCACCCCAACCCGATTATCGCCAACCTCCAAGTCCACCCCGCCCCGCTGACGATCGCCGCAGCAGGAGTACATCAACTCGATCTCCGCCTCCGCCTCCGTGCAATACTACTACCTCGTCGAATAAACGGAAGTTCGACGGTCCCCCGCGCCCCACATTGAAGAAAGGTCAAACGCCGAAGGTAGTCGATATCCCGCCGGCTCTTCCAAAGAGACCTTATGACAAGACCGACGAGGAAACTAACGCGGATGTGGCTGCCCAAGTTAAGGCGCATTTTGCACCCAAAAAGCCTGAGCCAAAGCCAGATATAACGAAAAAACAAAAAGTGGGCTAAGTCCTTTCTTGAGCAACCATCCCGGATATCGATGAATCTGGAATCGAGACTATGACGGAGATTATTAAGCAAGCACGTAAGAAAAAATCACAAGTGCAAAAGCGGAAGCAAGTTGCCCAGCTCGAAGCATGAAGAATCAATCGGTCGCTCAAAGTCATTTCGCACTCGACAAGGCCTTGAGCTGAAATGGATATAGACATGCAAATAATGGACCCTAGAGCCCGTAATAATGTTGCACTTATGGGAATCACTATCGGAGGCCAAAGCACTTGCTACTAAGAAAATATGTCTCTTGGTCAATATTTAGGCTATGAAGATACGCCAAAGGTCGGATAGTACGACAAGATGTCCAAGGGCAGCCTCTAGTCAAGAATGAGGAGCTCGCGTCTATCCACACATATGCGAAAATCTGCATGAATGGTACATGTCATAGCAGAAAAAAATCATCATAAAGATTGGTTTCGGTGGATGTTAGAAAGGAGCATCACTTCAAACCATACTCGTCTGAGTTCAAATGACCGAACTGTTTCTTATACAACCAGCGCTCGACAAATCTATCATTGGTTGCTACTGTGAGTTATTTATTTCTATAATTAAGTTTGTAGCTTTAGCTCGTTCATTGCATTTAATATATTATCCTAACTATATATCCTTTTGTATGATGATATTATATTCCAGAATGAAGATGCTTGAATGCAAAAGAGCTAGAAGATACGTTGGGTTCATTGACCCATATATCATTAATGAATATACGTTAAAGAATCATCCCAAAGACGTGGAGGAAGACCTGTCCGTGTTCTTAACCGAAATAATTTTGTTAAGGAAATAATATTTCCTTACAACTTCAAGTGAGTGTTTATATCTTGTACACATTTTATTTTTGCTTACTGGATGAGCTATGCATGTATGCTTATGTAAATGTCCGCGGATTCTACTGGATCTTGCTAAATATTCAAGTTGACAACTCCCTAGTTGAAGTCCACGACTCATTAAGTTGGGACCAAGATAAGTGGAGCGACATGAAAGCAATGCTCCATAAGTAATTTCAATCATTATCGCATTATATCGTCCTCTTTCATTAATTTCCTGATATCAAGTAACTAATAACTCCTTTGTTCATTTTCTTTGCCGAGGAGGTGTTGGACACGGTTCATGTAAAAATACCAGTCCATTCAAAGAGGAGCTAACTTATAAAATGGCGAAGAGTTTACAGCAGCCACCGAACTCATTTATGTGGATACTAAATGCGTCATGCGGTACATCCGCGAGTTGACCAGTGAGCGGAAAGTTGACTCACATTATATTTATGATTTGCGAGAGAAACTAGAGCCAGACCAACGCATAAGAGCAATTCAAGAGGAGCTGGCGGGATTTATGATGAAGGAAGTGCTTGATGTACATGGAGAGCATTATGCAGATGACGTGGAACTCGATTTGCCTTAGTCATCTCCATGTAGCTCATATGATATATATATATTTATCAATGACCATGTAATTTCAAAACATTTCTTCCTTTTGATATGATTGATTATATGTATGCTTGCAAGGGATCGATTAATTATATAAATGCATCGGCGTGTAGTATGTATGTAGTAGAGTATAATATGTATACTGAAATATATGTTTGTTATAGTGAAACACAAAACGAAAAATGAACAAAATGGCAAAAAAAGGAAATATACAATCTCTGTCGCGGCAGAGAAATGTAGTGTTTCTCTGCTGCGGCAGGAAATCTTTTAGTCCCGGGTGGTGTTACAGCCCGGGACTAGAGGGTTTCCGCCCCCCGCGGCGCTGAAACAGCCACGTGGCTGTTATCAGTCGCAGGCCGTTGCGAGCCGGGACTAGAGGGGGGCCTCTAGTCCCGTTTTCGCAGTCCCGGACCCAAAACCGGGACTAGAGCCCGTTGCGGCCTGGGACTAGAGGCCTGTTTTCCACCAGTGCGTGCCGCACAAGACTTGACAGAAAAATGGGATGTCGTTAGGACACGAGCAACCCACCCTGTTTCATCATGATTCCATCTGTAGCTGTGATCTCTATATCCAACTGCAACCACCTCGAGTGTAGGTAGCCGCCATTATATTAAATCCATGTACTAATTGTATTTTGTATTATATATTTAAATATTTTTATATTACTGATGAAACTTTATAAATTTTGACTTGGAATCTATGCAGAACACGATCTAAATAAAAACAACACGAGGTAGACAGGCTCAATGATAGATTATTTGACTTGTAGGCACTGACATGGTCTTAATTGCTTCTTCCAGGTAGAGGTTTACCGAAACGATGGTAGAACTTCACATATGATTGTTGCCAACTCCAACCAATGAAGACACCGGGGGACTCTCATTCTCCCCTTTATTTCTCTCTCCTCCACTCCTCATGAGATTATTTCCCTATTCGACGGCTCCCTTCCTCCCAGATCTGGCGACTTTGCTGCTAGTGGCATGGGAGAGGGAGGAGTTGGATCTCCTATGTATATAATCCTAGTGATATAAGTAGGCCTACACGCCAGTTTGGCGTCATGCCGGCGGGGCGGTTTCTGCTAGCGCTGGCGAGTTGCCCCGTGTAGGAGGCGGCGGTGGTGAGGCTGCTCGTGGAGCTTCGATGGTTAGAGCCGAAGGCGAGGAGCGGCATCCCTCTGCAACCCCTACAATAAATCTCGAGCATCGAGCTCCTACCCATGGGGATCTGCATTTCCTCAATTTTCTCCTCGTGGCCATGGTGACATACTAGAGGGAAGAGGAATAGGCGATTTGTCGAGTTGGTGCTTAGCAAGGAGATATGATGTGTGTGGTTGCACACACTCTAGAAGTTGTTGTTGATGGAGTTCCTTACCTCTAGCGACGCTTCTCTAGAGCTACTCTTGGCCAAAGGAGCCGCTCCATCCCGGGGAGTGTTCTCCCTTAGAATTTTGTCCTCTTTGTGTGAGGATCGTCTTCGACCTCAGCTTAGGATTCATTGTCAGTGACGCCCAAAGTGGCTTGTTCCTTGGTGGTGACAGAGACAACGACTGGTGCTAGAGGTTTCAGTTTGGCGGCGGAGAAGGAAAAGGACCGGATCGTATGTTCGTGTTGTGCTTTAGGGTCCTAGCTGCAATTTCTCAGCCATGTGATGTATTATGTTTTTTTTGTTGAGGGGCTTCTTGTAAACTTGTACCAACCACCTAAGTAAGGCCATCTCCAATAGCACCACACAAACGGACAAATCTGGCACATTGTCCGGCCAGACAGTACCAAGAGATGCGGTGCACATGCACCAAATTGGACAAGGGTCCGTGTACGTCCTCTTTCCAGCGCAAATTGGACAAAAGGGACAAAAAGCCTGTTCAAAATGGGGGTCTCGACTAGGATGCCCTAATGTGAGCTTTGAGGCCCTTCGGGGTCTCTCCTGTTTAAAAGAAAAAGGATAAGACCCTTACCATGAAGACGGTGCACCTACCTCTTGTTTAGATTTGCCATTTCTATTGATACGCAGAAACACAAAAATGGCCGGTTTATTTAAGAAAAACTGGCTACACACATGCACGTCATAGAACACGACCGTAGCAAGAGAGTACACTTAGCCATCCTACGTACCCACCAAAGGTACACGGATGCCAAGCTCGACTGGCCTATGCCAATCAGGTGGCTCCTCGAGACGAAGCTGGTAGCTCCAATTCTAAAGACAAGCTTAGAAAAGAAGATGCGCAAGACCAGCGTCGAAGAAGACCTTCACTATGAAAAATTTAGCGGTGAAAATTATATCGCGTGTGTTTCACTATGAAAGATCTTGCATCGATGTTCAATGCAACAAAAACTGAACACCATCGATGGTTGAATTTTTTCTTAAAAAAATATGTGCCGATCCTATGGACCCGGACAGAGGGAACTAGCCAGTTTGTTGTGAACTCCGAAAAAAGCTTCCTTCGATCCATAACAAGTGGTTCTTAATTTAATACTCCGTCTAGAAATAACTGATTTGAGTTTGTTTAAATTTAAATATATCTATATATTAAAATATGTCTAGATACATTGAAATTTAGACAAAACCAGGTCAGTTATTTCTAAACGGACTGAGTATAAAATTGTTAGATCAGCAACGCTTATTATGGATCGGACTCGGAGGGAGTACTTGTTGTGGATCTTGTGTGCAGCAGCCGCCAGACTCATGTCCTCCTGTTTGGTTCAGAAAACCGTCTGAAGCGTATCATCCTTGCCTTGATCGTTTCTCCTGCAATTCAGCAACGTCCCACGACGAAGGCCGCTCCACGCCTCCAAGCTGCCAGCTCGCATCTTGGATTGAGTTCAGCTCTGTGTAGTGCTTGAACTTGTGGTGGGTTCGTTGGTGCTATGCCTGTAACTGGACTCAACTATATGCATTGTATCCCTGAAGTGTTGCATTCGAAACTGTCAAAACGAAGAAAAGAAATGCTGCGACTGACTGTACCTTGACGCTGACAGCATTTTTTCTTTCCGAGGAACGCTGACAACACTAGTTTTTTTTCTCGAGACTTGCTGACAACACTGGCCAAGTTCTGGGCCTCTACATGATTTCGGCCTAAAAATGAGAGTGGTCAATATGACAAATAGAAGCCCACGCGCACCCAACCAGAGTGCAAGAGGACCTTACCAGTGTACTTGAACACTTCAAAATGTTGGATGTCACCTTGAGTTCCCCCAACAGCTTCACATTGCAGCTAAAACTCATCGAGTCTGACATTTTGATGGGCAACGTGAATTGGCTGAAATGAACTCATGGCGATCACAAACCTGGTTCTCGTTTCAAAACATCTCGCAGGATTGCACAAACACTTCACATCAGGCCTCAAAAAAATGCCTCGTGAATTGCTTAAAGAGAAAGCAAACATGCTTTGTATGTATTTATCTTATCTTCCGGTTCTTGATCGGCATTGAATAAAGGCCGTCGGTACCGAGAGTTCCCCCAAACACTTCACATTGGCACTTGAAACAGAGACTCGTGAGGTGCTTGTAGGAAACCCATGGTAAAATCAAACATGCCTTACATGGATCATCTTTTCTGGTTCTTCGTCCTGCATTGGGTGAAGCTTGGTGGCACCAAGAGTTCCCCCAACCACTTCACAAATGCGCTTGAAATAGTACCTTGTGAAGTGCTTGTAGGAAACCCATGGTAAAACCAAACATGCTTTGCATTGCTCCTCTCCTTTGGATCTTGATTGGTTTGGGTAAAGCTTGTTTATACCTAGAGTTCCCCCAAACACTTCACAATGGCGCTTGAAATAGTGCCCCGTGAAGTGCTTGTAGGGAACTCATGGTAAAACCAAACATGTCTTGCATTGACCATCTCTTCTGGTTCTTGGTCGGCATTGGGTGAAGCTTGGTGGCACCAAGAGTTCTCCCAAACACTTCACATTGGCACTTTAAATAGAGACTCATGAAGTTCTTGTAGGAAACCCATGGTAAAACCAAACATACTTTGCCCTAATCCTCTTTTCTGGTTCTTGATCAGATTTGTGTAAAGCTTGGTTATACCAAGAGTTCCCCCAAACACTTCACAATGGCACTTGAAATAGCGCCTCGTGAAGTGCTTGTAGGGAACTCATGATAAAACCAAACATGCTTTGTATTGATCCTCTCTTCTGGTTCTTGGACGACATTGAGTAAAGCTTTGTGGTACCAAGAGTTCCCCCAAACACTTCACAATGCCTCTTAAAATGATGCCTTGTGAAGTGCTTGTAGGAAACCCATGGTAAAACCAAACATGATTCACCATTAGTACAACTCTTACGGTATATTCAAGGTGTCTAGTAAATGCTTAGTTACACCGAGAGTTTCCCTAAACACTTCACATAAGCCCTTAGGAAGGTACTTAAAAAAGTGCTTGAAGGGAACTCCTGGTAATACCAAACGTGATTTGACGTGGATACATATCTTGTGGCTTTTGACCCGCAATATCAACTGAATGCTTAGCTACACCGAGAGTTCCCTCAAACACTTCACATTATACCTTAGAAAGGTGTTTCATAAAGTGCTTGAAGGGAACTCCCGGTGATACCAAACGTGGTTCATTATGAGTACATCGTCTTTTTTGACATATGGACAATATCTACTAAATGCTTGGTGACACCGAGAGTTCCCCCAAACACTTCAGAAAACCCCTACAAAAGATGCTTCCTGAAGTGTTTGAAGCGAACTCCCGACGATGCCAAACTCGACTAATACTCCTTGTATATACGGATTTCACATGTGGACCTAACTCTATAATATTTAGTGCACACGCACTCCCAAAACTATCAAAAAATGTTGGTTCCCACCCAGAGTTCCCCCAAACACTTCACTACACACAGCTCTCAATCCCTGCATTGAACACTTAATGAAATGTCAATGCAGCAATGAGGCATGAGCTAGCTACTGAAGTGATTTGAGGAGAACTCCAGGTGACGACCAACCAAAACTAGCCAGGACTCTTTAACCACACTTGTTTAATCTTCCTTGGTGATGAGCGCACAGCCGGCCGCTATTTATAAGTATAGACGATAGACTACAAGACGTAGTAGCAAGTTTGTTGTCTCCTGTGGACCGGGGTGTGCAAAAATGGATGCAAGCTCTTGGCGCCGGATCGATGAACCTAGCTACCAATGCACCTAGCCGTGATGCAGCCTAG
This sequence comes from Avena longiglumis, assembly GCA_030063025.1. Lineage (NCBI taxonomy): Eukaryota > Viridiplantae > Streptophyta > Magnoliopsida > Poales > Poaceae > Avena > Avena longiglumis. The sequence goes on from CP125976.1 coordinate 16,050,833, forward strand.
GTTAGAATGAAGCTGGCTGCTAGAGCAATGGGAATCTCATGAGATGTGGCTCTTTTGGGCCAGGATTTGCAGCTCGGAATCGTATAAAAGCTCGTGGAGTAAAAAAAAAGGTGCGTGCCCAGCCCCAGCATGCAAATTCCTTATCTCTAGCAGCTCGTCGTCGCCCGGTTTATAGCCACGAACATTTCTGTCAGCGTGTGCAAAGGGACACAGAGATCACGTTGTAGGTGGTATAATTATCATTATCCCAGCTGGTGCAAAGCTAGCCTGTGATGCAAGTTGCAGGCATGGGAGAGAAAATGCTTCATAGATCTCATGGATCGGATGAATGTGCTCGTTGCAGCAGTGCTGTGGGGCAGTATCTTGATAAGGTCACAAGGAACTTTAGGTGTAGAAAAAATGTATACTTAGGTAAAATAAGACTGCCCCTATGATAAAAATTGGCTTCTGCGTCTATGATACATGCTGAACATTTCGCACTGCGTCTATGATATACACAAAAATCAGAGTGTTTATGCACAGTTAAAAGAGTGGGTTCGTGGATAGCTTTATGACCTGCTAATGTACTAGTTCTACTACTTTCCACAGGTTGTGGCCTCTCTGAAATGTACCATCAGTAGCAGTTCAGTATGTGCTAAGAGTGGTCAACCCATCGTTGGGAAAAGAAACGCAGGGTATGAACCGTGCAACCGTTGCGAAGCTTCCGCCAGTTGAGAGACATGCTAGCTGCGAGCGATCTTTGCTGATTATTAGTTGCACAAAAATGCTCCACGGATCTTATTGGCGGATGTGGTCATTGCAGCAGCGCTGTATCCTGTATGGGTGCAGTATCTTGATAAAGTGATTAGGAACTTAGGTGCTCCTAGAAGAGATAGAGTGATGAGGAGCTTAGGTAGAGGAAGAGAAAATGTTTTCCGCGTCTGCGATATGTAGAACCTTTTAGTTAGCACACTGTTATGCAGCAAAAGCCAAGAGTATAAGACACAGTGGTTATGTGCAGCGTAAACAGTCATAGTTCAGAAACTTTGATGACCTACTAATGTACCGCTGGTGCTAGTACTTTTCACAGGATGTGTGCCATGATCGATCGGTACGTCTGCTCAGGTACGTCTCATAATTAATCCATGTTGAAATTTGGAAACAGAAGGGCACTGTATTAGTGACAATTATGAACTGAGCATGTGATCATCATATACATAAACAAAGTACTCCGTACTACACATATATTTTGCGTGTCGGTAGCCGGTGGGACTGGCATGTTCATCAGAATTTATTAACTACTAAAGGCCTGCTATCTACCACATCGACAAAATAATGCTAGAACACATTTGGTAACCACAATGCTCGAGCACAGGGACCTAATCTGGTAGTAAGTATTTTCCATTAGAAAACCAGTATGATTCCAGTGGGCTAGTTGTCCCATTATGCGTGACTGTATGGGCAGGCGGCATAAAGGGAGCGAGAGAAAAGCCGGGACACCGATCGATGACAGCATGCTCCCAGTAGCCACCAACAGGATCAATGACTCATATTCCCAAATCATAAGACCATATTGTAGAGCAAAAGGATACAAGAAGGTGTCCAGGTTCAGTGTATGCGATCCCTGTCATCACAGAACACACATCGTTCAAAGTTGAGGACTGAGAGACCACAGGGTTTCAAAGGTTGGGACTGAGAGACCACAGGGTTTCAGACTAGTGAGGTTGGGACTGCTTGTGGAGGGACACATGGAGATACTTGGCGGTATAAGTATCTTTGGAGGAGCATCATTGGCAGAGGGCAAGATGGTGACGATGATGCTGCGTCAGGAGCTGCTCTTCTTCCTCCTGATGTAGGTTCAGTTCAGGTAGGGAGGAGGGCTTTACTGCTGTTCCTGCCGTCGTCGTCTCGCATGGAGTTCCCCCGTTCACTTATTGGTTCTAGTTTGGTGTTGGTTCAGTTCAGGTAGGGGGGAGGGCTTTACTGCTGTGATCCATCTCCCTTGTGCTTGTTCTTGGTGGGCGATGGAGATGCGTCTTCCTATCGTCTCGCTTCGTGTTCTTCGTGTATCGGAGCAATCAATAAATCTTTGGGCAGTAGAGAGCCTGCTGGTGTTTCTTGGCATCTTTCCTGGTCTTCCCTTCGTTTTGTGCCTGATTGTCATGCCCTCCAGAAATGCAAATGTGTGTCTGTTTCTGGATGCGATCAGGCTTGCGGTTATAGCTTAAGAAACTTCATAACCATGGAATAATCTCCAATGCAGCAAACGGTTTGTGATCCCAGATAGATTAAGATATCGTTATGTATATTCACATACAGTAGGACATTTTGGTTCGACCTCGGCTTTCCATCCAGTGTGGTGTTGCCTGTTCTCCTCATGAAATTATTTTAAAAGTGTGATTTTTTTCAAAAATTATGAATATTTTTAAAAAATACGAGCAAACTATAAAGTTCCGAACCAAATCTAAAAACAGTAAACCTATTTTGTAAAACGTGAATTTTTCCAAAATATAATGAATATTTTCCAAAAAAAAGTAAAAGAAGGAAAGCCAAAAAAGAAAACAGAAAAACAAAAAGGAAACAGAAAAAAGAAAAAGAAAAAGAAAAAGAAAAAATAGAGAAAAACCGAAAAGTACACCGGACCACGGAAACGGGTCATCCCAATAGGGGGAAAACCCTATGCGGCGCAAGCCCCCCGCGCAGCAGGGGGGACAATTAGCATTTCACCTATTTGCTGCATAATGCAGCATTACTGGCCCGAGTCGCCTAAAGCAAAACCGTCATGGGCCAGGCGTATCTCCTTTTTAAGCGAACGACCCATCAGAGTTCCATGTTTGAATGAAGTGATCCCTTATCCTTTCTTTAGCAAATGATGAATATGAAGTCTCGGAGGCTATGACTACTATGGATCCTCTGACTCTCATTCAGGATACCCTCCCGGGTCTCGCCGGTGTTGCATGTAGGTCGTGATATGCCTCATGTCCCCCTCCTCATGGAGAACCCACTCCCGGGGTGTCGCTTTGCTTTGTTTAGCCCGTCCTCTAGGCACCTTTGGAGGCGCTCATCACTTTAGCTACCTCCCGTTTTCGATTTTTCTTGGTTTGTTGGTTTTATTTTTTATATTTTCTTTATTATTATTCTTTTTCTTTCATGTTTCTTCTCATTTTCCCATTTTATTTTTTATGTTTCTATTCATATTAAAAATTGTTTACATAGTTTATTCATGAGCTTTAAAAATCGTCCATCATTTTTGAAAATTGGTTCATGATTTTAAAAAAATTGTTCATGCTTTTGAAAATTTGTTATGATTTTTTAAAAATGTTTATGTTTTTTTGAAAAATGTTTACCCTTTTAAAAGTGTTCATGACTTTTTATTTTTGGTTTATTATTTTTGAAAAAAATTCATGATTTTTAAAAATGTTTAGATTTTTATAAAATTGTTCATGATTTTATGAAAAATGATTGCCTTTTTAAAAAAGTGTTAATGATATTTGAAAATTGATTGATGATTTTTTAAAAAAATTGTTCATGATTTTTAAAAATTGTTCTTTTTAAAATGTTTATGATTTTTTGAAAAAATAAGTATTCATGAATTTTTTTAATTTGGTTCATAATTTTTGAAATATGTTCATTATTTTCAAAAAAATGTTCATGGTTTTAAAATTTTGTTCAATTTTTTCTAAAATGGTCCATTACTTTTGGAAAAAATGTTCATGATTTTGAAAGTTTGTTTAGAATTTTGAAAAATAAGAAAAAAATTATTCACTTTAGTTGTTTTCTTAACCATTACACACGAATGAATTAATAGATAGATCTCGGAAGAAACAAATGATGTAAAATGAACGAACGAACCATTAATTTGGTTGCTTTGTTTTTTTAAGCAACCACAGGAGCTCTGTTTTTTTAATTAGAAAGAGGGAAATCAAGGTCCAGCCTTATAGCTAAGGCATGTTTTTTAATGAGGATAAAAACATGACGTAAAAAAACCCAAGAGAAAAGAAACAAAAACAGCCTAGTCCGGCTCCGCCGTGATTGCGGGCCCGAAAGTCACAAAAGCGCATGCGCGTTGCATGATGTATTCCCTCGTGATATCAACCACCTCCAAGTAAGTTAGGCGACGTCTAGAGAAGATCCTCTTATTTCGTTCTTTTCAAGCATTCCAGATGACGTAGAGGAATCGGCTGTTGATCCTATGTTTCTCATTCTTGGCCTGGCCGAATATCAAGTGTCCCACCAATCTGAAATAGAAGGGGAGGCCTGAACAGGGGTCCCGCCGCGGCATTGTTCCGGCTTTGGATGAGATTACAGACCGCAAAAGTGAAGAGTGCCGCGGCATAGAGCGCAGATCAGGTCATGATTCCAACCCCTGGTAGCAAGGTTGTCAGCCGTGAGGAGCTTCCCGTACATGGAAAGCCATGCAAAGAGTTTACATTTAGGCTCGACATGTGCAGACCATAATTTCCTGGCAAGGAATTTAGGATGGGAGCCATTGAATTGAGCGTGGTAGGCCGAGGTGGCATTGTAGGATCTGTCTTCGGTTCAGGACCAAACGATCAGAGTTGTTGACCTCCTGAGTTAGCTGAAGGCCCTCCACCACGTCCCAAACCTTGAGATACTGGGCAAGCTGCACGGGCATGTTTAGACGCGAGACGGAACGAATCCAGTTGCTGCTCGAAAGCTCTTTGGCCACTATTCTGTTTTTTATAGAGGCGATCATGTAAAGATCGGGATGACCGTTGCATGGTAGACAGCCGTCGCCATAAGCACAGACTTTGCTAAAGCAAAATGACCAGGCATAGCCAAGTTCTTGACCATCCACCCCGGCAGCTTCCCAGCAATCTTGTCGATCAGGGGTTGAAGATCCACTTTATGAAGACGCCGAAAGTGAAGAGGTAAGCCTAAATATTTCCCCAGGAACGCAGCAATCTTTGCCGGGAAATATGCAAGGACGTCCATTAAGTCAATGGCTTCACATCTCACGGTAAAACCTCCGTCTTGCAAAGATTGGTGACGAGGCCACTAGCCTTTCCGAAGCAGTCAAGGATGGTAGAGATTGCCTGCAGCTCCCCTTTGACAGGGTTGACAAAAATCCCGGCATCATCGGCGTATAGAGAAACTCTGCATCTAGTCGTGCGAGACCTAATCAGACTAAGGATTCCACGACGGCTGGCGATAGAGAGGATTCGCTGCAGCGGGTCGATAGCCAGGATGAAAAGCATGGGGGACAGAGGGTCGCCTTGCCTTGCCTGAGCCCTCTCGCATGCGATATGGGAGTTCCGGGGTCACCATTAAGGAGCACTCTGGAGGAGGCCAAAGCGAGGGAAAGGCATACCCAATCATGCCAAATTTGCCCGAAGCCTAGGGCTGCCAGGACCTCCAGAAGGTACGTCCAACCCACGGAGTCGAAATCTTTTGAGATATCGAGCTTGAGGAACAGACTAGGCGTCTTAGAGGAGTGAAGCTCTTTAATCAAATTTTGCACATGAATAAAGTTGTCATGAATGTTCCTTTTTTTAACGAAGGCGCTTTGGCACTTGGAGACAATCTCTGGCAGGATCGGCGCCAGCCGATTAGCGAGCAACTTTGAGAAGATCTTTGAAAGGCTATGGATAAGACTGATAGGTTTGTAGTCGCCTACAACCGAGGCATCCGACTTCTTGGGGATGAGGATAATGTTTGCAGAGTTTATTAGATTAGTGCATCCCCCCACGTCGACTCGCCATGGGCACGATTGCCGCCACAATGTCGTCTCTGATGATGTCCCAACATCTCTTGAAGAAGGCTCCAATGAATCTATCCGGATCCGGGGCCCTGACCGAAGGGAGGTAGAAGACCGCTTCACGAATTTCCTGCTCCTCGAACGGGGCATCAAGCTCCGAGTGGTCCCGTTGCACGTATTCCAGGGCCTCCCAGTCGAGGCCACTGCAGCTGCCTATTTGCTTTCGTGCCAAGAATGCTCTTGAAGTGCTGCAGCAACGCCTCCTCTTTATCTTCTTTGGTGAAAGCGGTACCAGTGGTGGTGGAGAAGGATTAGATACGAACCTTTCGGCGACGCCGTTGGCCCTGGCATGGAAATTCTTTGTGTTGGTGTCCCTCAGCTTAATCCAAGTTAGGCGCGATATCTCTTGAAGCTTGATTTTTGTATGGCAAGCAGTCCAAGATAAGAGGCCTTTAACTGGCGTCTAAGGGCTCTTTCATCCTCAGAAAGAGGTCTAGACTCTTCCGTAATGTCCAGTCTCAGAATTATCTCTTTGGCCATGTTAATCTGAAGCTTAAGATTGCCGATGCACTGTCTTTGCCATTGCTTGAGAGCTTTGGCCGTTCGAGAGAGCTTGATGTGAACACGGCGTATAGGGTCGAGGGCCAAAATAGGTATGCTCCATGCAGTAGTGACGACTTCTTTGAAACCTTGCATTTGAAGCCAAAATTCCTCAAATTTGAAGGAAGGCTTTCTGGTAGTCGCAACGGCACCTTGGAGGAAGAGGGGTGCATGATCAGAGCAAGCCGAAGTGATTGCCTGGAGGTAGGCGTTAGGGAAAAGCACGTCCCAATCATCGGTGAAGAAGACATGGTCGATCTTAGTGAGAACCGGGTCAGCCTGGGCGTTGGACTAAGTAAAGCGCCGCCCAGCCATCCGCATATCTTTAAGCTGGAGGAAGTCTCTAGCTGCCCGGAACTTGCCAATTAACCGACGGTAGATGTTTAGGTTGTTTTTGTCGGAAGCCTTGGTAATAAGGTTGAAATCGCCTAGCAGGAGCCAGGAATCCCGGACAAGCGGCTTGAAAGAGCGGAGCTCCTCAATGAAGATCAGCTTATATTGCTCGGATTGGGGCCATAGACGCAAGTAATGGACCAGACGACATTATCATTCAGCATGGTGATGGTTGCGGACAGCGTGTGGTATGGTCCGAGGTGTGCACGTCCGAGATGGAAAAAAATGACCATGAGGCCGGAAGGATCATCCCTCCCCTCGTCCCATCCGCTGGGAGGGAAGTGTAGTTGGCCACAAAGGAGGGGCCGATGGCTTTGGCAACAGGGAGTGTCTAGATCTCAGACGTCTTAGAACTTCTTATGTCTAAATTAATGATATCATTCTACTATTTGTGCTAATTTTCAGTTGCAACTAGGTTGCAACTTATATAATTTATACTAATTCTCAGTTGCAACCTAATTGTAACTTATTAAAATCTCAGTTACAACCTAGTTGTAACTCTTACGTTGCACGAATCGCAAGATAAATCTAATGCAAGAGAGGTGACTGAGAACTAAAAAGTTCTAAAACGCCTAAGAACTAGCAAATCCGTTGGCAATAATGGCATCGTTTACATCGCCGAGCTTCGTCTCTTGTAAGCAGACAATCGTGGCGTGGGTGTCTCTCACAATGTCCCGAACAGCCTCGCGGCGTGCGACTTGTTCAGGCCACAGGGATTCCAGTTGAGCAGATTTGACGTTCATTTGCGCTATTAAAAGAAACTCGTAGACGCGCGGGTAGAAGTTGCAGAAAACGCTAGGATCACAGGAAGATGGCGCACCACATAGCAGCGATGCCACGAATGTAAATGGAGTTCTCTACTGATACAGAGGACGCGGGGCACATGCCCATAGAAATGACAGTGACAGTGGCAGCAGCATTGACTGGAGCCTTTTTTTTTGGCCTTTTTGGCCTGCTTGATTAGCGCCTCCAGCGCTTGGATCGCCATAGCCGCCGGTGCCTTTTGAGAAACATCCGCTGAAAGGCCTCCTTGGACAGAGCATCGAAGGAGGACGATGGCGCTAGGAGACCACGGGCCTCAGAGCATCTTTAGCAGGCGCGCTATAATAGCGCAGCGCTAAAATAACTGTTTTTTTTGCAGCATGCGCTGTAAACTTCTCTCAGCAGGTGCTCTAAAATAGAGCGTGCGCCCAATATTTAGCGCGGCGCTGGACTTTGCGTTATCCCGAGCGTTAAATTTGCAGCTCCGGCTACAGCGCGCGCTATCGCTGCGACGCGCGCGAAGAACACCAACTACTCTGAAAAATCCCCCGCGCGGCCGCCGGCGATGGAAAGCTCCGGCACCCCTCCCACCACTCCCTACTCCGTCCCCGCCTCCACGCGGTGCGGCGCCGCAATCCCGCCACAACGCGCCAAACCCTAGCGGAGGCGCCGCTGGGTCCGCCATCGCGCTCTTCAAGCTGTCGCGGACAACCTCCGGCGCAGCGCTGCCACCCATCGCGCCGGGGAAGAAGACCACGTCTAAGAAGACGACGTTGAAGCGGCCCAGCGGCGTGGCGGCTCAAAGGGAAGGCAGAACGGCGGCGGCAGGCCGCTGCACCGAGCTTCCACCGCCTCCAACCCACGCCCGCCCGCCTCCTACCGACTGACGAGGTTTCGACTCGTCAATGCCTATTGTTATGGACTTGGGTTTTGGAGAAGATGGGGATGCTGGAGATCGTGGAACGATTAACAGACAAGCAACCAGGGGACACGAGATTTACCCAGATTCAGGCCCCCGGAGGGAAAACCCTACTCCTGCTTGTCTGCTCTTGATTACGGCGGAACCGAAGGTTACAGGGTGCGCAGATTCGATCTGGCGTGAAGGTGCGTGTGCGAAAGTATGAGTCGAGAGATCTAGGACGTGTCCTCCTGGCCTTTATATAGACTTAGGCAGGTCCCAGGCATAGTCCTAGTCGGTTACAAGTTTTAGGGTTTTACCCCTTTGAATTTTCTATCTATGCTAGTCTTGCTCTCCAAGGATCCGAAGGCGTCATGGGCCTTGGCCACCCGAAAATCTTCATGGGCCAGCGTATGTCTGCTGTGGGCCTTCCTTGGGCTGGACCAGTATGTCTTTGAAGTCACGTGCCGTGGGTATAACCATGTCAAGAGGCTCGGTGATCGATCGAATCGTAGATTCGGTGAGGACTCTTCAATCCTTCGGTGCAACTAGGTGTTAATATATGTGTGTAGGGATTGTTGATACATGTGCACTCACCGACGGATCGTGGTCGATTAACTGTCTTAGGACGAAACAACATGATCTTCATCAGGTTCGAGTCCCTTAACTTGAACCCGGAACATATGCTGGCGTAATTCGACTCAGGCCGCGGAGGACTTACAGGAGTGGAATTCCAGTGTTTTTAATTGATGTACCCAACGTGTCCGTCGGGTTTTTTCATCACGCCTGTTGGCATGGATTTATACTAGCAGAGCGCAGTGTCGTTGCCGTGCCATCGATGATATCTGCGAGTCTTATCTTTTGCGTCCGCAGACGTAGCATCCAACATTTGTCACCACGGAGGTGCCGGGTGGCCAAGGAGATTGTCGCTCACTCAGCGTTTTGTTGGGGCGAGTTGCCAAAAGTTTTTATGCGTCGATCCGAAAGATCGCAGCGAATATTTCATAGGGTGCGCGACCAGCCTCCTATGGGAGTAACCCGAGTGTCTGTTCGAGTCGTAGACTCGAGCAGAGACTTTAGTTCAAGCATTGTTCAGTCGTTAAGTCCGTAGGACACGAAAATTTTCGGATGCTTAAATTCATCCTCCCTATGGGAGTAGCCCCCGAGTCCGAAGTGGAATCGTAGACTCGACGTAGGACTCGAAGAAATACTTTGTCTTTATTCATCTTTCGGGTGCGCGTCCAGCGCTCCTGATAGGAGTAGCCCCCGAGTATTTAGTCGAATCGAAGATTCGAGTGAGTACTCTTAGCTGTGGAGCCGAAGAATTGTAGTTGGTGCTAGTATAGCTTTTGATGACATCGATCGACGATCAATGACCTCAAAGCCCGCTATGCCGTAGATGACTTGATCGGAAACGTGGGTCCCACTTGCTGACTTTGAATTGACCGTCACGTGCGGCGTGAGATAATTACGGCTCTCGATTTCCGCATAGTGGACGGGCGTGGTAACGGCGGTTCGTTGTGATGTTGACACATATGCGGTCAGATCTGCCGTTGGCGTTAGGGTCTTCGGATGGACGCCGCCGTGCGTCGCCTTCTTGTTATAATCATTGGGGAAAACCGCGGTTTGTTTTCACCGCATTAGTTCTTGTTTTCACTGCCTCCTTGTGCTCTAGCGATTCTTGCTGCGTGCTGGGATTTCCTTCCACATTTTCGTCGTTGTTTCTGCGTTTTCACCGCCGGCGCCGCCGTAGCGCAATGGGGAAACCAAAGAAATCGTCATCTGCGGTTGGGACCAGCGCCGCCGGAGGAAAGAAGGGCACCACCTCTACTCGTGTCACCGATGGTGGCTGGCGGCGATCAGAGACGCGGGAGAGCGATCTCCGCAAGCTTCGCGAGCGGTGCCTGATCCCACAGGATAGGGAGGCCGTCAAACTCCCCGGTAATGAGGTAATCCCCCGTCCCCCATCTGGGTATCGGGTTATGTTTCTCGCCGTTATGTGGTTTTTTTCCAGTCCACAACTTCCTCCGTGGACTGCTCTTCTTCTATGGTATTCACCTTCATCATATGTCTCCCAATTCTCTTCTCCACATTGCTTGTTTTATCACTTTTTGCGAGTGCTGGCTTGGCATTGAGCCGCACTTTGGCCTCTTCTGGAAGCTCTATTCCGTGAAGAGGAAATCTGGTTCGGATGGTGTGTATCCCATTGGGGGTTGCATCATCTCCCTTAGTCCCAATCTTCTCTTCTTTTCTTTTTCCATGTCCGAATCTGTCCAGTACTGGCGGAGGCGATGGTTTTATATCCGTGACTCCGTAGTGCCCGGGCAAGATTTTGGTCTTGTTCCCTTTGACCCCTCCCAAACGATTGAGAAGAAAAGGTCTTGGAAAAACCAAATCTTGGATGGTGAGGTGACGGAGATAGAGGCCCTTTACCGTCGGGTGGAGGATCTTCAGCTGATTCCGGAGAAGGAAGTGAACGGCGTGGACATCATCCGGACGTTTCTTGAGCGTCGGGTGCAGCCTCTCCAAGCGAGGGCGCACCCGATGTTTCTTTATTCTGGGCGCCGTGATCCGACGAGGGTTTCGGCTTAGAAAATCTCCGAGGGGGATCTTGACAGGGCCCTTCGCGCGCTGTTGAAGTTCAAGGCCGGAGAAGAAATCCCGGGGAAATCGCTAACTCCTCCATTTTCTTCGACGTTGGCCGTACTGCAGGTGTAGATTTGTGCACGTAGTGCTTTTTGTCGGCTGTGTATTTATTTCCTTTGTTTGCTAACAAAGTTCTTTCTGATTTTGCAGAGCTTCAAAGTGCCGGGCATGGTACCGCCATTGCCCGAAAAGTATCCGAATGCCCCGGATAATGAAGTGGTTGAGTCCGTGTCCGAGCTACCGTCGGCGCGATCTCCGGCGAAGGATGTTGACGAGTCGAGTGAGGACCATACGCGCAAACGATCACGGAGCTCCAGCGAGTCTTTGGATGCCTCGACTCCTCCGACTCTCAGAAACCCTCTGGGTCTTGAGCGTCATAGTGACGGTCATGGAGGTTCTTCCTCTCCCCTTCCTGCCATTCCTGTGCGGGCTGTAGCGCCGCACCCTCCAGCGAAGCGGAAGAAGGAAGAAAAGAAGGAGGAGAAGAAGGAAGAGAAGAAGGAGGAGAAGAGGGCCCGAAGGACTCCTCCTGTCTTCGACCTGAGCTCACTGGGCTCGTAAGTTTCTTATTGTGCTATTGTCCTTTTTCCTTCATGATTTTTGCACTTGTGCTGATTTGTTCGTATGCAGGCATTCCTCCCACGATTCCTCCAGTGATGGTGCGCGGGAGATGATGGGGGAGTCGAAAATTGCGTCTCCTCCGCCTCAGACGGTGGCGACTTCGGGTGGCGCGGCTCCGGATCCTCCGTTGCAGGAGGTGCAGGTGGTTGCGCCTCAGAATTTCGCAGGCGGTCCTTCGGAGTCACCATCAGAGCATGTAAGTTTTTATGCTTCATGTCACGGGGGGAGCCCCCGAGTGTCTTTGTGTGCGAATTTTGTTTTTACTCCTTTGTGTTGGGCATAGCCCCCAAGTCCTTTTCTTACTGCTATTTCTTTTTCTTTCAGCCTTTTGTGCAGGAGGCCAAGCGGCTGGTGCAGGAGCGCTTGGCGCTGGAGGCGAACCTTCGGCAGCTTCAAGGTACCTATCTGCCTTTTAGTGCCTCTCTTATTTATCCTGGTCATGTTCTTTAACACTTGCTTGTCTTGAATGCAGAGGAGCATAACACTTCTCTCCGTGAGGTCGACGCTCTCAAGAAGAGCCTTGGTCAATCGGAGCAGAAGGCCAAGGCCGTCGTTGGTGCGAAGGAACGCCTTGAGCTAGAGCCGACTAAGGCAGCCGAAGCGAAAGAGCGTCTGCAGCAGGAGGCCGCGGACCGTGAGGAGCAGATGGCCACTGTTGCGGCTGCGCGCGAGAGAGAGGTGGCGGCGAAGCTCATGGCTGCTGCCAAGGCTATTTCGGGTAAGTGCTAGATTTGTGCTTGTTTCCTCATGCCTCGTGTCTTCTTCTGTGCTACTTTTCTTCATGTCTTCCTTCTTATTTTTTGTCTCAGATGCCGCAGGCATCAAGTTCGACCGCGGTGCTCTAGAGCACGGGAGTGCTCTAGATGATGCTACTGTGGCGGTCGAAGACCGCTGTAGCACCGTCGTCAGCTCCCTTGCCAAGGCGAAGGAGATCCTTGGCCGCTTCTACAAGGAGCTTGTTCCTAAGGGCGCGGCCCTCGATGATGTGGATGCTCTGGCGGAGGCTCTGTCAGCCGAAGCGCCTGCGGTGTACAAGCGCAAGCAGAAGGGCATCGGCGCGTCCGTCAGGCTGGCGATGGCCTTGGCGGCTGGAGCGGAGCTGGATCTGCCCCAGATCACCTCTCGGATGCCGACGGCTACAGATGGATCCAAGGTAGCCTTTGCTGCCTACTTTGCTCGCTGCAAGCGATATGGGCCCAAGCTCATTGATTTGTTGCCTGAGTATGCACTGCGGCAGCAGGGCGGGGCCAAAGCTAGGCAGTCTGGCTCCGAGGCGACTCAGGGTGCCGCTTCTTAGGCGTTGTAGACGTAGGGTAGTTTGTAGTCTACTTTTGTTGTAAATATCTTGAAGAACACCATCCTTGTGCCACGTAGTGGCCTTATATGTTTAATGAATTCTTCTGAGTTGTGCTCTATCATTGTCTGAATGTCTGTGTTCCTTTCTTTTTCTGCTGCTATAGGTTCCTTCAGGTGCTGACCCTGTTGACACCCCGTCCGCAATGCCGCTGTGACCATCTTTGGATGATTCCTCGCAACTCACTTTTCTTCGAATCGTAGTCCGGAGAGGAGTTGCTCGTTACGCGGTCATGCCAATGTTTGGAAGTCCAAGGCGGATCGTGGTGCAGCGAGAGGAGTACTTGATGGCGGAGCTGGTTCTGTCCGGAGGCTGCAATATAAGTTGTTCTTTGGTTCGAGCTGTAGCTCAGTTCTTCGGATGGGCCTGCTGGCCTTACTCTTATTTTGTGCGATTATCGCAGGTGCCAACCTTGCTCCGAGGGAAGAAAAGGAGCGTGTCGCTGTTCGGGTCAATTGCTTGACTCAACAAGACATGGAGGCTGGCGGCTTCTTCTAGATGGATCATGACCGTGCCGTAGCTCTGGCGACGGTGCAGGATCGTGTGCACCAGGTTTCTCGAGTGCTTCGCCAAGTGCAAACGTCGCTTGCCTCGGTGCTGCACGTCATGTTCCCTTTGGATGCCGTACCGACAAGCCTTGCGGGTCTTCTGTCGAAGTTTCGGAACGTGAGCAATGTCAAGGAGTTGGTGCGGCAACAGCTCGTCGCAGGAGTGAAGGCTGCTTTGTCTCTTGTGAGGCTGCACCGGCCTGACGCGGATTTGGCTGTGCTGGGCCACCTCTTCGCCCTGATGGTGGTGAGTGGGACATGCGTCCGCATTACGCAGCTGTAAGGCAGTATGCCGAACAGGTCGTGGATTTGTTTGAGCAGCGTGCTCAGGTTATTCTTCGAAATAGGTAGAACCTGAAAAAAGAGATAGATGTAAAATTTGTATATTTCGGTTGGGCGTGTTGTGCCCTTTGTTGTAAAGGTTTGTTTGTTGTGAGCACGCAGTGCTTTGATTGAGTACGTGTCCTTTTCGTTTGCCTGACGTTGTCAGCTACTCAGGTGTACACGTTTGATCCTCAGTCGATGAAATCGTGAGGTGGGGGGATCCCCCGAGTGTGTTTGTAGCATGTAGCAAAAATAGCAAACTGAAGTTTTGGGGCGAGACACTTAGCTTTATTTATATCGTAATGGAGGAGGTACATTGTTCGGCTGAATAGCCTTGGCTGAAAGCCTTATTGAAAGTAAAGGGGGTAGGTTGCTACGGATAGAATCGTCGCAGATGCGCGATGTTCCATGGGTTGGAGTATGCGACTCCAGATTCCACGTGCTTGAGGCGATAGGCGCCACCTGGGATGACTTCGGTGATGACGTAGGGTCCTTCCCATGGTGACTCAAATTTATTCGGTCGCTTTTGCTTGAGTCGCAAGACGAGGTCTCCTTCGACGAAGGACCTTGGGCGCAGCCGGCGGCTGTGGTAGTTGCGGAGACTCTGCTGGTACACCGATCGAGCCGCTATATCCGTGCTTCTTCGAGTGTGTCGACAACGTCTTCGAGTGCAATCGTGGATTCACTGTAAGCGACGACCCGTGGGGCCTGGTGGCGTACTTCGGCTGGTAGCACGGCCTCGGCTCCGTGTACCATGAAGAACGGTGTGTAGCCGGTGGAGCTGTTTGGCGTAGTCCGTAAGCTCCACAGGACGGATGGTAGCTCTTTCGTCCAGGCTCCAGCTTTTTGTTCGAGTGAACTCATGAGGCGCTTCTTGATGCCGGCGCCGATTAGGCCGTTGGCCTTTTCCACTTGCCCGTTCGTTTGCGGGTGTGCCACTGAGGCGTACGTGATGTTGATCCCAAGGCCTTCGCAGAAGTCCTGGAATTCCTCGGAGATGAAGTTCGATCCGTTGTCGGTGATGATGCTGTGCGGTACGCCGAACCTGTAGACAATGGACTCGAAGAACTTGACGGCAGTTTTGCCTTTCTGGTTGGTGACCGGCATGGCCTCGATCCACTTGGTGAATTTGTCGACTGCAACCAGGAGGAAAACGTGTCCCCCTTTCGAGGATTTTGGCAGTTTGCCGATCATGTCGAGGCCCCATTGAGCAAAAGGCCAGGCTATGGGTATGGGTCTGAGCTCGGACCCAGGTGCGTGCGGTTTGTCGGCGAACCGTTGGCATCCGTTGCATCTTCGGACGATGTCCTTTGCGTCGCTCATGGTCGTTGGCCAGTAGAATCCTGCTCGTAGAGCTTTGGTGAAAAGGGAGTGGCAGCCTGCGTGATGGCCGCAGATGCCCTCATGGATGTCTTGGAGGATTGCTTTCCCGTCACCGATGGTGACGCACCTTTGTAGTACACCGGTAATACTGCGCTTGTACAGCTCGCCGTTGATGATGGCGAAGGCTTTTGATCGACGAGATATGCGTCGGGCATCTATCGGGCTGTCAGGAAGTTCTCCATTTAACAGGAACTGGAGGTATGGGCGCGTCCAGGTTTCTTCGACTGCCATGACCTGCATTAGGTTGACTATGGCTACCTCCGTGTCCAGTTTTTCGGGTCCTTCGTGTCCTTCAGGTAGAGTAGCTCCCGAGTGTTCTGCTTCTTCGGGTGATCCCTTGGGGAATTTCCGCTTGATGGATGGCACGCAGATCTGTTCGAGGAACACACCTGGTGGCACCTTTGCGCAAGTGGAGCCGATGTTGGCGAGTCTGTCGGCTTCCTCGTTGCTTTCTCTTCCAACGTGTCGAAGCTCGCAGCCGTCGAATTCTCCTTCGAGTGCGTTGTAGAGCGCGCGGTACGCGATCATGTTTTCGGCGTGTGCGTCGCACTCATTCATCGTCTGCTGGACGACGAGGTTGGAGTCACCGTAGATGACCAGGCGCGTTGCGCCGCATATCTTTGCCATCCTCATGCCATGGATGAGGGCTTCGTATTCGGCCTCGTTGTTGGAGGCTCGGAATTTCATCCGGAGGACGTACTTCATCTTGTCGCCTTGCGGGGAGGTCAGTATGACCCCTGCTCCCGCTCCAGCTTCTCTCTTGGAGCCATCGAAGTGCATCGTCCATGACTGCGACATATCTGGGGTGTCTGGCAGCTGCAGCTCCATCCAATGTACCAGGAAGTCCGGAAGGACTTGAGATTTGATTGCGAGTCGCTTCTCGTAGACGATGTCCAAGGGTGACAGCTCGATGCCCCACAGGGCCACCCGTCCTGTGGCCTCTGGATTATTCAGGATGCTGTTCAGGGGTGCCTCGTTGACGACCATCACTTGGTGCTCCTGGAAGTAATGGCTCAGCCGTCGAGCCGTCATGAACACGCCATAGGCTAGCTTCTGGTAGTGAGGGTACCTCTGCTTTGTTGGTGTCAGTACCTCGATGAGGTAGTAAATTGGGCGCTGGACCCCGTGGGTCTTGCCTTCTTCGGGTTGTTCGACAACGAGTACGGTGCTGACCACCTGGTGTGTGGCTGCTATGTACAGCAGCAGGGGCTCGCGCTCCTTTGGTGTGACCAAAACGGGCGAGGTGGAGAGGAGCCGTTTGAGGCTTTCGAATGCATCGTTGGCTTCTGGTGTCCACTCGAACTTGTGTGCCTTGCGCAGCAGTTGGTAGAATGGCAGGGCCTTCTCACCCATGCGGCTGATGAATCTTCTTAGCGCCGCTATTCGCCCTGCGAGCTGCTGGACGCCTTTGAGGTTTTTTTTCTTCTCCATTGCCATGATGGCTCTGATTTTCTTCGGGTTCGCCTCGATCCCTCGTTGAGAGATGAAGTACCCGAGCAGCTGACCCGATGGGACGCCGAAGGCGCACTTTTCGGGATTGAGCTTGATCCTGTAGCGATCAAGGTTGTCGAACGTCTCGCGGAGATCGTCGATAAGTGTCCTTGCCTCCTTGGTTTTTATTACTATGTCGCCATAGACTTGGACGCTATGACCGATCGGTCTTTGAGGCAGCTGCATGCATCGCCGTACGTGGCACCGTTCTTTAGCCCGAAGGGCATTATGTTATACTCCGAACGGTGTGATAAACGCCGTTTTCTCCTGATCTTCGACCTTGAGTCGAATCTGGTTATAGCCTGAGTAGGCGTCGAGGAAGGAGAGTTTCTCGCAACCTGCAGTCGAATCGATGATCTGGTCGATCCGAGGAAGAGGGAAATGGTCCTTTGGGCAGTGCTTGTTAAGTGACGTGAAATCCACGCACATCCGCAGGATGTCCGTGTCCTTTTTTGGGACCATCACTGTGTTTGCCAGCCAGTCACTTTCCTTGATTTCCCTGATAAAGTCTGCAGCGAGCAGTCTATTGATTTCCTTGCTGATAGCTTCGGCTCATGGCTCCGACAGTCTCCGGATGGACTGCTTGACTGGCTTGGTGTCTGGAAAGACATTGAGTGCGTGCTCGACGAATTCCCTGGTAACTCCTGGCATGTCCGCAGGACACCAGGCGAAGATTTCCCAGTGCTCACGGAGGAATTCGACGAGCGCGCCTTCCTATGCGGAGCTGAGTTCGTTGGCGATCAGGGTCGTCTTGGAGGCATCCGTCGGATGGACTTGTACTTTCTTGGTGTTGATGGTGGAGTCGAAGGACATGTCAGGTGCGTTCTGTCGTGTGACTGGGGGTGCCCCATTGTCCGTCACCTCACGGAGTCTTACAAGCTCGTCTTGCATGCCGAAAGACTGGGAGATTTTGTTGAAATCCCTGTCGCATTGGTCCGATCGGGTGAAGCTCCCGTGGACTGTGATGACGCCCCTCGGTCCTGGCATCTTGAGTAGTAGGTATGCGTAGTGTGGGACGGCCAGGAACCTTGCGAATGCTACACGCCCCAGGATGGCGTGGTATTGTGACGGCCAGTCCACCACTTCGAATTCGAGTCGCTCCTGCCGGAAGTTGTCCGGCTTCCCGAAGATGACGTCGAGCCCTATTTTGCCCAGGGGAATATGCCCTTCCCTGGGACGATGTTGTGGAACGTTGTGTCTGATTGTTCCAGGCTGCATTGCGGGATTCGCATTGCTGCTAGAGTGCTTGCAAACATTAGGTTGATTCCGCTGCCGCCGTCCATGAAGACGCGACTCATCTCGAAGCCTCCGATCTGCGCCTCCAGCACTAGGGCAGCATGACCTGGGCGAGGGATCTGGCAAGGGTGATCCGAGCGAGTGAATGTGATGCAGGACTCCGATCCGCTGAGGTACTCAGGGATTGCAGGCGGAGTTGCCACGGCCAAGTTGATTTGTCGGGTGATTTTCTTCTGCACCCTATTCGTGGGGCGTCCCTTCTGGATCATATTTAGTGCTCCTTTCGGTGGGAGGTACCCGATCCCGGCGTTGTTCTGCGCTGGTGCGACTGGTTGGTTTGGGCCTCCAATAGGCGGCGGTGGAGGAGCTCCGTGTGCTACTTCACCTGGCGCAGGTGCGTTTCCGAACGCAGGGATTGGGGCTTGTTGCCTCATCTGCACCATGCTTTCGCTGAGTTTCTAGAACTCGCGGCAGTCCTTGATCATGTGACTGGCTTTCTTTTTGACATCCTGTTTGTCGATGTAGAAGTGGATGGTGCATGGACCCGAAAGTTTGTCGTATGCTGAGGGTCCGTTGTCGCGGTCGCGGCGTTGCCACGACTGTTCCGGGCGTCCGTTATCGCGGAGGTTTCCGCCACGATATCCTCCGCTGTTGCGGCTGTTGTCGTTGCGGCGGTCGGCGTAGCCGGCCGCGACCATGTCGGGTCCATCGCGGTCCTCGTAGACGCGCAATCTCCTCTTGCTGCGGCGTTCTCGCCTTTGGCCGTAGTCGTCCTCTTCATCTGATTGTGCTCGGTGAATGCAATCTTCACCGTCCGCCCACATGTTTGCGATGTCCATGAGGTGGTCGAATGTCTTGGGCTTGACGCGCCCAAGTTCCTCCTTGAAATCTTGGCGTTTGACGCCGTCTCAGAAGGCGTCGATGGCCCTCTCTTCGGAGATGTGTGTTGCGGAGTTCTTGGTGGTAGACCAGCGTAATATGTACGAGCGAATAGATTCACCCGTTCTCTGAGTGCAGGCTCGCAACTCTTCGATTGAGGCGGGCCTCTTGCTGGTGCCCTTGAAATTTCGGATGAAGTTGTAAGCTAGCTCCTCACAACTTTGGATGGATCCTGATGATAGGCTGTTGAGCCAGACCCGCACCGCGCCTGTCAGCTGCAGCTGGAGGCATTGCATGGCGGTTTCTTTGTTGCCGCCGTGAAGCTTGTCGGATGACAGATGGTCACTGAGCCAGGATTTTGGATCTTGCGTTCCGTTGAACTTCGGAGTATCCGAAGGAAGCTTGAAATTGCGTGGCATCTGCGTTCGCCGAACAGATCTGCTGAAGCATCGGGCTCCACAGAGTTCTCCTTCGTCTTCGTCCATCTCGGATTCAGACGAACATGCACGTTTTGCTCGCGCTTTGTCGATTTTGCGCTATGTAAGCGCGTCTCTGGCATCGTAGTCGCGTTTATGGCGATGCGAGCTCTTCTTACTTCGAGGAAGGTCGTGTTCCTCTTCCTCTTCGGATGATGGGGTGGGGCTCCGGTCGCGCCTGGCCGGAGCTTTCTTCTTCGGCTCCGCAGGAGCGTCTTCGTGGAGCGCAGCTCCGACAAGTCCGAGTCCGGTGAGTGCGGACTTATGCATGGCTCTTTTAGGGTCCCTCCGGAGGTGGTGGCCGAGATACGCAGTGGCTGCCATGATCGCAGCTTGCGGTGTCTTCGGATGATGTTGCCGCCGGCATCCATATCCATGAACGATGTGTGGAGAGTTCGGGTCACATCACGGCGTTCCTCGATCCATGTTCTCCACCCGAGCGGTGTTTGTTTCCTGGTTTCCGCTTGTGCTAGAGCCGGTGCCATGACGGAGCGCAGCCTCGTCGCCGCTACTGGACTCGTGAGGCTTGCTTGCGTTTGTCGAGCGTCTCCTGCATCTTGACTTGCTTCTTGTGCTCCTCGATGAGGAGGTAGTGGTACGCCATCGGTAGGTCTTGTGGGGAGTCCACAGTGTGACTATGTCGCTCGCGACGGCGTGCCTGGACCCATCCTTCTTTGCTAAGTTGGATGAGGTGGCCGTTGTTTTCCCCGTTGGGTGGGGGGACTGGCTTCTTCTGTTCCCGCCGTTTTCGCCGTTTCTGTCCTGCGGGTTGGGGTTCGTGTTGGGCGGCGGGTTAGGCGTTTGCTGCTCCTGGATGACTGCGGCGCATTGGTAGCGCTCGTAGATCGGTCCGCAACTTTCGGATCCGGAACCGTAGGTCCCTTCATCCGAAGGTGGATCGCACAGATCGGAGTTGCAGCTGTTGCTGTCGTAGAACTCATCTGTCGATGGTGATGTGCGCAGCACGGGGTGTGGAGCCCACGAGGCGGGCCTGATTGATGGCACGGGCACCCGCTCAGGAAGGCGGAGGGTGCCAGTTTGTCCCACCTGGAAGCAGAAGCTCCCGAACAAAATTTCGAGTCCGTCGCCTACGGGCTCGAAATCCTTCATGGTGGCCGGCGAGTGGGCGGTGAAGTCGAAAGCGCCGAAGAGGAGGTGATTCTCCGTCGCCGCGGAGTTGTAGATCGATCGGGTCGGGACCGTCACGATCGCACAATCAGCAGCCCCGATTCCCACAGACGGCGCCAATTGACGAGGTTTCGACTCGTCAATGCCCATTGTTATGGACTTGGGTTTTGGAGAAGATGGGGATGCTGGAGATCGTGGAACAGTTAACAGACAAGCAACCAGGGGACACGAGATTTACCCAGGTTCAGGCCCCCGGAGGGAAAACCCTACTCCTGCTTGTCTGCTCTTGATTACGGCGGAACCGAAGGTTACAGGGTGCGCAGATTCGATCTGGCGTGAAGGTGCGTGTGCGGAAGTATGAGTCGAGAGATCTAGGACGTGCCCTCCTGGCCTTTATATAGACTTAGGCAGGTCCCGGGCATAGTCCTAGTCGGTTACAAGTTCTAGGGTTTTACCCCTTTGAATTTCCTATCTATGCTAGTCTTGCTCTCCAAGGATCCGAAGGCGTCATGGGCCTTGGCCACCCGAAAATCTTCATGGGCCAGCGTATGTCTGCGGTGGGCCTTCCTTGGGCTAGACCAGGTATGTTGAAGTCACGTACCCGTAGGGTATAACCATGTCACCGACGCTCCGCTAGCGCCTCTTTGATGGATCCATCTCCTTCTACCAACTACACATATGGCGATTCAACCGGCAACACCATCGTGCAAGACTCCGATGAAGATGCCCAACATGGAGGTGGCGGTGGTATGGAGAATGTTGACAAGTGAACCATGTCATTTGTCATTTGTGTTGGAACAATGTCATTTGTGTTTGAACCATGTCATGTTTGGATGAACTATGTTATTTGTGCTTGAACTATGTCATTTTGATGGTTGGAGGATTTTTAGATCCATTTATGCATGAATTATTTGGTATTTTTTGCTCTTCTTTTCATAGATGCAATTGTGTTTTTGTGTTTGTGCTATCGCGCGCGCTAAAATACAGCGCCTGGTGGGGGACGAAACGAGCGCGCGCTGCATTTTAGATCCTCCGGCGGAGGTCGCGCTAAAATGCAGCGCGCAAACGGAATAGCGCGCGCGCTATCCCAAATTTACAGCGCTCTAAAATACAGCCTCTGCTGGAGATGCTCTTAGTATGATGATTTCCTGAATGGCCTCCGTCCCCTTCGAGATCTGCCGCGCCTTTTTTTCTTGATTGCAATTCTTCCACTACGCCTCAGAGACGCCGCAAGCAGCACACTCTTTTTTTTCTTCTTTGTCGGCGAGGTGGGCAGCAACAGTTGTCCATGCCAGAAAAGAGATTCTATCGTGCACGCTTAGCGTGCACAGATTCATCCCATTTTACTCTGAGTCAATGTGTCTAGTTTTTGTAAAACTTGGTGAAACATGACGACACAAAACTACACTGATTTTAAAGTAGAAAATCACAGCAAATCAGTGGATTGCACATGCACTTTATCTAGGGTGCATGCTAGAAAAAACCACTCTCTTGCCCATGCACTAATGCTCCAGATCGACCGACCTATAGGCAGCAATGATGACACGTGCACGCTGCAACCTATAGTGGGAACTGGGAACCAATCGTTTTTTCTTCACGTGCGCTGGTTGACATCGTGCATAGTTAATTGTCTTGCCTCGTGCGTGCGCGCAAAAAAGCGAAGCAGAAACAGTTTGTCAAAGTACCAACTAAACATAAGTTCTTAAGAAGTTTAGCACCATCTGCGAAATGGGCTGGACCAACCGGGAGAAGACCTCGTGTGGCGCGAGCCGTCCGTCCCGTAGCAGCCGGCAATTAGCATTTGTGTGCACTTACTAGTTCAAATTTTTTATTTTTGATGTACAACATGAATTGGTCGAAAGAAACTCATGATGATACTAAACATGGTTTATCTTCAGAACATCTCAATGGATCCTGCTCGACCAATATTTTTCAATTGATTGGTGCTATAGAGGGTTTTCACAAATACTTCACGCCATACATTGAAACAATGCCTTGTGAAGTGCCTGACAAGAAAACCTTGGTAAAACCAAACATGCCTTGCATTGATCATCTCTTCGGGTTCTTGGTCGGCAATGGGTGAAGCCTGGTGGCATCGAGAGTTCCCCCAAACACTTCACAATGGCACTTGATATAGTTTCTCGTGAAGTGCTTGTGGGAAAATCATGGTAAAACCAAACATGATTGCTATTGATCCCCACTCGTGGTTCTTGATCGGAAATGAGTAAATCTTGGTGCCACCAAGAATTCCACCAAACACTTCATTATGGCGCTTGAAATGTGCCTCGTGAACTGCTTGTAGAAAACTCATGGTAAAACCAAACATGCTTGCTATTGATCCTCACTCGTGGTTCCTTATCGGCATTGAGTAAAGCTTGGTGCCACCGAGAGTTCCCCCAAACACTTCACAAGTGCGCCTGAAATAGTGCCTCGTGAAGTGCTTGTAGAAAACTCATGGTAAAACCAAACATGCTTGTTATTCATCCTCACTTGTGGTTCTTGATTGGCATTGAGTAAAGCTTGGTGGCACCAAGAGTTCCCCCAAATACTTCACAATGGCACTTGAAACAATGCCTCATGAAGTGTTTGTAGGCAACTCATGGTAAAACCAAACATTCTTGCTATATATTGATCCTCACTTGTGGTTCTTGATCGGTATTGAGTAAATCTTGGTGGCACCAAGAGTTCCCTCAAACACTTCACAATGGCACTTGAAATAATGCCTCGTGAAGTGCTTGTAGGAAACTCATGGTAAAACAAAACATTCTTGCTATACGTTGATCCATACTTGTGGTTTTTTATCGTCATTGAGTAAAACTTGGTGCCACCGAGAGTTCGCTTGAAATACTCATGAAGTTTTTGCAGGAATGTCGTGGTAAAACCAAAAAATGCTTGTTATTGATCCTCACTTGTGGTTCTTGATCGGCATTGAGTAAAGCTTGGTGCCACCGAGAGTTCCCCCAAACACTTCACAATGGCGCTTGAAATAGTGCCTCGTGAAGTGCTTGTAGGGAACTCATGGTAAAACCAAACATGCTTTATGGTTCTTGGTCGGCATTGAGTAAATCTTGGTGGCACCCAGAGTTCCCCCAAACACTTCACAATGGCTCTTGAAATAATGCCTTGTGAAGTGCTTTTAGGAAACCCGTGATAAAACCAAACGTGATTCACCATTAGTACATCTCTTATGGTATATTATGAATGCTTAGTTACACCGAGAGTTCCCCCAAACACTTCACATAAGCCCTTAGGAATGTGCTTCGTAAAGTGTTTGAAGGGAACTCCCGGTAACACCAAACGTGGTCCACTATGAGTACATCGCCTTTTTTGACATATGGACAATATCTACTAAATGCTTGGTGACACCGAGAGTTCCTCCAAACACTTCAGAATACTCCTACAAAAGATGCTTCCTAAAGTGCTTGAAGGGAACTCCCGACGATGCCAAACTCGATTAATTCTAATCGTATATATGGATTTCATATATGGACATAACACTATAATATTTAGTGCACACTCACTCCAAAACCTATAAAAATTGTTGGTTCCCACCCAGAGTTCCCCCAAACACTTCACTATACAATGCTCTCTATCCCTGCATTGAACACTTGTAATAAAATGTCAATGCAACAATGAGGCATGAGCTAGCTACTGAAGTGATTTGAGGAGAACTCCAGATGACGACCAACCAGAACTAGCAAAGACTCATGTTCATCACTCATGTGGACCACACTTGTTTAATCTGCCCTGGTGATGAGCGCATAGCCGGCCGCTATTTATAAGATGTAGTAGTAGCAAGTTTGTTGCCTCCTGTGGACTAGGGTGTGCAAAAATCCATGCAATGCAGGCTCTTGGAGCCAGATCGATGAACCTAGCTACCAATGCACCTAGCCGTGATGCAGCCTAGATTAGAATGAAGCTAGCTGCTAGAGCAATGGGAATCTCATATACTCCCTCCGATCCATATTACTTGTCGTTGAAATAGATGTATCTGGCACTAAAACATGTCTAGATACATCTATTTTAGTGACAAGTAATATGGATCGGAGGGAGTCGCAAATTTCTTTTGTGCCTTTTGTGCCTTGATTTGCAGCTCCGAATCGCAGAAAAGCTCGTGGACTAAAAGGTGCGCGCCGAGCCCCAGCATGCAAATTCCTTATCTCCAGCTGCAAGCAGAGATCAGCATTGTTGCCGTCGTCGTCGCCCGGTTTATAGCCACGAACATTTCTGTCAGCGCGTGAAAAGGGACACGGAGATCACGTTGTACGTGGTATAATTATCATTATCCCAGCTGGTGCAAAGCTAGCCAGTGCAAGTTGCATGATGGGAGAGAAAATGCTTCATAGATCTCATGGATGATTGTGCTCGTTGCAGCAGTTCTGTTGGGCAGTATCTTGATAAGGTCATCACAATAGGTGTATAAGAAATGTACTTAGGTAAAAGAAGACTGCCCCTATGATAAAAAAAACTTTTGCGTCTAAAGAGGACAAAGGTGCCACCCCTACTAAAATAAAAACCAGTGTTTATGTACAGTTTTTTTTTGTGTGTGTGGGTAGTGTTTATGTAAAGTTAAAAGAGTGGGCTTCGCGGATAGTTTTATGACCTGTTAGTGTACTAGTTCTATAAGTACTATACTTTTCATAGGCAGTGACTTGTCTAAAATATACCATCAGTAGAATTTCAGTATGTGCTATGTGTGGTGAACCCATGTTGAGAACAGAAGAAGCGCAGGGTGTGGAGATGAGCTTTGTATGAACTGAGCGTGAGATCACCATGAAACCCCTGCAAATCTGCCGCCAGTTGAGATACTGTACATGCTAGCTGGGATCCCTGCGAGCGTTGCTGATAATTAGTTGCAGTAGTGCAGTATCGTGATAAAGTGATTAGGCACTCCACTCCTAGAAGAGATAAAGTGATCAGTAGAGGAAGAGAAAATGTTTTCCACGTCCGCGATATGTAGAACCTTTAGCACTGTTATGCAGCAGATGAGCAGTATAAAACACAGTGGTTATGTGCAGTGTAAACAGTCGGAGTTCAGTCACTTTGATATGTAGAACCTTTGTAGGATCTGTCTTCGGTTCAGGACCAAACGATCGAGTCGTTGACCTCCTGAGTTAGCTGAAGGCCCTCCACCACGTCCCAAACCTTGAGATACTGGGCAAGCTGCACGGGCATGTTTAGACGAAAGACGGAACGAATCCAGTTGCTGCTCGAAAGCTCTTTGGCCATTGTTCTGTTTTTTATAGAGGCGATCTTTATGATCGGGATGACCGTTGCATGGTAGACAGGAGTCGCCATAAGCACAGACTTTGCTAAACAAAAACGACCAGGCATAGCCAAGTTCTTGACCATCCACCCCGGCAGCTTCCCAGCAATCTTGTCGATCAGGGGTTGAAGATCCACTTTATGAAGACGCCGAAAGTGAAGAGGTAAGACTAAATATTTCCCCAGGAACGCAGCAATCTTTGCCGGGAAATATGCAAGGACGTCCATTAGGTCAATGGCTTCACATCTCACGGTAAAACCTCCGTCTTGCAAAGATTGGTGACGAGGCCACTAGCCTTTCCGAAGCAGTCAAGGATGGTAGATATTGCCTGTAGCTCCCCTTTGACAGGGTTGACAAAAATCCCGGCATCATCGGCATATAGAGAAACTCTGCATCTAGCCGTGCGAGACCTAAGCAGACTAAGGATTCCACGACGGCTGGCGATAGAGAGGATTCGCTGCAGCGGGTCGATAGCCAGGATGAAAAGCATGGGGGACAGAGGGTCTCCTTGCCTTGCCTGAGCCCTCTCGCATGCGATATGGGAGTTCCGGGGTCACCATTAAGGAGCACTCTGGAGGAGGCCGAAGCGAGGGAAAGGCATACCCAATCATGCCAAATTTGCCCGAAGCCTAGGGCTGCCAGGACCTCCAGAAGGTACGCCCAACCCACGGAGTCGAAAGCTTTTGAGATATCAAGCTTGAGGAACAGACTAGGCGTCTTAGAGGAGTGAAGCTCTTTAATCAAATTTTGCACATGAATAAAGTTGTCATGAATGTTCCTTTTTTAACGGCGCTTTGGCACTTGGAGACAATCTCGCAGGATCGGCGCCAGCCATTAGCGAGCAACTTTGAGAAGATCTTTGAAAGGCTATGGATAAGACTGATAGGTTTGTAGTCGCCACAAACCGAGGCATCCGACTTCTTGGGGATGAGGATAATGTTTGCAGAGCTTATTAGATTAGTGCATCCCCCACGTCGACTCGCCATGGGCACGATTGCCGCCACAATGTAGGCTCTGATGATGTCCCAACATCTCTTGGAGAAGGCTCCAATGAATCTATCCGGATCCGGGGCCCTGAAGGGAGGAGAAGACCGCTTCACGATTTCCTGCTCCTCGAACGGGCATCAAGCTCGAGTGGTCCCGCTACGTGCACGATTCCAGGGCCTCCCAGTCGAGGCCACTGCAGCTGCCTATTTGCTTTCGTGCCAAGAATGCTCTTGAAGTGCTGCAGCAACGCCTCCTCTTTATCTTCTTTAGTGAAAGCGGTACCAATTGTGGTGGAGAAGGATTATATACGAACCTTTCGGCGACGCCGTTGGCCCTGGCATGGAAAATCTTTGTGTTGGCGTCCCTCAGCTTAATCCAAGTTAGGCGCGATATCTCTTGAAGCTTGATTTTTGTATGGCAAGCAGTCCAAGATAAGAGGCCTTTAACTGGCGTCTAAGGGCTCTTTCATCCTCGGAAAGAGGTCTAGACTCTTCCGTAATGTACAGTCTCGTAATTATCTCTTTGGCCATGTTAATCAAGCTTAAGATTGCCGATGCACGCCTTGCCATTGCTTGAGAGCTTTGGCCGTTCGAGAGAGCTTGATGTGAACACGGCGTATAGGGTCGAGGGCCAAAATAGGTATGCTCCATGCAGTAGTGACGACTTCTTTGAAACCTTGATTTTGAAGCCAAAATTCCTCAAATTTGAAGGAAGGCTTGCTGGTAGTCGCAACGGCACCTTGGAGGAAGAGGGGTGCATGATCAGAGCAAGCCGAAGTGATTGCCTGGAGGTAGGCGTTAGGGAAAAGCACGTCCCAATCATCGGTGAAGAAGACATGGTCGATCTTAGTGAGAACCGGGTCAGCCTGGGCGTTGGACCAAGTAAAGCGCCGCCCAGCCATCCGCATATCTTTAAGCTGGAGGAAGTCTCTAGCTGCCCGGAACTTGCCAATTAACCGACGGTTGATGTTTAGGTTGTTTTTGTCGGAAGCCTTGGTAATAAGGTTGAAATCGCCTAGCAGGAGCCAGGAATCCCGGACAAGCGGCTTTAAAGAGCGGAGCTCCTCAATGAAGATCAGCTTATCTTGCTCGGATTGGGGCCATAGACGCAAGTAATGGACCAGGCGACATTATCATTCAGCATGGTGATGGTTGCGGACAGCGTGTGGTATGGTCCGAGGTGTGCACGCCCGAGATGGAGAAAAATGCCGATGAGGCCGGAAGGATCATCCCTCCCCTCGTCCCATCCGCTGGGAGGGAAGTGTAGTTGGCCACAAAGGAGGGGCCGATGGCTTTGGCAATAGGGAGTGCCTAGATCTCATACGTCCGAGAACTTCTTATGTCTAAATTAATGATATCATTCAACTATTTATGCTAATTTTCAGTTGCAACTAGGTTGCAACTTATATAATTTGTACTAATTCTAAGTTGCAACCTAGTTGTAACTTATTAAAATCTCAGTTA
Source organism: Avena longiglumis (assembly GCA_030063025.1). Taxonomy (NCBI): domain Eukaryota; kingdom Viridiplantae; phylum Streptophyta; class Magnoliopsida; order Poales; family Poaceae; genus Avena; species Avena longiglumis. The sequence goes on from CP125976.1 coordinate 16,078,986, forward strand.
CAACCTAGTTGTAACTCTCATGTTGCACGAATCGCGAGATAAATCTAATGGGAGAGAGGCGACTGAGAACTAAGAAGTTCTAAGAACTAGCAAATCCGTGGGCAATAATGGCATCGTTTACATCGCCGAGCTTCGTCTCTTGTAAGCAGACAATCGTGGCGTGGGTGTCTCTCACAATGTCCCGAACAGCCTCGCGGCGTGCGACGTTGTTCAGGCCACAGGGATTCCAGTTGAGCAGATTTGACGTTCATTTGCGCTATTAAAAGAAACTCGTAGACGCGCGGGTAGAAGTGGCAGAAAACGCTAGGATCACATGAAGATGGCGCACCACATAGCAGCGATGCCACGAATGTAAATGGAGTTCTCTACTGATACAGAGGACGCGGGGCACATGCCCATAGAAGTGACAGTGGCAGTGGCAGCAGCATTGACTGGGGCCTTTTTCTTGGCCTTTTTCTCCTGCTTGATTAGCGCCTCCAGCGTTTGGATCGCCATAGCCGCCAGTGGCCCTTTGAGAAACATCTGCTGAAAGGCCTCCTTGGACAGAGCATCGAAGGAGGACGATGGCGCTAGGAGACCACGGGCCTTAGAGCATCTCCAGCAGGCGCGCTATAATAGCGCAGCGCTAAAATAACTGCTTTTTTGCAGCGCGCGCGCTGTAAACCTCCCCCAGCAGGTGCTCTAAAATAGAGCGCGCGCCCAATATTTAGCGCGGCGCTGGACTTTGCGCTATCCCGAGCGTCAAATTTGCAGCTCCGGCTACAGCGCGCGCTATCGCTGCGACGCGCGCGAAGAACACCAACTGCTCAAAATCTCGTGCGGCGGCGTTGGCTCGCCTCTCCGGCCGCGGCGATGGAAAGCTCCGCACCTCCCACCTTACTCCGTCCGCCCCGCCGGGCGCCCGCTGCCGCCATTCACCGTCGGCGCGCCAAACCTAGCGGAGGCACCACGCTGGTCGGCCGCCACCGCTCTTCAAGCTGCCGCGGACAACCTCCGACGCAGCGCTGCCACCCATCGCGCCGGGGAAGAAGACGACGTCGAAGAAGCCCGCGGCGGCGGTGGCGGCTGCAAAGGGGAAGGCAGCGGAGCACGGCGGCGCCGCCGCTGAAGCTTCCACCGCCGTCTCCAACCTACGCCCGCGCCTCCTACCGACGCTCCGCTAGCGCCTCTTTGATGGATCCATCTCCTTCTACCAACGACACATATGGCGATTCAACCAAGCAACACCATCGCAAGACTCCGATGAAGATGCCCAACATGGAGGTGGCGGTGGTATGGAGAATGTTGACAAGTGAACCATGTCATTTGTCATTTGTGTTGGAACAATGTCATTTGTGTTTGAACCATGTCATGTTTGGATGAACTATGTTATTTGTGCTTGAACTATGTCATTTTGATGGTTGGAGGATTTTTAGATCCATTTATGCATGAATTATTTGGTTTTTTTATCTTCTTTTCATAGATGCAATTGTGTTTTTGTGTTTGTGCTATCAAGGCTAAAATACAGCTCGGTGGGGATTTAAGCGAAGGCTGCATTTTAGAGCCTCCGGCGGTCGCGCTAAAATGCAGCGCACAAACGGGATAGCGCGCGCTATCCTAAGTTTGCAACGCTTTAAAATACAGCCTCCGCTGGAGATGCTCTTAGTGATGATTTCCTGAATGGCTTTCGTCCCCTCCGAGATCCGCCGCGCCTTTTTTTCTTGATTGCAATTCTTCCACTACGCCTCTGAGACGCCGCAAGCAGCACACTCTTCTTTTTCTTCTTTGTCGGCGAGGTGGGCAGCAACAGTTGCCCATGCCAGAAAAGAGATTCTACCAGCGTGCAAAGATTCATCCCATTTTACTCTGAGTCAATGTGTCTAGTTTTTGTAAAACTTGGTGAAACATGACGACACAAAACTACACTAATCTTAAAGTAGAAAATCACAGCAAATCAGTGGATTGCACATGCACTTTATCTAGGGTGCATGCTAGAAAAAACCACTCTCTTGCCCATGCACTAATGCTCCAGATCGACCGACCTATAGGCAGCAATGATGACACGTGCACCCTGCAACCTATAGTGGGAACTGGGAACCAATCGTTTTTTCTTCACGTGCGCTGGTTGGCATCGTGCATAGTTAATTGTCTTGCCGCATGCGTGCGCGCAAAAAAGCTAAGCAGAAACAGTTTGTCAAACTACCAACTAAACATAATAAGTTCTTAAAAAGTTTAGCACCATCTGCGAAATGGGCTGGACCAACCGGGAGAAGACCTCGTGCGGCGCGAGCCGTCCGTCCCGTAGCAGCCGACAATTAGCATTTGTGTGCACTTACTAGTTCAAATTTTTGATGTACAACATGAATTGGTCGAAAGGAACTCACGATGATACTAAACATGGTTTATCTTCAGAACATCTCAATGGATCCTGCTCGACCAATATTTTTCAATTGATTGGTGCTATAGAGGGTTTTCACAAATACTTCACGCCATACATTGAAACAATGCCTTGTGAAGTGCCTGACAAGAAAACCTTGGTAAAACCAAACATGCCTTGCATTGATCATCTCTTCGGGTTCTTGGTCGGCAATGGGTGAAGCCTGGTGGCATCGAGAGTTCCCCCAAACACTTCACAATGGCACTTGATATAGTTCCTCGTGAAGTGCTTGTGGGAAAATTATGGTAAAACCAAACATGATTTCTATTGATCCCCACTCGTGGTTCTTGATCGGAAATGAGTAAATCTTGGTGCCACCAAGAATTCCACCAAACACTTCATTATGGCGCTTGAAATGTGCCTCGTGAACTGCTTGTAGAAAACTCATGGTAAAACCAAACATGCTTGCTATTGATCCTCACTCGTGGTTCCTTATCGGCATTGAGTAAAGCTTGGTGCCACCGAGAGTTCCCCCTAAACACTTCACAAGTGCGCCTGAAATAGTGCCTCGTGAAGTGCTTGTAGAAAACTCATGGTAAAACCAAACATGCTTGTTATTCATCCTCACTTGTGGTTCTTGATTGGCATTGAGTAAAGCTTGGTGGCACCAAGAGTTCCCCCAAATACTTCACAATGGCACTTGAAACAATGCCTCATGAAGTGTTTGTAGGAAACTCATGGTAAAACCAAACATTCTTGCTATATATTGATCCTCACTTGTGGTTCTTGATCGGTATTGAGTAAATCTTGGTGCACCAAGAGTTCCCCCAAATACTTCACAATGGCACTTGAAACAATGCCTCATGAAGTGTTTGTAGGAAACTCATGGTAAAACCAAACATTCTTGCTATATATTGATCCTCACTTGTGGTTCTTGATCGGTATTGAGTAAATCTTGGTGGCACCAAGAGTTCCCTCAAACACTTCACAATGGCACTTGAAATAATGCCTCGTGAAGTGCTTGTAGGAAACTCATGGTAAAACAAAACATTCTTGCTATACATTGATCCATACTTGTGGTTTTTTATCGTCATTGAGTAAAACTTGGTGCCACCGAGAGTTCGCTTGAAATAGTGACTCATGAAGTTTTTGCAGGAATGTCATGGTAAAACCAAAAAATGCTTGTTATTGATCCTCGCTTGTGGTTCTTGATCGGCATTGAGTAAAGCTTGGTGCCACCGAGAGTTCCCCCAAACACTTCACAATGGCGCTTGAAATAGTGCCTCGTGAAGTGCTTGTAGGAACTCATGGTAAAACCAAACATGCTTTATGGTTCTTGGTCGGCATTGAGTAAATCTTGGTGGCACCAAGAGTTCCCCCAAACACTTCACAATGGCTCTTGAAATAATGCCTTGTGAAATGCTTTTAGGAAACCCGTGATAAAACCAAACGTGATTTACCATTAGTACATCTCTTATGGTATATTATGAATGCTTAGTTATACCGAGAGTTCCCCCAAACACTTCACATAAGCCCTTAGGAATGTGCTTCGTAAAGTGTTTGAAGGGAACTCCCGGTAATACCAAACGTGGTCCACTATGAGTACATCGCCTTTTTTGACATATGGACAATATCTACTAAATGCTTGGTGACACCGAGAGTTCCTCCAAACACTTCAGAATACTCCTACAAAAGATGCTTCCTAAAGTGCTTGAAGGGAACTCCCGACGATGCCAAACTCGATTAATTCTAATCGTATATATGGATTTCATATATGGACATAACACTATAATATTTAGTGCACACTCACTCCAAAACCTATAAAAATTGTTGGTTCCCACCCAGAGTTCCCCCAAACACTTCACTATACAATGCTCTATCCCTGCATTGAACACTTGTAATAAAATGTCAATGCAACAATGAGGCATGAGCTAGCTACTGAAGTGATTTGAGGAGAACTCCAGATGACGACCAACCAGAACTAGCAAAGACTCATGTTCATCACTCATGTGGACCACACTTGTTTAATCTGCCCTGGTGATGAGCGCATAGCCGGCCGCTATTTATAAGATGTAGTAGTAGCAAGTTTGTTGCCTCCTGTGGACTAGGGTGTGCAAAAATCCATGCAATGCAGGCTCTTGGAGCCAGATCGATGAACCTAGCTACCAATGCACCTAGCCGTGATGCAGCCTAGATTAGAATGAAGCTAGCTGCTAGAGCAATGGGAATCTCATATACTCCCTCCGATCCATATTACTTGTCGTTGAAATAGATGTATCTGGCACTAAAACATGTCTAGATACATCTATTTTAGTGACAAGTAATATGGATCGGAGGGAGTCGCAAATTTCTTTTGTGCCTTTTGTGCCTTGATTTGCAGCTCCGAATCGCAGAAAAGCTCGTGGACTAAAAGGTGCGCGCCGAGCCCCAGCATGCAAATTCCTTATCTCCAGCTGCAAGCAGAGATCAGCATTGTTGCCGTCGTCGTCGCCCGGTTTATAGCCACGAACATTTCTGTCAGCGCGTGAAAAGGGACACGGAGATCACGTTGTACGTGGTATAATTATCATTATCCCAGCTGGTGCAAAGCTAGCCAGTGCAAGTTGCATGATGGGAGAGAAAATGCTTCATAGATCTCATGGATGATTGTGCTCGTTGCAGCAGTTCTGTTGGGCAGTATCTTGATAAGGTCATCACAATAGGTGTATAAGAAATGTACTTAGGTAAAAGAAGACTGCCCCTATGATAAAAAAAACTTTTGCGTCTAAAGAGGACAAAGGTGCCACCCCTACTAAAATAAAAACCAGTGTTTATGTACAGTTTTTTTTTGTGTGTGTGGGTAGTGTTTATGTAAAGTTAAAAGAGTGGGCTTCGCGGATAGTTTTATGACCTGTTAGTGTACTAGTTCTATAAGTACTATACTTTTCATAGGCAGTGACTTGTCTAAAATATACCATCAGTAGAATTTCAGTATGTGCTATGTGTGGTGAACCCATGTTGAGAACAGAAGAAGCGCAGGGTGTGGAGATGAGCTTTGTATGAACTGAGCGTGAGATCACCATGAAACCCCTGCAAATCTGCCGCCAGTTGAGATACTGTACATGCTAGCTGGGATCCCCGGCGAGCTTTGCTGATAATTAGTTGCAGTAGTGCAGTATCTTGATAAAGTGATTAGGCACTCCACTCCTAGAAGAGATAAAGTGATCAGTAGAGGAAGAGAAAATGTTTTCCACGTCCGCGATATGTAGAACCTTTAGCACTGTTATGCAGCAGATGAGCAGTATAAAACACAGTGGTTATGTGCAGTGTAAACAGTCGGAGTTCAGTCACTTTGATATGTAGAACCTTTGTAGGATCTGTCTTCGGTTCAGGACCAAACGATCGAGTCGTTGACCTCCTGAGTTAGCTGAAGGCCCTCCACCACGTCCCAAACCTTGAGATACTGGGCAAGCTGCACGGGCATGTTTAGACGAAAGACGGAACGAATCCAGTTGCTGCTCGAAAGCTCTTTGGCCATTGTTCTGTTTTTTATAGAGGCGATCTTTATGATCGGGATGACCGTTGCATGGTAGACAGGAGTCGCCATAAGCACAGACTTTGCTAAACAAAAACGACCAGGCATAGCCAAGTTCTTGACCATCCACCCCGGCAGCTTCCCAGCAATCTTGTCGATCAGGGGTTGAAGATCCACTTTATGAAGACGCCGAAAGTGAAGAGGTAAGACTAAATATTTCCCCAGGAACGCAGCAATCTTTGCCGGGAAATATGCAAGGACGTCCATTAGGTCAATGGCTTCACATCTCACGGTAAAACCTCCGTCTTGCAAAGATTGGTGACGAGGCCACTAGCCTTTCCGAAGCAGTCAAGGATGGTAGATATTGCCTGTAGCTCCCCTTTGACAGGGTTGACAAAATCCCGGCATCATCGGCATATAGAGAAACTCTGCATCTAGCCGTGCGAGACCCAAGCAGACTAAGGATTCCACGACGGCTGGCGATAGAGAGGATTCGCTGCAGCGGGTCGATAGCCAGGATGAAAAGCATGGGGGACAGAGGGTCTCCTTGCCTTGCCTGAGCCCTCTCGCATGCGATATGGGAGTTCCGGGGTCACCATTAAGGAGCACTCTGGAGGAGGCCGAGCGAGGAAAGGCATACCCAATCATGCCAAATTGCCCAAGCCTAGGGCTGCCAGACCTCCGTAAGGTACGCCCAACCCACGGAGTCGAAAGCTTTTGAGATATCAAGCTTGAGGAACAGACTAGGCGTTTAGAGGAGTGAAGCTCTTTAATCAAATTTTGCACATGAATAAAGTTGTCATGAATGTTCCTTTTTTAACGGCTTTGGCACTTGGAGACAATCTCTGGCAGGATCGGCGCCAGCCGATTAGCGAGCAACTTTGAGAAGATCTTTGAAAGGCTATGGATAAGACTGATAGGTTTGTAGTCGCCTACAACCGAGGCATCCGACTTCTTGGGGATGAGGATAATGTTTGCAGAGCTTATTAGATTAGTGCATCCCCCACGTCGACTCGCCATGGGCACGATTGCCGCCACAATGTAGGCTCTGATGATGTCCCAACATCTCTTGGAGAAGGCTCCAATGAATCTATCCGGATCCGGGGCCCTGACCGAAGGGAGGGAGAAGACCGCTTCACGAATTTCCTGCTCCTCGAACGGGGCATCAAGCTCCGAGTGGTCCCGTTGCACGTATTCCAGGGCCTCCCAGTCGAGGCCACTGCAGCTGCCTATTTGCTTTCGTGCCAAGAATGCTCTTGAAGTGCTGCAGCAACGCCTCCTCTTTATCTTCTTTAGTGAAAGCGGTACCAATTGTGGTGGAGAAGGATTATATACGAACCTTTCGGCGACGCCGTTGGCCCTGGCATGGAAAATCTTTGTGTTGGCGTCCCTCAGCTTAATCCAAGTTAGGCGCGATATCTCTTGAAGCTTGATTTTTGTATGGCAAGCAGTCCAAGATAAGAGGCCTTTAACTGGCGTCTAAGGGCTCTTTCATCCTCGGAAAGAGGTCTAGACTCTTCCGTAATGTCCAGTCTCAGAATTATCTCTTTGGCCATGTTAATCTGAAGCTTAAGATTGCCGATGCACTGTCTTGCCATTGGTTGAGAGCTTTGGCCGTTCGAGAGAGCTTGATGTGAACACGGCGTATAGGGTCGAGGGCCAAAATAGGTATGCTCCATGCAGTAGTGACGACTTCTTTGAAACCTTGATTTTGAAGCCAAAATTCCTCAAATTTGAAGGAAGGCTTGCTGGTAGTCGCAACGGCACCTTGGAGGAAGAGGGGTGCATGATCAGAGCAAGCCGAAGTGATTGCCTGGAGGTAGGCGTTAGGGAAAAGCACGTCCCAATCATCGGTGAAGAAGACATGGTCAATCTTAGTGAGAACCGGGTCAGCCTGGGCGTTGGACCAAGTAAAGCACCGCCCAGCCATCCGCATATCTTTAAGCTGGAGGAAGTCTCTAGCTGCCCGGAACTTGCCAATTAACCGACGGTTGATGTTTAGGTTGTTTTTGTCGGAAGCCTTGGTAATAAGGTTGAAATCGCCTAGCAGGAGCCAGGAATCCCGGACAAGCGGCTTTAAAGAGCGGAGCTCCTCAATGAAGATCAGCTTATCTTGCTCGGATTGGGGCCATAGACGCAAGTAATGGACCAGGCGACATTATCATTCAGCATGGTGATGGTTGCGGACAGCGTGTGGTATGGTCCGAGGTGTGCACGCCCGAGATGGAGAAAAATGCCGATGAGGCCGGAAGGATCATCCCTCCCCTCGTCCCATCCGCTGGGAAGTGTAGTTGGCCACAAAGGAGGGGCCGATGGCTTTGGCAATAGGGAGTGCCTAGATCTCATACGTCCGAGAACTTCTTATGTCTAAATTAATGACATCATTCTACTATTTGTACTAATTCTCAGTTGTAACTAGGTTGCAACTTATATAATTTGTACTAATTCTCAGTTACAACCTAGTTGTAACTCATTAAAATCTCAGTTACAACCTAGTTGCAACTCTCACGTTGCACGAATCGCGAGGTAATTCTAATGGCGAGAGAGGCGACTGAGAACTAAGAAGTTCTAAGAACTAGCAAATCCGTGGGCAATAATGGCATCGTTTACATCGCCGAGCTTCGTCTCTTGTAAGCAGACAATCGTGGCGTGGGTGTCTCTCACAATGTCCCGAACAGCCTCGCGGCGTGCGACGTTGTTCAGGCCACAGGGATTCCAGTTGAGCAGATTTGACGTTCATTTGCGCTATTAAAAGAAACTCGTAGACGCGCGGGTAGAAGTGGCAGAAAACGCTAGGATCACATGAAGATGGCGCACCACATAGCAGCGATGCCACGAATGTAAATGGAGTTCTCTACTGATACAGAGGACGCGGGGCACATGCCCATAGAAGTGACAGTGGCAGTGGCAGCAGCATTGACTGGGGCCTTTTTCTTGGCCTTTTTCTCCTGCTTGATTAGCGCCTCCAGCGCTTGGATCGCCATAGCCGCCAGTGGCCCTTTGAGAAACATCTGCTGAAAGGCCTCCTTGGACAGAGCATCGAAGGAGGACGATGGCGCTAGGAGACCACGGGCCTTAGAGCATCTCCAGCAGGCGCGCTATAATAGCGCAGCGCTAAAATAACTGCTTTTTTGCAGCGCGGGCGCTGTAAACCTCTTCCAGCAGATGCTCTAAAATATTGCGCGCGTCCAATATTTAGCGCGGCGCTGGACTTTGCGCTATCCCGAGCGTCAAATTTGCAGCTCCGGCTACAGCGCGAGCGCGTTGGCTCTACCCCTCAGTGCGGCCGCCGGCGATGGAAAGCTCCGGCACCCCTCTCTACTCCGTCCCGCCCCCCGCCGGCGCCGGCGCCGCCGCAATCCCGCCGTCAACCGCGCCAAACCCTAGCGGAGGCACCGCCGCGGGGTCGGCCGCCAGTCGCGCGCTCTTCAAGCTGCCGCGGACAACCTCCGACGCAGCGCTGCCACCCATCGCGCCGGGGAAGAAGACGACGTCGAAGAAGCCCGCGGCAGCGGTGGCGGCTGCAAAGGGAAAGGCAGCGCGGAACGGCGGCGCTGGCGCTCGCCGCGCTGAGCTTCCACCGCCGTCTCCAACCTACGCTCCGCCCGCGTCTCCTACCGACGCTCCGCTAGCGCCTCTTTGATGGATCCATCTCCTTCTACCAACGACACATATGGCGATTCAACCAGCAACACCATCGTGCAAGACTCCGATGAAGATGCCCAACATGGAGGTGGCGGTGGTATGGAGAATGTTGACAAGTGAACCATGTCATTTGTCATTTGTGTTGGAACAATGTCATTTGTGTTTGAACCATGTCATGTTTGGATGAACTATGTTATTTGTGCTTGAACTATGTCATTTTGATGGTTGGAGGATTTTTAGATCCATTTATGCATGAATTATTTGGTTTTTTTTATCTTCTTTTCATAGATGCAATTGTGTTTTTGTGTTTGTGCTATCGCGCGCGCGCTAAAATACAGCGCCTGGTGGGGGACGAAACGAGCGCGCGCTGCATTTTAGAGCCTCCGGCGGTCGCGCTAAAATGCAGCGCACAAACGGGATAGCGCGCGCTATCCTAAGTTTGCAACGCTCTAAAATACAGCCTCCGCTGGAGATGCTCTTAGTGATGATTTCCTGAATGGCTTTCGTCCCCTCCGAGATCCGCCGCGCCTTTTTTTCTTGATTGCAATTCTTCCACTACGCCTCTGAGACGCCGCAAGCAGCACACTCTTCTTTTTCTTCTTTGTCGGCGAGGTGGGCAGCAACAGTTGCCCATGCCAGAAAAGAGATTCTACCAGCGTGCAAAGATTCACCCCATTTTACTCTGACTCAATGTGTCTAGTTTTTGTAAAACTTGGTGAAACATGACGACACAAAACTACACTAATCTTAAAGCAGAAAATCACAGCAAATCAGTGGATTGCACATGCACTTTATCTAGGGTGCATGCTAGAAAAAACCACTCTCTTGCCCATGCACTAATGCTCCAGATCGACCGACCTATAGGCAGCAATGATGACACGTGCACCCTGCAACCTATAGTGGGAACTGGGAACCAATCGTTTTTTCTTCACGTGCGCTGGTTGGCATCGTGCATAGTTAATTGTCTTGCCGCATGCGTGCGCGCAAAAAAGCTAAGCAGAAACAGTTTGTCAAAGTACCAACTAAACATAATAAGTTCTTAAAAAGTTTAGCACCATCTGCGAAATGGGCTGGACCAACCGGGAGAAGACCTCGTGCGGCGCGAGCCGTCCGTCCCGTAGCAGCCGGCAATTAGCATTTGTGTGCACTTACTAGTTCAAATTTTTTATGTACAACATGAATTGGTCGAAAGGAACTCACGATGATACTAAACATGGTTTATCTTCAGAACATCTCAATGGATCCTGCTCGACCAATATTTTTCAATTGATTGGTGCTATAGAGGGTTTTCACAAATACTTCACGCCATACATTAAAACAATGCCTTGTGAAGTGCCTGACAAGAAAACCTTGGTAAAACCAAACATGCCTTGCATTGATCATCTCTTCGGGTTCTTGGTCGGCAATGGGTGAAGCCTGGTGGCATCGAGAGTTCCCCCAAACACTTCACAATGGCACTTGATATAGTTCCTCGTGAAGTGCTTGTGGGAAAATTATGGTAAAACCAAACATGATTTCTATTGATCCCCACTCGTGGTTCTTGATCGGAAATGAATAAATCTTGGTGCCACCAAGAATTCCACCAAACACTTCATTATGGCGCTTGAAATGTGCCTCGTGAACTGCTTGTAGAAAACTCATGGTAAAACCAAACATGCTTGCTATTGATCCTCACTCGTGGTTCCTTATCGACATTGAGTAAAGCTTGGTGCCACCGAGAGTTCCCCCCAAACACTTCACAAGTGCGCCTGAAATAGTGCCTCGTGAAGTGCTTGTAGAAAACTCATGGTAAAACCAAACATGCTTGTTATTCATCCTCACTTGTGGTTCTTGATTGGCATTGAGTAAAGCTTGGTGGCACCAAGAGTTCCCCCAAATACTTCACAATGGCACTTGAAACAATGCCTCATGAAGTGTTTGTAGGAAACTCATGGTAAAACCAAACATTCTTGCTATATATTGATCCTCACTTGTGGTTCTTGATCGGTATTGAGTAAATCTTGGTGGCACCAAGAGTTCCCTCAAACACTTCACAATGGCACTTGAAATAATGCCTCGTGAAGTGCTTGTAGGAAACTCATGGTAAAACAAAACATTCTTGCTATACATTGATCCATACTTGTGGTTTTTTATCGTCATTGAGTAAAACTTGGTGCCACCGAGTTCGCTTGAAATAGTGACTCATGAAGTTTTTGCAGGAATGTCATGGTAAAACCAAAAATGCTTGTTATTGATCCTCGCCAGGTTCTTGATCGGCATTGAGTAAAGCTTGGTGCCACCGAGAGTTCCCCCAAACACTTCACAATGGCGCTTGAAATAGTGCCTCGTGAAGTGCTTGTAGGAACTCATGGTAAAACCAAACATGCTTTATGGTTCTTGGTCGGCATTGAGTAAATCTTGGTGGTACCAAGAGTTCCCCCAAACACTTCACAATGGCTCTTGAAATAATGCCTTGTGAAATGCTTTTAGGAAACCCGTGATAAAACCAAACGTGATTTACCATTAGTACATCTCTTATGGTATATTATGAATGCTTAGTTATCGAGAGTTCCCCAAACACTTCACATAAGCCCTTAGGAATGTGCTTAAAGTGTTTGAAGGGAATTCCCGGTAATACCAAACGTGGTCCACTATGAGTACATCGCCTTTTTTGACATATGGACAATATCTACTAAATGCTTGGTGACACCGAGAGTTCCTCCAAACACTTCAGAATACTCCTACAAAAGATGCTTCCTAAAGTGCTTGAAGGGAACTCCCGACGATGCCAAACTCGATTAATTCTAATCGTATATATGGATTTCATATATGGACATAACACTATAATATTTAGTGCACACTCACTCCAAAACCTATAAAAATTGTTGGTTCCCACCCAGAGTTCCCCCAAACACTTCACTATACAATGCTCTCTATCCCTGCATTGAACACTTGTAATAAAATGTCAATGCAACAATGAGGCATGAGCTAGCTACTGAAGTGATTTGAGGAGAACTCCAGATGACGACCAACCAGAACTAGCAAAGACTCATGTTCATCACTCATGTGGACCACACTTGTTTAATCTGCCCTGGTGATGAGCGCATAGCCGGCCGCTATTTATAAGATGTAGTAGTAGCAAGTTTGTTGCCTCCTGTGGACTAGGGTGTGCAAAAATGCATGCAATGCAGGCTCTTGGAGCCGGATCGATGAACCTAGCTACCAATGCACCTAGCCGTGATGCAGCCTAGATTAGAATGAAGCTAGCTGCTAGAGCAACGGGAATCTCATATAGCAAATTTCTTTTGTGCCTTTTGTGCCTTGATTTGCAGCTCCGAATCGCAGAAAAGCTCGTGGACTAAAAGGTGCGCGCCGAGCCCCAGCATGCAAATTCCTTATCTCCAGCAGAAAGCAGAGATCAGCGTTGTTGTCGTCGTCGTCGCCCGGTTTATAGCCACGAACATTTCTGTCAGCGCGTGCAAAGGGACACGGAGATCACGTTGTACGTGGTATAATTATCATTATCCCAGCTGGTGCAAAGCTAGCCAGTGCAAGTTGCATGATGGGAGAGAAAATGCTTCATAGATCTCATGGATGATTGTGCTCGTTGCAGCAGTTCTGTTGGGCAGTATCTTGATAAGGTCATCACAATAGGTGTATAAGAAATGTACTTAGGTAAAAGAAGACTGCCCCTATGATAAAAAAAACTTTTGCGTCTAAAGAGGACAAAGGTGCCACCCCTACTAAAATAAAAACCAGTGTCTATGTACAGTTTTTTTTTGTGTGTGTGGGTAGTGTTTATGTAAAGTTAAAAGAGTGGGCTTCGCGGATAGTTTTATGACCTGTTAGTGTACTAGTTCTATAAGTACTATACTTTTCATAGGCAGTGACTTGTCTAAAATATACCATCAGTAGAATTTCAGTATGTGCTATGTGTGGTGAACCCATGTTGAGAACAGAAGAAGCGCAGGGTGTGGAGATGAGCTTTGTATGAACTGAGCGTGAGATCACCATGAAACCCCTGCAAATCTGCCGCCAGTTGAGATACTGTACATGCTAGCTGGGATCCCCGGCGATCTTTGCTGATAATTAGTTGCAGTAGTGCAGTATCTTGATAAAGTGATTAGGCACTCCACTCCTAGAAGAGATAAAGTGATCAGTAGAGGAAGAGAAAATGTTTTCCACGTCCGCGATATGTAGAACCTTTAGCACTGTTATGCAGCAGATGAGCAGTATAAAACACAGTGGTTATGTGCAGTGTAAACAGTCGCAGTTCAGTCACTTTGATGACCTACTAATGTACTGCTAGTGATAGTACTTTTTCACAGAGGTTGTGGCTTCTTTGATGTGCGCCACATCAACAAAATAATGCTAGAACGATCAGGTAACCGGTGGGATTTATTAACTGAAGGCCTGCTAGCTACCACATCAACAAAATAATGCTAGAACACATTTGGTAACCACAATGGTCGAGCACACAGACCTAATCTGGTACATATTTTTCATTAGAAAACCAGTCTGATACCAGTGGGCTAGTAGTCCCATTATGCGTGACTGTATGGGCAGGCGGCAAAAGGAGAGCGAGAGAAAAGCCGGGTCGACACCCACCGATGGCAACATGCTCCCAGCAGACACCAACAGGATCGGTGACTCATATTCCCAAATCATGAGGCCATGCTATAGAGCAAAAGGCTACAAGAAGGTGTCCAGGTTCAGTGTATGCGATCCCTGTCATCACAGAACATACTGTACATCGTTCAAAGTTGAGGACTGACAGACAGACGGCGGGTTTCAAAGGTCAGATTCAGACTCGTGAGGTTGGGACTGCTTGTGGAGGGACACATGGAGATACTTTGTGGTATAAGAATCTCTGGAGGAGCATCATTGGCAGAGGGCAAGATGGTGACGATGATGCTGTGTCAGGAGCTGCTCTTCTTCCTCGTGATGTAGAAGGAGAGGCCGCCGTCGTCGTCTCGCATGGAGTTCCTCCGTTCACTTCTTGGTTCTAGTTTGGTGGTGGTTCAGTTCAGGTAGGGGGGAGGGCTTTGCTGCTGTGATCTACTATCTCCCTTGTGCTTGTTCTTGGTGTGTGATGGAGAATTGGAGATGCGTCTTCCTATCCTCTCGCTGCGTCTTGTTACGGCTTGATTGTATGTTATATCAAGGCAATCAATAAATCTTTGGCCAGTAGGGAGCCTGCTGGTGTTTCTTGGCATCTCCCCTGGTCTTCCCTTCGTTTTGTGCTTCATTGTCATGGCCTCAAGAAATGCAAATGTGTGTCTGTTTCTGGATCCAATCAGGCTTGCGGTTATAGCTTCAGAAACTTCATAACCATGGAATAAGCTCCAATGCAGCAAACGGTTTGTGATCCCAGATAGATTAAGATATCGTTATGTAAATTCATATACAGTAGAACATTTTCGTTCGACCTCTGCTTTCCATCCATTGTGGTGAGTTGCATGTTCTCCTCATGAACTTATTTTAAAAGTGTGATTTTTTTCAAAAATTATGAACATTTTTTAAAAAATACAAAGAAACTATAAAATTCCGAACCAAATCTAAAAACCGTAAACCAATTTTGTAAAACATGAATTTTTCCAAAATACAAGAATATTTTCCGAGAAAAGTAAAATAAAGAAAGCCAAAAAATAAAACAAAAAAAGAAAACAGAGATAGGAAAAGGAAACAGAAAACAGAAAACAGAAAAGGAAAAAGAAAACATAAAAAATAGAGAAAAACCGAAAAGTACACCAGACCGTGGAAATGGGCCGGCCCAACAAGGAAAAACCCTATGCGGCGAAAGCCGCCCGCCGCAGCACGGGGGGAATTAGCATTTCACCTATTTGCTGCATAATGTAGCACTGTTGTCCCCCGCCGCCTGAAGCAAAACCGTCATGGGTCAGGCCTATCTTCTTTTTAAGCGAACGACTGTGTCGATCGGTCCATCAAAGTTTCACGTTTGAATGAAGAGATCCCTTATCCTTTCTGTAGCAAATGATGAATATGAAGTTTGGGAGGCTGCCGGTACTATGGATCCTCTGAATGCCAAGCAGGTTACCTTCTCGGGTCTCGTCGGTGTTGCCTATAGGTCGTGATGTGTCTCGAGATGGCAGTCTAACTAGTAGGAAAAGGCCTAGTGGTGGCGTTCGTAAAAGGGGTTCGTGGCGTTGAATCCGCATGCCACTAACTTCACGCCACTCATGGTAGATAGTGATGGCGTTCCTGGTGAATGCTAGTACTAAGTTAACTACTAGTGGCGTTTCGCTGAACGCCACTAGTAAGTTAAGCTGTAGTGGCGTTCGAGCCTTTTTAAACGCCATTAATCGTAATTTGGCAATAAAAATATTGAAAATCTTGATTATATCAACAATATCAAATAATAGAATGCAACAATAGTAAACATCATTCAGAATACAACAACAAGATACAACAAACTATAAAAATGGATAAGCTAAAAAACCAAAACTTTGTTGTCTTACCTATACCCCCTCTCTTCTCTTACCCAAACATTTTTTGCTTATCCATATATGGGTAATCTGTTGGAGTTGCTCTAATGTGAGCTTCGTGGCCCTTCGGGATCTCCCCTCTTTAAAAAAGAAAGATAAGACCCTTACGAGGAAGACAGTGCACCTATCTCTCGTTCTTCTTTGATCTGAGCCAAGCGGTAAAAATTATAGCGTGTATGTTTCGCTATGAAAAATGTTGCATTGATGTTCAATGCAGCAAAAACTGAACACCATCGATGGTCAAATTTTTTTTCTTAGAAAAATACATGCGGATTCTATAGACCTGGGCAAAGGGAGCTAGCTTGTTTGTCGTGGAATCCAAAAAAAAGCTACTCCCTCCAATTCATAATAAGTGTCGTTGATTTATTATAAAATTATACTCCCACTATTTTATAATATAAGATGTTTTAGCTTTGTAAAGATAATGTATATTTTGAAACAGATAAAGTATTAGATCAGCCATAGTATTATAAATCCAAGGGAGTACTTGTTGTGCATCTTGTGTGCAACAGCGGCCAGACTCCTGTCCTGCTGAAACCGTCTGGAGCGTATCATCCTTGCCCTTCTCTCGCAATTCAGCAACATCCCACGACCAAGGCCGCTCCATGCTGAAAACTAATTTTATGGAGCCTGGTCTATAAATTTACCCTGTGGGCCAACTCCTCCACACCTCCAAGCTTCCAGCTCGCATCTTGGATTGAGTTCAGCTCTGCGTAGTAGTGCTTGTCGTGAGCGACCATGTGCCTTCTTTTTTCCGCGAGAAACTTGCTACGGAAACCGTCCTGAGAACTAGTGCAAAGCATGTTCAGAAGCGACGTGGAGAGGACGCGGCATTGCGGCCGCTCTGGCTGAGCGCCACCAGCATCCATTCCGGTAGGTACACTGCATTTCTGCTGGATCAGTTTAACCTGATCGGTTCTCGGTTACCTGTATATACAGGACGGCCGCCGACCGATCTTTAAAACAATAGAAATCTGGAGCACATATCGAAACAAAAGGGACTTCTGCTTCACATGGTTCGTTGGTGCTATGTCTGTAACTGGGCCAACTATATGCATCGTATCCCTGAAATGTTGGGATTGAAACTATCAAAACGAAGAAAATAAATGCTGCTATTAACTGTATGCATCGAACTGACAGCACTTCTTTTTTTAAGGAAACTGCGAGCTTTTTAATTTTAATTCAAAACCATAGTGTTACAATCAGTCCTAAGACTGCAATAAACAAGCTGGTGGCTCAGCATCCCAGGTGTGGCATCCCGCAAAACCACTACTAGAAAATCGCGTTGAATTTGTGCATTGCATCGTCATCATCATGCATTGTTTGCCAAAACTATTTTCGCAACACCCGTTTTGTTTTCCAAACGCCCCATCTTTATTCAAACGCCAAAACCCGGGTCGCCGGATTATTTTATTTTGTTGCTATCGGGTTGCAAACGGCCCAATTAAATTAAATAAAAGATTTAATTGTTTTAGTTGGGGTAGTCGAAGGCAGTATGACCGACGACCACCCCGTATTTAACAGATCGCCCACCCAATCAGCCCCCACCTAAATCATAGTCCCACCAAATTCTATCCTACCCACCAACCGCAGACCGCCACCTCACCCTCTCACCCTTTTTCCCACTTGCCACCTCACCCATCCAGCCACCTTTATTCCTAAACCTACCCAATCTACCTCAGCCTCCACATCACTCCCACCAATCCCCATGAGCCACCTCAGCCCATCTCCTTCCCCCCACCAATCAAACTATGCCACATCACTCCCCAACTCTCCCTCTCTTTTTCTCCCTCCCCCTCTCACCGCCCCGCCCCCCAACCATGCACACAGTTACACACACGCCGCCCCCTCACACTCCTCGCCCATGCTGGCCCCGCCTCTACATCGCCAGGCACACCCCGCCCAGGCCTGTTCATCTTCCCCTCCTCGCTGAGCCTCTCTCTCCCTAGCGCCCGCTTCCCTCCCATCAGCGGCCAGCCTCCTCGCCTCCGGCCCGGCTCCGCCGCCAACCACCGACCGCACCTCCGCTGCCCCCGCCTGCTGCAGACGCGCCTGACCGCCGTGCTCCTCCTTTCTCACCTGCCCCAGACCAGCACTGGCCCTCCAAGGCTGCTGACGCCACCGCCTCCCTCAGCCCCTCGCCGCCATGCCGCCACCACTCGAGCCGCCAGCCGGCTTCGCCAACCTCCGCCCGCCCACCTCCCCGCAGAAGGCCCCGCAGACACCTCACCGCCTGAGCGCGCCCGCCCATCCGCCGCCACCGCTTCTCACCGCCGCCCTGCCACGACCACGCATTGCCGCTTTACTCGCCAGCCGCCGCCGCAGATCCTTCGCCGCCGCCACGCCGCATCCGGCCCGCTGGCTCAAGGCGCTGCACCTGGAGCTCGCCCGCCCGTAGCACCCTCCGCTGCCAGCCGCCAAGGCGCCGAGATCTTCCCGAACGCCATGATCGCTTCGGCGAGCCCGCCTCATGCTCCCGCCCGCTCGGCGAGACCGAACCGAGCTTCCCAACTCCCGAACTCAACCCCAATCCGGAACCCCGATGGCCCACGAACCCTAAATGTGTGACCCCTTTTCCTCGAACCCTATTTTATAAACATAATATAACCTTGTCGCATATTGAATTGACATTCATCTCGCATGCATATCTGTGGTTTGGGGGCCTTATGCCGATTCACCTAATAACTAAATATGGGGCCCATATGCGGGCAAATCTGGTCTCATATCGGCCTCATTTAAACTTGTGTAGCGAACCGGTATTTTATCTTGCCTTGTTATAACAACATTTAATTTGTGGGGTAATTAAATAACTTGAACAATACAATCAGTTGTCGGGACCCCGTTTCCACTTAATATGACCTAATTGCATCGCATCTTTGCCATGCCATCCATCATGAATGCATCATGCCGATCTTCTGCCGTGTATTAAATATTGCATCCGGTGTTTATTCTAGTGTTTTGCTTCTTCGTGGATAAGGCCGTTGAGTTGATGTGAGCTTCGCCCCGATCTTCGGTTGAACCTTCGACAATGTTTTCAAAGCAGCATCTCCCCCTTTCTACCTATCTTACTTTATAGTAATTTACTCCTTCCTGTTGATCTATTGCTATCTGTGTTGGGATGCTCTAGTTTTCGTACCCGTGAAATCCCTTGCAGCCTGATATTGCCTTGGACACATCCTATTATCCGTTGTTTGGTAGCTAGTTGGACTTGCGTCGTAGTTGCTTGCTCAAGTCTTGATGTGTCGTCATATGCCACGATTCTTTGATGTGTTGCCGCAAGTTGATGTTGGAGATGGTTCTAGTTTTACTTATCGTCACTTTAATTTCTGTTTAACAACTAAAATTGAATAAGCAGAGGCATCGGTGGGTGATAGATAATATTTGGTTTCGAGCCCACTTGTGTCCCGTAAGACCCCGAGTACTTGATACTGCCTTGATTTATCGCTATCCACATCCGGGAGGTATATGGGACCCCCGAGCCGAGCTTGATTCATACTTATTTAGGGGCCACAAACTAGTTTGAGGTTTTATTTACGATCCTGTACTTATGCCATGTTTACCGCTTTATTTACGATTGCGAGGTAATGCACCTGTCGCTTAGGGCTTGTGACCCGTTACGTGGTATCGGCAGCCCGTTTGGGGACTGCCGTTACCGCCGCCCCACAAACTTTGGGGTCCGTCTCGAGCTAGCTTACTTGCGGGTGTACTCAAGGGTGGCCCTGAAATATTTCTGAATCCTGTGATTGTTCAGTCGTGAAAGCCTCGTTGGGTTTTGATTTGGTTTTTCCGAGGTTGATCGAGCGTGTGTTGCTATTGGTGCACCCCGGCCGGGTAAAACTTTCTGAAAGCCGTGTCCGCGGTTATGGACGACTTGGAGCACAGTATCTCGATCATAGACAAGCATAACTAAAGTTTACTGCTATAAATTTGACTTAAAATGACTAGTAATCAGCTCCACTACAACGGAATGGCTAATTAATACTGCCCACAATTGCTTGGTTGGTTGTCGCTTGCGACAATTGTATCTGACTAGTAAGTATTGCAACTACAACGAAATGGCTGAATAAAAGTACCAACAATTGCTGGGTTTTGGGTTTATCTCATGCTATCTGTATCTGACTAGTAATTGTTGCAATTACAACGGAATGATTAAATAAAAGTGCCCACTGCTTACTTTATCGGGACGATTATCTAAACCTGACTAGTAAAGTGCCGCAACTATAACGGAATAAGTAAAACTGCCAACTGTGTGAGTTCCTCGGTTGACTTCCTCGTTTGGTCTCGAGGGGGAAACACCAGGATGGGTTTGTTTGGTGTTAGCCGGAGGGATCCGATAGGTCTCTCACCCTCTCGATAACCGCCGCCATGGAGTCTCTATAGGTTGTTTAGTGCATGCTGCCGCCGCCGATCCACCATACCTATGTAGGCGAGGACCGCCAATTCTAGCCTCGCTGTAATCGCCTCGATCGACGCTCCTTCTTTTTCCTTTGCCCTTTGCCGCACCCCTTTTTGTTAAGCAGGTTTTGAGATCGACGTTAGCAAGGGTTACCCTTCCGGCTTGGCCTGCAGGTTATGGACGCCATTGGTTATTCTTCGTGGCTTAGCCCCATTTGCATCTTGTCCGTGGTCGGCGCTCTATCATTTTCAAGGTGATTTGGATCTTTGTATATTATATTTGTATTCTTGACTCTTGAGTCGCTATATATATATCTGCTCATGGGTCCCATCGAGGACTGTTGTGTAATGTTATTACTTCGTTTTCCACCCGCAAAGTGCTGGTGGCACCTTTGAATCGCTTTCTATGCGGGTTTGGTGAATTTTGCCCAAATTTGCATAGGTCCGATTCGAGGGTGTTCTGAGTGGTATCGAGCTCAGCTTGCGATACCCACAAGTCCAGCCTGTAGGATAACCTAGCTAACGGCAAGTAGAGTGTCAAAACTATTTTGCAAACTTGGTTGGATAGTTACGATTAGGTCTCGATTTTACTCCTTACCCCTCTATTCCTCTCTTACCTCTCGTGTTTTGGATCTGCTCTCTTCTCTCGAGTCCAGAATTCTCGTGGTTGGGTTTCGTACCTTTTAGGGCTTCGCTTTCTTCCTTTGTAACGGAGGTGCTACGATCATCAATCGCAACTGCTCACAGCCCTTCATCCGATCTTTTGTTCTTGAGATCTTATCCATATGTGTTCCTTGCCGGGTATCAGTGTCGTTGAAAAACATGATGAGAAGGACGAGCATTGGTGAAGTTGGAGTATACCTTGAGCATGTGTTGTTCATGCCAATGGAACCATCGCGAAACCTAATCAGTGTGTCTTTCATACGATTCTGTTGTATCTTCCGTTGTTCCGACGCGGCGACATCATCTACGCCAGATCCGATGCAGAGTCTGCATCACTCCGTTGTTCCGAACCTCGCTTGTCGAGATCTTCAGTCTAATTCCGAGAGTTGAATGCTTAATCCGCTTATTCGCGTGCAGAGTAATGGTTTGAGTGCGGGATGGATTAGCTACCCTACCGCTGCTCTTATCATTCGCTCTTGTACGTCGAGGCAGTGGATCCAGCAATTTACTCCGTCCACGGAAGTTAGGGGTGGCTTTATTTGCGATACCTCTACCTCCGACCTTTTGTTCCCGGAGTGTTCTCTTGAGGATCAGGAGCAACGACCCTTTGTTGGTGGTGTCGCCGTTTACCAGATGAAGAAGAAACCCTCGTTAGTGGTGTCGCGAGGATCTACACGAAGTGAGAAGACGAGGATCGCCGACCTTCCTTCCGGTACCATGAGGCGGATCTCGAGGGCGAGATCCATTGTTAGTGGTGTCGAATTGTGGCATCCCGCAAAACCACTACTAGAAAATCGCGTTGAATTTGTGCATTGCATCGTCATCATCATGCATTGTTTGCCAAAACTATTTTCGCAACACCCGTTTTGTTTTCCAAACGCCCCATCTTTATTCAAACGCCAAAACCCGGGTCGCCGGATTATTTTATTTTGTTGCTATCGGGTTGCAAACGGCCCAATTAAATTAAATAAAAGATTTAATTGTTTTAGTTGGGGGCAGTCGAACGGGCCGTATGACCCGAACGACCACCCCGTATTTAACAGATCGGTCCACCCCAATCAGCCCCCACCTAAATCATAGTCCCACCAAATTCTATCCTACCCACCAACCGCAGACCGCCACCTCACCCTCTCACCCTTTTCCTACCCACTTGCCACCTCACCCATCCAGCCACCCTTTATTCCTAAACCTACCCAATCTACCCCACCCACATCACTCCCACCAATCCCCATGAGCCACCTCAGCCCATCTCCTTCCCCCCACCAATCAAACTATGCCACATCACTCCCCAACTCTCCCTCTCTTTTTCTCTCTCCCTCTCTCACAGCCCCGGACCCCAACCACGCACACAGGCCACACACACGCGCGCGCGCGCCCTCCCCACACTCCCCCTGCCCGCGGGCCCCGCCCTGCCCCACATCGCCCAGTGCACACCCCGCCCAGGCCCTGTTCATCTTCCCCGTCCCTCGCGCGGAGCCTCTCTCTCCCCTAGCGCCTCCCGCTCCCATCACCCCAGCCGTCGCCCTCCTCGGCCCCTCTCCGCCCGCCCGCCGCCAACCACCCGCACCCGCTTGCCCCGCCTCCGTTCGCGACGCGCCCGACCCGCCAGGCTCCTCCTTTCCCCCAGCCTCCGGCCCCAGACAGCACTGCCGCTCCTCCGCTCGCTCGGCCTGACGCCGCCCCTGCAGCCCCTCGCCGCCCGCCGCCACCCTCGAGCCGCCCGGCCGTCCGCAACCTCCGCCCGTCCACCTCCCCGCAGCACGGCCCCGCAGCACACCCCCTCACCGCCCCGAGCGCCCGCGTCCGCCCACCTCCGCCGCCACGCTTCACCGCCGTCCCGGCCACGACCCTGCTGTATCGCCCCTACTCCGGCCAGCCCGCCGCGCAGATCGCCGCCGCCGCCACGCATCCGCCGTCGCCCGCGGCAGCCAAGGCCTTGTGAGCTCGCCCGCCGCTAGCACCCTCCGCCTTCTGGCCGCCGCTGCCAGCGCCGCTGCCCTTCTGCGCCGTCCGCGAAGCTCGCTTCTGCCGCGTCCCCAACCGCCTCGGCGACGCCCACCTCGAGCTCGCCGTGCCCATCTCCGACCGCGCCCGGGAGCTTGTGACCACGAGGTCGTTGGCGCAATTCTGGCGCTGGGAGTCATGCCCTGCGGTGGTCGTCGCGGGATGGAGGTTTCCCTTTCATGTGTTGGTGTTTTGGGGCACCGTAGCACCAAGCGTAGGTCGTCGACACTTTTTCCCCGAGCATGTCGACACCAAGTTCAAGATCTGCGAGCCGTGTCTGCGCATCCGTGCTGCTGCCTGAAGATCTACGCCAAGATTTTTCCACCCCGGACGCCAAGGCCTCCTTCACGGATTCCGACGATCGAGACCCGAAGATCCCGGAACTACAAGCTCTCCTTCACGGAATCCGAAGACCCTGATCCGCGGAGTTCGACGGCGACTCTGAGCCGGAGCCCCGAGCCCTCCTTCACGGATCCGATGGCGAACCCTGAAGACCGTTTCCGTACCCGGACGATAAGAACACCGACGCGGAACACCGAGATCTTCCCCTGAACGCCATGATCGTCGACATGATCCGAAGACCGCGAATGCGACGAGAACGGCACCGACCCGGAAGGAACCGATGCGCCCCGACACTGATACAAGTTATGCCCCGGACATCGAGGCCCCGATGCGACAAGATGCCCGATACCGAGCGACCCGGAGTCCGAGAACGCTTCCGCCAAGACCGAACCCCAGATCCGAACCCTGAGACCGACCCCGAACCCCGAACCACCAAGATCGCCGAACCCTAAATGTGTGACCCCTTTTCCTCGAACCCTATTTTATAAACATAATATAACCTTGTCGCATATTGAATTGCCATTCATCTCGCATGCATATCTGTGGTTTGGGGGCCTTATGCCGATTCACCTAATAACTAAATATGGGGCCCATATGCGGGCAAATCTGGTCTCATATCGGCCTCATTTAAACTTGTGTAGCGA
This sequence comes from Avena longiglumis, assembly GCA_030063025.1. Taxonomy (NCBI): domain Eukaryota; kingdom Viridiplantae; phylum Streptophyta; class Magnoliopsida; order Poales; family Poaceae; genus Avena; species Avena longiglumis. Next base: position 16,103,034 of record CP125976.1, read on the forward strand.
ACCGGTATTTTATCTTGCCTTGTTATAACAACATTTAATTTGTGGGGTAATTAAATAACTTGAACAATACAATCAGTTGTCGGGACCCCGTTTCCACTTAATATGACCTAATTGCATCGCATCTTTGCCATGCCATCCATCATGAATGCATCATGCCGATCTTCTGCCGTGTATTAAATATTGCATCCGGTGTTTATTCTAGTGTTTTGCTTCTTCGCGGATAAGGCCGTTGAGTTGATGTGAGCTTCGCCCCGATCTTCGGTTGAACCCTTCGACAATGTTTTCAGGCGAGCATCTCCCCCTTTCTACCTATCTTACTTTATAGTAATTTACTCCTTCCTGTTGATCTATTGCTATCTGTGTTGGGATGCTCTAGTTTTTGTACCCGTGAAATCCCTTGCAGCCTGATATTGCCTTGGACACATCCTATTATCCGTTGTTTGGTAGCTAGTTGGACTTGCGCGTCGTAGTTGCTTGCTCAAGTGCTGATGTGTGTCGTCATATGCCACAGTTGCTGATGTGTTGCCGCAAGTTGATGTTGGAGATGGTTCTAGTTTTACTTATCGTCACTTTAATTTCTGTTTAACAACTAAAATTGAATAAGCAGAGGCATCGGTGGGTGATAGATAATATTTGGTTTCCGAACGCCCACTTGTGTCCCGTAAGACCCCGAGTACTTGATACCTGTTCCTTGATTTATCGCGCTATCCACATCCGGGAGGTATATGGGACCCCCCTGAGCCAGAGCTTGATTCATACTTATTTCTGGGGGCCACAAACTAGTTTGAGGTTTTATTTACGATCCTGTACTTATGCCATGTTTACTGCTTTATTTACGATTGTGCGAGGTAATGCACACTGTACTGTTTAGGGCTTGTGACCCGTTTACGTGGTATCGACAGTCCCCGTTTGGGGGCATACTGTCGTTTACCGCCGGCCCCACAAACTTTGGGGTCCGTCTCGGAGCTAGCTTACTTCGTTGCGGGTGTACTCCAAGGGGTGGCCCCCTGAAATATTTCTGAATCCTGTGATTGTTCAGTCGTGAAAGCCTCGTTGGGTTTTGATTTGGTTTTAGGTTGATCGGCGTGTGTTGCTATTGGTGCACCCGGCGGGTAAAACTTTCAAAGCCGTGTCCGCGGTTATGGACGACTTGGAGCACGATATCTCGATCATAGACAAGCATAACTAAAGTTTCTGCTATAAATTTGACTTAAAATGACTAGTAATCAGCTCCACTACAACGGAATGGCTAATTAATACTGCCCACAATTGCTTGGTTGGTTGTCGCCATGCAATTGTATCGACTAGTAAGTATTGCAACTACAACGAAATGGCTGAATAAAAGTACCAACAATTGCTGGGTTTTGGGTTTATCTCATGCTATACATGTCGACTAGTAATTGTTGCAATTACAACGGAATGATTAAATAAAAGTGCCCATCGCTTACTTTATCGGACGATTATCTAAACGACTAGTAAAGTGCCGCAACTATAACGGAATAAGTAAAACTGCCAACTGTGTGAGTTCCTCGGTTGACTTCCTCGTTTGGTCTCGAGGGGGAAACACCAGGATGGGTTTGTTTGGTGTTAGCTTCAGGAGGGATCCGAATAGGTCTCTCTCACCCCTCTCTGATAACCGCCCAGGTATGGAGTCTCTATAGGTTGTTTAGTGCATCTTTGCTGCCGCCGATCCACCATATACCTATGTAGGCGAGGACCGCCGAATTCTAGCCTCGCTGTCTTGGCCTCGATCGACGCTCTTATTTTTCCTTTGCCCTTTGCCGCACCCCTTTTGTTTAAGCAGGTTTTGAGATCGGCGTCGTTAGTGGTTACCCTTCCGCTTGGCACGCAGGGTTATGGACGCCATTGGTTATTCTTGTGGCTCTTAGCCCCATTTGCATCTTGTCCGTAGTCGGGCGCTCTATCATTTTCAAGGTGATTTGGATCTTTGTATATTATATTTGTATTCTTGACTCTTTGAGTCGCTGTTATATATATCTGTTCTGTGGGTCCCATCGAGGACTGTTGTGTAATGTTATTACTTCGTTTTCCACCCGCACGAAAGTGCCTGGTGGGCACCTTTGAATCGTTTCTATGCGGGTTTGGTGAATTTTGCCCAAATTTGCATAGGTCCGATTCTGAGGGTGTTACACCAGGCAAAAGACTCCTCTTGAGCGATTAGCACAAGAGTGAGCCGCCTAGTTAGCCTCGCGACGAGCAAAACACACACTAAACGAAATAAAAGAAACACTAAGCTCGCTAATCTCATCTAAGACAGGCCTGATCATAGAATGATCAGCCCTCCGATCATGCCAATGTCGAAGCAACTCCAAACAGCCCACCTCCAAGATGGGAACCCTAACAACACTAGTATCACATCCTACTTGCATTGTCTTGGCAAGCCCAGACAAATACCTGGCCAAGTTTTGGACCTATCTGTTATTTCGGCATAAAAAATGAGAGTAGTGAATACGATGAACTGAAGGTCACGCACTCACCCAGTGCATTTACCAAGGAGGTGCTACTAGTGCTTGAACACTTCAAAATGTTATTTCTCACCTTCAGCCCACACACACTTAATTCACGTTGCACCTAAAACTCTTCAAGGGTGAAATTTTGATGTGCAACATGAATTGGTCGAAAGAAACTCATTATGATAACAAACATGGTTCGTGTTTCAAACATATCACTATATCCGCTTGACCAACATTTGCCAATTATATTGTTTGGTGATGCCAAGATCTCCACTAACACTTCACACCTTGACGATGCCTTGTGAATTGCTTGACGAGAAACCTTGGTAAAAAATCAAACATGCTTTTTACGTACTTATCGTCTCTTCTGGTTCTTGATTGGCATTGAGTAAACCATGGTGACACTGAGAGTTCCCTCAAAAACTTCACAATGACGCTTGAAATAGTGCCTCGTGAAATGCTTGTAGGAAACTCATGGTAAAACCAAAAAAAATGTTGTTGATCCTCACTTCTGGTTCTTGGTCAGCATTGGGTAAAGCTTGGTGGCACCAAGAGTTCCCCCAAAACACTTCACAATGAGTCTTGAAATAGTGCCTCATGAAGTGCTTGTAGGAAACTCATGGTAAAACAAAACATGCTTGATTTTGATCCTCACTCGTGGTTCTTGATCGGCATTGAGAGTAAAGCTTGGTGCCACCGAGAGTTCCCCCAAACACTTCACAAATGCACTTGAAATAGTGCCAATTTCTTGTAGGAAACTCATGCATGGTAAAACCAAACATGCTTGTTATTGATCCTCGCTTGTGGTTCTTGATCGGCATTGAGTAAAGCTTGGTGGCACCACCGGCTCCCCCAAACACTTCACAATGGCGCCTGAAATACTACCTTGTGAAGTGCTTGTAGGAAACCCATGGTAAAACCAAACATGCATTGCATTGATCATCTCTTCTGGTTCTTGGTCTGCATTGGTTGAAGTTTGGTGGCACCAAGAGTTACCCCAAACACTTCACAATGGCTTGAAATAAAACCTCGTGAAGTGCTTGTAGGGAACCCATGGTAAAACCAAACATGCATTACATCGATCATCTCTTCAGGTTCTAGGTAGGAATTTGGTGAAGCTTGGTGGCACCAAGATTTCCCCCCAAAACACTTCACAAATGTGCTTGAAATAGAGCCTCGTGAAGTGCTTGTAAGAAACCCATGGTAAAACCAAACATGCTTTGCATTGATCCTCTCTTTTGGTTCTTGATCAGATTTGGGTAAAGCTTGGTTATACCGAGAGTTCCCCCAAACACTTCACAATGGCGTATGAAATAGTGCCTCATGAAGTGCTTGTAGGGAACTCATGGTAAAACAAAACATGTCTTGCATTGACCATCTCATCTGGTTCTTGGTCTGCATTGGGTGAAGCTTGGTGGCACCAAGAGTTCCCCCAAACACTTCACATTGGCACTTGAAATAGAGACTCGTGAAGTGCTTGTAGGAAACCCATGGTAAAACCAAACATACTTTGCCCTGGTCCTCTCTTCCGTTCCTTGATCAGATTTGTGTAAAGCTTGGTTATACCGAGAGTTCCCCCAAACACTTCACAATGGCACTTGAAATAGTGCCTCGTGAAGTGCCTGTAGGGAACTCATGGTAAAACCAAACATGCTTTCTATTGATCGTCTCTTCTGGTTCTTGGTCGGCATTGAGTAAAGCTTGGTGGATGAAACTATGGAGGTGGAAGATGCAAACAAGAAGAGAATGGCCGTGGAGAATATAGACTACACCGCATGGATCTCGCGGGATCAGCATGTGTTGCGGTTCATCCTGAACTCGCTGTCATCGGACGTGCTCGCCCATGTCACCGGCCTCGACACCTCCGCTGAAGTCTGGGCTTCTCTCATCGCCCTGATCTCGACCCCCTCTCGGTCCAAGATCCAGAGCCCGCGATCAGCCCTCAATGATGCCAAGAAAAACAGCCTTGTCGTTGACAAGTATTACGCGAATATGAAGGCTCTCGCCTCTGAACTTGCTGCGGCTAGAAAACCCCTTGATAACCCCTTGATGATAAACTGATTGGATACATCTTGCATGGACTTGACCACAGCTACAACTCTCGTGTTGCTGCAGTAAATGCAAACCCAGGTACAACACTTTCTGATCTATATAGTCAACTATGTGCTTATGATCTTCGTCAAGAATCCCCAGAAGAACCGGAGTTCACCTCCTCTACCAACATGGCTCGCCATGGGGGCGGGCAGCAGTGAGGACGCCATGATGACCGCGACCGTGATGATCGTTGTGGACGCCAGGACAACTGGGATCGCCGTGGTGATGACTGTGGCCCTCGCCAGGATGACCGCGGGTACCGCCAGGAATACCACAGGTATCATGGTCCAAATGATCGTGGATATGATTGCCGCAATCGATATGATGGTGATCGGCATGATGATGGTCAAGGAAGCCGTCAGCAGCGGCGTGATGATGGGGGTGGTCGCCGTCATGGACGTGCACCTACTCTCTATGTCGACGTCACCTACTAAATATGCAAGATCCACAGTCATCCAGCAAGTGACTGTTGGTGGAGGTTCCAGGACAACAACAACAACCGCAATGAAGATGGTGACAAAGGGGCCATCGTGGCTTCCTATGGCGTGGATACCAACTAGTATCCGGACAGTGGCGCCACCAACCATCAAACTAGAGAGTTGCACAAGCTCTCCATCCACAACAAGTACATGGGACGCGACCGTGTTCACACGGACGATGGTAATGGTATGCAAATAGAACATGTTGATTATTTAATATTACGCGCTCCTCATAGTTCCTTAAAAATCAAAAATATCCTTCATGTTTTCAGTGCCACCAAAAACTTACTTTCTGTTTATAAGCTTACACTTGATAATGATGTTTTTTTTAGTTTCACCCAAAAAAACGATTAAAGATCAGGCTACAAGGAGAACTTTATTTAAGAGACCGTGTTATGATGTTCTAAAGACAAGCTCTAGAGAGAAGATACGCAAGACTAGCGCCAAAGAAGACCTTTTTTTTTTGCGGGTAAAAAAAAAAGGTCTTCTTTAGCGCTAAAGAAGACCTTCACTATGAAAAATCTAGCGGTGAAAATTATATCACGTGTATTTCACTATGAAAGATCTTGCATCAATGTTCAATGCAACAAAAGCTGAACACCATCGATGGTCTAATTTTTTCTTAAAAAATATGTGTCGATCCTATCGACCCGGACAGAGGGACTAGCTAGTTTGTTGTGGACTGAAAAAAAACTTCCTATGATCCATGACAAGTATCGTTGATTTAGTACTCCCTCTGAACCAAATTAGTTTACGAATTTGGTTAGATGTATTTAGACTTGTTTTAGTACTAGATACAGCCGAATCTAGACAAAACCAAGTCAACTATGGGTCGGAGTTAGTATAAAATTGTATTAGATCAGCAACGCCTATCGGAGGGAGTACTTGGTCAGCCTCCTGTCCTGCTGTTTGGTTCAGAAAACCGTCTGGAGTGTATCATCCTTGCCTTGATCGTTTCTCCTGCAATTCAGCAACGTCCCACGACCAAGGCCGCTCCACGCCTCCAAGCTGTCAGCTCGCATCTTGGATTGAGTTCAGCTCTGTGTATTGCTTGTGCTTGTGGTGGGTTCGTTGGTGCTATGCCTGTAACTGGACTCAACTGTATGCATCGTATCTCTGAAGTGTTGCAATTGAAACTGTCAAAAACAAAGAAAAGAAATGCTGCGCTGACAGCATTTTTTCTTTCTATAAGGAACGCTGACAACACTAGTTTTTTTTTAGACCTGCTCACAACACTGGCCAAGTTCTGGGCCTCTACATGATTTCGGCCTAAAAATGAGAGTAGTCAATATGACAAATAGAAGCCCACGCACACAACCAGAGTGCAAGAGGAGCTTTACCAGTGTACTTGAACACTTCAACATGTTGGATGTCACCTTGAGTTCCCCCAATAGGTTCACATTGCACCTAAAACTCATCGAGTCTGCATTTTGATGGGCAACGTGAAATGGTTGAAAGGAACTCATGGCAATCACTAACCTGGTTCGCGTTTTAAAACATCTCACAGGATTGCACAAACACTTCACACCAGGCCTCAAAACAATGCCTCGTGAATTGTTTGAAGAGAAAGCAAACATGCTTTGTATGTATTTATCTTCTCTTCCGGTTCTTGATCGACATTGAATAAAGGTCGGCGGTACCAAGAGTTCCTCCAAACACTTCACATATTGGCACTTGAAACAGAGATCATGAGGCGCTTGTAGGAAACCCATGGTAAAACCAAACATGCCTCACATGGATCATCTTTTCTGGTTCTTCGTCTGCATTGGATGAAGCTTGGTGGCACCAAGAGTTCCCCCAAACACTTCACAAATGCACTTGAAATAGTGCCTTGTGAAGTGCTTGTAGGAAACCCATGGTAAAACCAAACATGCTTTGCATTGCTCCTCTCTTTTGGATCTTGATTGGTTTGGGTAAAGCTTGTTTATACCTAGAGTTCCCCCAAACATTTCACAATGGTGTTTTAAATAGTACCCCGTGAAGTGCTTGTAGGGAACTCATGGTAAAACAAAACATGTCTTGCATTGACAATCTCTTATGGTTCTTGGTCGGCATTGAGTGAATCTTGGTGGCACCAAGAGTTCTCCCAAACACTTCACATTAGCACTTGAAATAGAGACTCATGAAGTTCTTGTAGGAAACCCATGGTAAAACCAAACATACTTTGCCCTGATCCTCTCTTCTGGTTCTTGATCAGATTTGTCTAAAGCTTGGTTATACCGAGAGTTCCCCCAAACACTTCACAATGGCACTTGAAATAGTGCCTCGTGAAGTGCTTGTAGGGAACTCATGGTAAAACCAAACATGATTTCTATTTATCCTCTCTTCTGGTTCTTGGTTGGCACTGAGTAAAGCTTGGTGGCATCGAGAGTTCCCCCAAACACTTCACAATGCCTCTTAAAATAATGCCTTGTGAAGTGCTTGTAGAAAACCCATGGTAAAACCAAACATGATTCACCATTAGTAAAACTCTTACCGTATATTCAAGGTGTCTAGTAAATGCTTAGTTACACCGAGAGTTCCCCCAAACACTTCACATAAGCCCTTAGGAAGGTACTTAAAAAAGTGCTTGAAGGGAACTCCTGGTAATACCAAACGTGTTTTGACGTGGATACATATCTTGTGGCTTTTGACCCGCAATATCAACTGAATGCTTAGCTACACCGAGAGTTCCCCCAAACACTTCATGTTATACCTCAGAAAGGTGTTTCATAAAGTGCTTGAAGGGAACTCCCGGTGATACCAAACATGGTTCATTATGAGTACATCATCTTTTTTGACATATGGACAACATCTATTAAATGCTTGGTGACACCGAGAGTTCCCCCAAACACTTCAGAAAACCCCTACAAAAGATGCTTCCTGAAGTGTTTGAAGCGAACTCCCGACGATGCCAGACTCAACTAATACTCCTTGTATATACGGATTTGACATGTGGACCAAACTCTATAATATTTAGTGCACACGCACTCCCAAAACTATCAAAAAATGTTGGTTCCCACCCAGAGTTCCCCCAAACACTTCACTACACACAGCTCTCAATCCCTGCATTGAACACTTAATGAAATGTCAATGCAACAATGAGGCATGAGCTAGCTACTGAAGTGATTTGAGGAGAACTCCAGGTGATGACCAACCAGAACTAGCCATGACTCTTGTTCTCTTATATGGACCACACTTGTTTAATCTTCCCTGATGATGAGCGCATAGCCGGCCGCTATTTATAAGTGTAGACGATAGACTACAAGACGTAGTAGCAAATTTGTTGCCTCCTGTGGACAGGGGTGTGCAACAATGCATGCAAGCTCTTGGCACCGGATCAATGAACCTAGCTACCAATGCACCTAGCCGTGATGCAGCCTAGGTTAGAATGAATCTGGCTGCTAGAGATGTGGCCCTTTGGGGCTTGAGATTTGCAGCTCCGAATCGCAGAAAAGCTCGTGGAGTAAAGGTGTGTGCCCAGCCCTAGCATGCAAATTCCTTATCTCCAGCAGCCAGCAGAGATCAGTGTTGTCGTCGTCGTCGCCCGGTTTATAGCCACGAACATTTCTGTCAGCGTGTGCAAAGGGACACAGAGATCACGTTGTACGTGGTATAATTATCATTATCCCAGCTGGTGCAAAGCTAGCCTGTGCAAGTTGCAGGCATGGGAGAGAAAATGCTTCATAGATCTCATGGATGAATGTGCTCGTTGCAGCAGTGCTGTGGGGCAGTATCTTGATAAGATCACAAGGAACCTTAGGTGTATAAGAAATGTACTTACTTAGGTAAAAGAAGACTGCCCATATGATAAAATTAGCTTCTGCGTATATGATAGTACATGCTTAACAGTCATAGTTCAGAAACTTTGATGACCTACTAATGTACCGCTGGTGCTAGTACTTTTCCAAGGATGTGGCTTCTTTGATGTGCGCCATGATCGATCAGTACGTCTGCTCAGGTATGTCTGATTAATCCATGTTGAAATTCAAAAACAAGAGGGCAGGGTGATCATCATATACATAAACAAAGTACTCCGTAGTACACATAAACAAGAGTTGCATGTTCATCGGGAATTTATTAACTAAAGGCCTGCTAGCTACCACATCGACAAAATAATGCTAGAACACATTTGGTAACCACAATGGTCGAGCACACAGACCTAATCTGGTAAGTATTTTCCATTAGAAAACCAGTGTGATTCCAGTGGGCTAGTTGTCCCATTATGCGTGACTGTATGGGCAGGCGGCAAAAGGAGAGCGAGAGAAAAGCCGGGTCGACACCCACCGATGGCAACATGCTCCCAGCAGACACCAACAGGATCGGTGACTCATATTCCCAAATCATGAGGCCATGCTATAGAGCAAAAGGCTACAAGAAGGTGTCCAGGTTCAGTGTATGCGATCCCTGTCATCACAGAACATACTGTACATCGTTCAAAGTTGAGGACTGACAGACAGACGGCGGGTTTCAAAGGTCAGAATCAGACTCGTGAGGTTGGGACTGCTTGTGGAGGGACACATAGAGATACTTGGCGGTATAAGTATCTTTGGAGGAGCATCATTGGCAGAGGGCAAGATGGTGACGATGATGCTCCGTCAGGAGCTGTTCTTCTTCCGCCTGATGTAGGAGGAGGAGGGGCCGTCGTCGTCGTCTCGCATGGAGTTCCCCCGTTCACTTCTTGGTTCTAGTTTGGTGGTGGTTCAGTTCAGGTAGGGGGAGGGCTTTGCTGCTGTGATCTAGTATCTCCCTTGTGCTTGTTCTTGGTGTGTGATGGAGAATTGGAGATGCGTCTTCCTATCCTCTCGCTGCGTCTTGTTACGGCTTGATTGTATGTTATATCAAGGCAATCAATAAATCTTTGGCCAGTAGGGAGCCTGCTGGTGTTTCTTGGCATCTCCCCTGGTCTTCCCTTCGTTTTGTGCTTCATTGTCATGGCCTCAAGAAATGCAAATGTGTGTCTGTTTCTGGATCCAATCAGGCTTGCGGTTATAGCTTCAGAAACTTCATAACCATGGAATAATCTCCAATGCAGCAAACGGTTTGTGATCCCAGATAGATTAAGATATCGTTATGTAAATTCACATACAGTAGAACATTTTCGTTCGACCTCTGCTTTCCATCCATTGTGGTGAGTTGCATGTTCTCCTCATGAACTTATTTTAAAAGTGTGATTTTTTTCAAAAATTATGAAAAAAATTTAAAAAATACAAAGAAACTATAAAATTCCGAACCAAATCTAAAAACCGTAAACCAATTTTGTAAAACATGAATTTTTCCAAAATACAAGAATATTTTCCGAAAAAAGTAAAATAAAGAAGCCAAAAAATAAAACAAAAAAAGAAAACAGAGATAGGAAAAGGAAACAGAAAACAGAAAACAGAAAAGGAAAAAGAAAACATAAAAAATAGAGAAAAACCGAAAAGTACACCAGACCGTGGAAATGGGCCGGCCCAACAAGGAAAAACCCTATGCGGCGAAAGCCGCCCGTCGCAGCACGGGCGGGAATTAGCATTTCACCTATTTGCTGCATAATGCAGCACTGTTGTCCCGCGCCGCCTGAAGCAAAACCGTCATGGGTCAGGCCTATCTTCTTTTTAAGCGAACGACTGTGTCGATCGGTCCATCAAAGTTTCACGTTTGAATGAAGAGATCCCTTATCCTTTCTGTAGCAAATGATGAATATGAAGTTTGGGAGGCTGCCGGTACTATGGATCCTCTGAATGCCAAGCAGGTTACCTTCTCGGGTCTCGTCGGTGTTGCCTATAGGTCGTGATGTGTCTCGAGATGGCAGTCTAACTAGTAGGAAAAGGCCTAGTGGTGACGTTCGTAAAAGGGGATCGTGGCGTTGAATCCGCATGCCACTAACTTCACGCCTCATGGTAGATAGTGGCGGTGTTCCTGGTGAATGCTAGTACTAAGTTAACTACTAGTGGCGTTTCGCTGAACGCCACTAGTAAGTTAAGCTGTAGTGGCGTTCGAGCCTTTTTAAACGCCATTAATCGTAATTTGGCAATAAAAATATTGAAAATCTTGATTATATCAACAATATCAAATAATAGAATGCAACAATAGTAAACATCATTCAGAATACAACAACAAGATACAACAAACTATAAAAATGGATAAGCTAAAAAACCAAAACTTTGTTGTCTTACCTATACCCCCTCTCTCTTCTCTTACCCAAACATTTTTTGCTTATCCATATATGGGTAATCTGTTGGAGTTGCTCTAATGTGAGCTTCGTGGCCCTTCGGGATCTCCCCTCTTTAAAAAAGAAAGATAAGACCCTTACGAGGAAGACAGTGCACCTATCTCTCGTTCTTCTTTGATCTGAGCCAAGCGGTAAAAATTATAGCGTTTATGTTTCGCTATGAAAAATATTGCATTGATGTTCAATGCAGCAAAAACTGAACACCATCGATGGTCAAATTTTTTTTCTTAGAAAAATACATGCGGATTCTATAGACCTGGGCAAAGGGAGCTAGCTTGTTTGTCGTGGAATCCAAAAAAAAGCTACTCCCTCCGATTCATAATAAGTGTCGTTGATTTATTATAAAATTATACTCCCACTATTTTATAATATAAGATATTTTAGCTTTGTAAAGATAATGTATATTTTGAAACAGATAAAGTATTAGATCAGCCATAGTATTATAAATCCAAGGGAGTACTTGTTGTGCATCTTGTGTGCAACAGCGGCCAGCCTCCTGTCCTGCTGAAACCGTCTGGAGCGTATCATCCTTGCCTTTGTCTCGCAGTTCAGCAACATCCCACGACCAAGGCCGCTCCATGCTGAAAACTAATTTTATGGAGCCTGGTCTATAAATTTATCCTGTGGGCCAACTCCTCCACACCTCCAAGCTGCCAGCTCGCATCTTGGATTGAGTTCAGCTCTGCGTAGTGCTTGTCGTGAGCGACCGTGTTGTTAGAGTAAACGTATCTGTTAGGGATAGACTAGGTTACTTGTCTTGTACTCCAAGTTAGTCCCTGTACGCCTATATATACTCGTCCGAGAGGCTCAATAATAAAACCATCATATTCCGCAATCTCTCTCTCTTTACCCTTCAACATGGTATCAGCGCGGCACGGTCCTTGACCTAGCCGTCGCCTCCGCTTCCGCACGGCGCCGCCCCTGGGGAGGTCAATCTTCATGATCTCCGCCGGGGGCTGCGCGACCCGTACGCAGGGTTCGTTCGGCGATCCGTGATCGGCTGCCCTGTAGGTCTTTTTTTCCGATCTCTTGATCGGTTTTCTTTTTTGGTTTACTGATCTTAGATTGGATTGAGTCGCCCATCGCCGTCGTCATCGTCGCGTCTTTACTCAGACCATCGGCATCGACGATCTACACCGTGCCCGTGCGCCTGTCACCTGCGCCGTTGTGCCTTCCTCGGTAGGCCATCACGGCCTCATGACAGGCTGCCGCGCACCGCGGCCGGCTGCTGCGGCTTCCTCGGGAGGCTGCCGCAGTCGAACCCCCCTCGGATTGTCTTCGCCGTCATCACCCGGGATTGCACCGACAATGACGCCGCAGATTCCGATCCGCCGTCGTCACGGACTTGGCGCGTACAGCGCCGCCGTCGGTCTGATCAACCGATCTGGCGCTCGTCTCCGCCGAGCACGTCCCCGAGCACGCGCCTACCACCGATCGAGCATCGGGCTGCTACGAGTTCAAAGTTGAGGACTGACAGAGAGACGGCGGGTTTCAAAGGTCAGATTCAGACTCGTGAGGTTGGGACTGATTGTGGAGGGACACACGGAGATACTTTGTGGTATAAGAATCTCTGGAGGAGCATCATTGGCAGAGGGCAAGATGGTGACGATGATGCTGTGTCAGGAGCTGCTCTTCTTCCTCGTGATGTAGGAGGAGAGGCCGCCGTCGTCGTCTCGCATGGAGTTCCTCCGTTCACTTCTTGGTTCTAGTTTGGTGGTGGTTCAGTTCAGGTAGGGGGAGGGCTTTGCTGCTGTGATCTAGTATCTCCCTTGTGCTTGTTCTTGGTGTGTGATGGAGAATTGGAGATGCGTCTTCCTATCCTCTCGCTGCGTCTTGTTACGGCTTGATTGTATGTTATATCAAGGCAATCAATAAATCTTTGGCCAGTAGGGAGCCTGCTGGTGTTTCTTGGCATCTCCCCTGGTCTTCCCTTCGTTTTGTGCTTCATTGTCACGGCCTCAAGAAATGCAAATGTGTGTCTGTTTCTGGATCCAATCAGGCTTGCGGTTATAGCTTCAGAAACTTCATAACCATGGAATAATCTCCAATGCAGCAAACGGTTTGTGATCCCAGATAGATTAAGATATCGTTATGTAAATTCACATACAGTAGGACATTTTGGTTCGACCTCTGCTTTCCATCCAATGTGGTGAGCTGCATGTTCTCCTCATGTACTTATTTTAAAAGTGTGATTTTTTTCAAAAATTATGAACACTTTTTTGAAAAATAGAAAGAAACTATAAAATTCTGAACCAAATCTAAAAACCGTAAACCAATTTTGTAAAACGTGAATTTTTCCAAAATATAATGATTATTTTCCTAAAAAGTAAAATAAAGAAAGCTAAAAAATAAAACCAAAAAAGAAAACAGAAAAAGGAAAAAGAAACAGAAAAATAAAAAGGAAAAGAAACAAAAAAAATAGAGAAAAACCGAAAAGTACACTAGACCGTGAAAATGGGCCGACCCAACAGGGAAAAACCCTATGCGGGGTTGCCCCGTGCCGCATCACGCGGCAATTAGCATTTCACCTATTTGCTGCATAATGAGGCACTACTGTCCCGTGCCGCCTGAAGCAAAACCGTCATGGGCCAGGCCTATATCCTTTTTAAGCGAACGACTGTGTCGGTCGGTCCATCAGAGTTCCACATTTGAATAAAGAGATCCCTTACCCTTTCTTTAGCAAATGATGAATATGAAGTCTAGGAGGCTGCGGGTACTATGGATCCTCTAACTCTTACCTTCTTGGGTTTCGTCGGTGTTGCCTGTAGGTCATGATGTGGCTCGAGATATGACAGTCTCACTAGTAGAAAAAGACCTAGTAACGGAGTTCGGAAAAGGAGGTTCATGGTGTTGAACCCGCGTGCCACTAACTTCACGCCACTGATAAGCAGATAGTGGTGGCGTTCCCGGTGAACGCTAGTACTAAGTTAACTATTAGTGGCGTTTCACTGAACGCCACCAGTAAGATAACTGTAGTGGTGTTCGAGTCTTCATGAACACCATTAACCATAATTCGGCAAATCTTGATTATATCACCAATATTATATTTTGTCCAAAGTGATCATGTAAAGTAAGTTTGGTTCGCCTCGTTCACGACTAGAATCGTGTAGTTCTTATCAGGTATTGTCTCTTTCACCAAGATGACCTCAAATTGTCCCTGGTTATTGACACGTCTGTTCACATGGTCAAGAAAGTCCTTTCTTGCGTGGCAAGGAATGGTTTGAGAAAAAGTTATAAGCAAACAGCAGTTAATTAGTTTTGATCAAAATGTATGCAAGGCTAGAAATCATAATTAAGCTAAATATACCGCCAGGGTCTAAATGTTGGAGATATGCCCTAGAGGCAATAATAAATGTAGTTATTATTATATCTTTGTGTTTATGATAAATGTTTACATTCATGCTATAATAGTATTAACAAGGAAACATTAATACTTGTGTGATTTGTAAACTTAAATTAAAGTCCCTAGTAAAGCCTCTTCATAATACTAGCTTGTTGGTTAATAAATGATTGTGGTTTCCCTATCATGAACATTGAGATGTTATTAACAGCAAGATCATATCGTTAGGAGAATGATATGATGGACATACTCCTATAGATAAGCGTAGCATAAAGATCAAGTCATTTTAAATAGTTCAATTGCTATATGATTACTCATACATAGTAACCTAATTCCTTCGACCATGAGATCATGCTTATCACCATCACCGGAAGGATGCTTTGATGACATCAAACATCACACCGTAACTAGGTGGCTATAAAGGTGGCATTGAGTGTTTGAAAAGTATTGGTTGAAACACATGGATCAAGAGTGGGATTTGTCCATCCATATGACGGATAGATATACTCTGGGCCCTCTCGGTGGAATTTCATCCAATTAGCTTGCAAGCATGTGACTGGCTCACAAGGGATCACATATCACGGGAATGAGAAAAGAGTACTTATCAGTAACGAGGTTGAACTAGGTATGCAGAGATACCGACGATCAAAACCTCGGATAAGTAAACTATCGTGAGACAAAGGGAAATTGGTATCGTATGTAAGTGGTTCATTCGATCGCAAAGTAATCGTAGAAATATGTGGGAGCCATATGAATTTCCAGATTCCTCTATTGGTTATTGTTCGAAGAAGTGTCTCGATCATGTCCGCATAATTCACGAACCGTAGGGAGACACACTTAAGGATTCGACGTTGTTGAGTAGTTATGGAATAATGAGTAAGAGGCCGAATGTTGTTCAGAGTCTCGGATGGGATCCGGGATATCACGAGGATATCCGGAATGGTCCAAAGAATAAGATTCATATAAGGAAAGTCCCGCTTCGGGGTTGGATAATGGTTCCGGTGTTTTCATCGGGAATGTTCTAGAAGGTTCCGGAATGTCCGGCACTCCGGAGGGGAAGGGTACATGAATGTGTCATAACAAGTTGGAATGGTTGCATCATGTACTAGGTGTCATCGCTGAACAAAATAAAGGGTTAAATCAAATCCTAGTTTGAAAAGTCAACGCCAATTTGAAAAGTCAAACGGCTATTTTGTTTGGTGGAGGAGAGTAGGAAACCTACTTGGGAGTAAGTCCCTATCCCTCCACGGGCCTTGAAGCCGAGTTGGGAGGGACTCCTCCCTTGCAGCCCCATCCACCTATATAAGGAGGGCAGGCTGCCCTCCAAGCACAACTTGCACCCAAACCCTAGCTCCAAGCCATGCCGCCACCATTGCTGCCGCCTAGGGCTAAACCCTAGCCGAGTTGGGGCACCCCTTGCCCTAGCCGGCCTAGCCTATTCTCCTTGGTGCGTCTAAACCCTAGATCACCGAGGGCTCTCTCATAGTCCACAATACTCGCCCGCCAAGCCTGCGAGATCTCCCTCTTCCGGTACCACGCCGTCTTCGCCGGAATCGCGAGGAGAGTGCTACAACCTCCGCTCGATGGAACAAGGAGAGGAAGGTCTTCGTCGAAATCGAACGTGACCGATCATGTGAGCGCTTAACGCAGCAACCTTGGAAGGATCGTCTACACGATCTTGAGATCGTGAAGACGACTACATCACCCACGAGAATCCTCTCTCGTTAAACACTTTGGAATCTTCGAGGGTGAGTTATTCTATCGACTCGTTGCTACAATCTAGTAGATAGATCTTGGCTTGTTTGTTTGTATGCGGTAGAAAATTTTTGTTTTCCATGCTACGAACCCCTACAGTGGTATCAGAGCCGTGTCTATATGTAGATCTGTTGCACGAGTAGAACACGATGGTCATTATGGGCGGTGGTGCTTTTATTATCAATTGCTTCTTGTGTACTTTGCATCTTGCGGTATGATGGGATGAAGAGGCCCGGGCTAACCTTACATGACATCGTTCATGAGACT
This sequence comes from Avena longiglumis, assembly GCA_030063025.1. Taxonomy (NCBI): domain Eukaryota; kingdom Viridiplantae; phylum Streptophyta; class Magnoliopsida; order Poales; family Poaceae; genus Avena; species Avena longiglumis. The sequence goes on from CP125976.1 coordinate 16,119,636, forward strand.
TGCTCCACGCTCAACATGCAACTTGTATTGCATAAGTGGCTTTGCGGGTGTCTGTCTCTCCCATTATAGTATAGATCCAATTTACAACGGGCACTTGATAGTTCAAACATCAACGTTGTGGTTCTTGTTCGTAAGTTAGATCGACACTTATTGAAAGCCCCAAACCACGTAAAATATGCAAAGAAATCAGAGGCATCTAACTTTGTTTTGCAGGGGTGTGCTGTGATGTGATATGGCCATGATTGTGATTATATGCGATGTATGCAATGTTCCTTATTGTAAGTTGGCAACCGGCAGGAGCCATATGGTTGTCTTTAATTTATGTTAAGACCCGCGTGTCTATTCAAAGTAGTTGTAATAGTTGAAGCCGATGGACAACAACCATGGAGCAGCATCATTGACCTTGATGCAATGCCGGTGATGATGGAGATCATGTTCGTGCTTGAAGATGGAGATCGAAAGCAAAAAAGAAGAAATGCCATATCATATCACATATTATGAATTGCACGTGATGTTAATCCTTTATGCATCTTGTATTGCTTAGTTAATGACGGTAGCATTATAAGATGATCCCTCATGCACATGAATTTCAAGTTCTAAAGTGTTCATCCTTAGTGAGCACCGTTGCTAAAGCTTGTTGTTTCGAAGCACCATGTGATGATCAGGTGTGTTAGATTCTGCAAGTGTATACAACGTGAGCAAGCCAGATTTGCTCATGCGGAAGCTAAGGTTTGATCTTGACGAGCCTAGCATATACAGACATGGTCTCGGAACACGGATCACCGAAAGGTAAAGCATGAATCATATAGTATATATGATGAACATGTCGATTGTTCGCCATTGAAGCTACATCAACTCTCGTGATGATCGGTGTTGATGTGGTGGATTTGGTTCGTGTGATCACTAAAACAATGTGAGGGATATTGTTTTGAGTGCGAGTTCACCTAGATTAATTTAACTATTAATTAGAACTCAATTTTTCATAAACTTAGTCTAAACTATTGCAAATATGTTGTAGATCAATGGCGGCCCCTACCATCAATTTTAATGCGTTCCTAGAGAAAGAAAAGTTGAAAAACAATGGAAGCAACTTCGCGGATTGGTTCCGCAATTTGAGGATTGTCCTCAACACTAGAGGAAAAAGGGCCATCCGTTCGCCACCCCTGGGAGCATTAGTCCCGGTTGCGCCAAGAATCGACTAATGCACGCACGTCCGGTTGGAGGGCACGGGCCAGGGGCATGGGTCCCGTTGGTAAGGGGCATGCGTCCGGTTGGAGCCACCAACCGGGACTAAAGGTTTGGCCACACCACGTGGCACACGCACCTTTAGTCCCGTTCTGGCTCCAACCGGGACTAAAGACCCCTCTATAAATGCACGCAGCCCTCCTCCGCCTCTGCTTTTTTCAATGGTGTAAGCTGTGAGGGTGTGTGCTAGTTTTTTCTCATGCATGCATGGAAGGTGTTTGTTGAAATGTTTGAGTGAAAAATCCCGTTGAATTTCTCATAGAACAAAAATATAGAAGGTGTCCGAGACGCAGCTTGAGCTTATTTCCTCGATCGAGGTTAGCAATCTTATCTTTTCTAGGTCATTGATAAAATTCATGTGTCGGTGTGAATTGGTTATTTCACTATTTATGATGTCATGTTTTTTGATAAACTTACTTATATGATGCAGATGAACGGTCGGGAATGGATGTACGGTGACCGGCGGGTAGCCGTATATCAAAGGCGTGGATAAATTTATCGATGTGGCTACGGCAAACAAAGAGAATGGATTTATCGTTGTCCATGTGTTCAATGTCGGAACAACAAGGAGTACTCTTCCTCGAAAATCATTCGCAGCCACCGATTATGAAAGGTTTCATGCCCAACTATAATTGCTGGACCAAGCACGGGAAAGAGGGGTTATGATGGAAGATGGTGAAGAAGAAGATGATGATAACAACTATCATCATATGTTTCCGAATCTGTTGATACTGCAATGGAAGACAATGGAGAGGAAAAAGGTGAAGAACGGGCATCGATGAGCCGATGAACTTGGTAGGGTCATTTCGATGCAAAGCGAGACTGAAATGTAAAATGAGAAGTTGAAGTTAGAGGGCATGTTAGAAGATCACAAGAAATTGTTGTACCCAAATTGTGAAGATGGCAGCACAAAGCTCGATGCGACACCGGAATTGTTGCGATGGAAGGCGAGTGTGGTCTAACGACTCCTCATTTGAAAAGATGTTGAAAATAATGAAGCCAAGTTTCCAAAACATAACGAACTTCCCGATAGTACCTCTGAAGCAAAGAAGACTCTCATCCTGGGATTAGATGTGCAAAAGATACATGCATGCATTAATGATCGCATCCTCTACCATGTAAGGAGTATGAGAATTTAGATAAATGCCGGTGCAACGCGTTGCGGTATAAGATCGACGATGACCTGGTGATGTTGAGGGAGAGCCCCTCGGGAAGAGGGTTCTGCTAAGGTTATGTGGTATGCTCCTATAATACCAAGGTTGAAACGCATGTTCGTAAACAAAGAGCATGCCGGGTTGTTGCGATGGCACAAAGAAGACCGTAAGAAAGACGGGAGTTGAGACACCTGGCGATGGGTCACAGTGGAGAAAAATCGAGAGACTTCCTGCACTTTGCGGTGACGCAAGGAACTTATGGTTTGGTCTAAGTACGGATGGCATGAATCCTTTTGGGAGAGCTGCAGTCACAAAGACTGGCCCGTGACTCTATGTATCTACAACCCGCCTCCTTGGTTGTGCATGAAGCGTAAGTTCATTATGATGCCAAGTGCTCATCCAAGGCCCAAGCAACCGGCAACAACATTGATGTGTACCTTAGGCCATTAGTTGAAGAACTCTTACGGTTGTGGGGCAAACCAGGTACGTATGGGATGAGAACAAACAGAGCCATTTAATCTCGAGGGTTGTTATTCGTAACCATCAATGATTGGCCTGCTCTTAGTAACCTTCGTGATGCGGACAAACAAAGGATATAAGGCATGTACCCACTGTTTAGATAAGACCGAAGGTACATATTTGCATAAATGCAAGAAGGTTGTGTACCTAGCGAATCGACGATTTCTTCCGCACAATCATCCCGTAAAAAAGAAAGGCAAGCATTTCAAAGGTGAGGCCGATCGCCGGAAGAAGCTGAACTCCTCGCCGGTGATGATGTATTTGGTATGGTCAAGGACATAGAAGTAATCTTTGGAAAGGGTCCCGGTCAATCAGTTCGAACGACGTCGCTACGGGACACGCACCCATGTGGAAGAAGAAATCTATATTTTGGGAGCTGCCATATTGGAAAGTCCTGCGTGTCCGCTCTTCAATCGACGTGATGCACGTGACGAAGAATCTCTCTGCGTGAACGCTAGGATTCCTAGGCGTGTATGGGAAGACAAAAGATACACGAAGCACGGAGGACCAACAAATTATGAAAGACCCAAAGAACATGCATACTGAGATAACAAGACGGATAAAGGGCGCGTCACTTAAGTCGTGCCTATGCTCTTACCAAAGCAGAGAAGGAAATCTTTTGAAGTCCTTTACGGTATCAAGGTGCCATCGGGCTTCTCATCTAATATAAAGGGATAATAAATATGGCGAGAGAAAAGTTCCAAAACCTGAAGTCTCATGACTCACACGTGATTATGACGCAGTTGCTTCCGATTGCATTGAGGGGCTTCTACCGAAAATGTTCGAGTACCCATTGTGAAGTGTGCATTCCTCAATGCAATATCTCGAAGGTAATCAATCCGGATATTCTGCCAAGGTTCTGTAGGATGTGGTACAATGTCTTGTTAGTTTTGAATTGGTGTTCCACCATCCTTCTTCAATATTATGACGCATCTCTGGTTCATCTAGTGGAAGAGATTGCCATTCTCGGTCCGGTATTTCGCACAATATGTTCCCTTTGAGAGGTTCATGGAGTCTTAAAGAAATATGTTCATAACCGTGCTAGACCGAAGGAAGCATCTCCAAGGGATATGGAACAGAGGAGGTCATTGAGTTTTGTGTTGACTTTATTCGACCTTAAGCCGATTGGTGTTTCTGACTCGCGGCATGAGGGAAGACTAAGTGGAAAAGGCACGCTGGGAAAGAAAGCACTGATATGTAGGGACGGGGATTCTTTCACTAAAGCACACTACACAGTTCTACATAATTCCACCTTGGCAGCTCCGTATATGGAGGAACACAAGAATATTGTACGCTCCAAAAACCCGGGGAAGCCTGAATCATGGATTACAGATGAACACATGAAGTCTGTCGGTGGTTGGATGCGGACACATCTCTTGAATGACACCACTGTTGGAGATCAGCTATACTTGTTGGCCGCGTCACCATCTTCTACTGTATTGAATTTCCAAGGGTACGAAATAAATGGGAATACATTCTACACGATCGCCCAAGATAAAAAGAGCACCAACCAAAATAGTGGTGTCCGCTTTGATGCAATAGACGAGAATGGACAAAAGGACACATATTATGGTTACATAGAGGAGATATGGGAACTAGACTATGGAGTCTCTTTTAAGGTCCCTTTGTTTACGCAAATGGGTCAACCTGAATGGGGAAGGGGTAAAGATAGACCGGTTATACGGAATGACAACAGTGGATCTCAACAATCTTGGTTATAGAGATGAACCATTCGTCCTAGACAATGATGTGTCTCGGGTTTTCTATGTGAAGGACATGTCCTCCGACAAAAAAAGAAAAATATGCAAACGAATACATCATATGATGATCCAAAGCGTCACATAGTTCTTTCGGAAAAGAAACATCGTGGGAATCGAGGCAAGAGACATGTCGGGAAGATTATAATAAGTTTGATGAAATTCCGCCTTCACAAAGGAAAACCCACCAAGCATTCCGTTAAGTAAAGAAGATGCTCCATGGTTACGTCCTAAGCGGTCATAAGGAATGACATATGCCAAGAAGTTCATGCTCATATTATGTAACTCTAGTTCATGTCTTCGCGGTTTGTGGCTTGACCAAGGATATCTTTCGCGGTTTGTGGCCTTTAGTCCCGGTTTTGTAGTCTCAGTTTTAATATTAATAAATGTCTTGAGTGTTAGTCCCATTTTGTGGCTGGACCGAGTGCCTCTATGACCAGTTTTCGGAGATGCCGAGGACCAGGCTCGTCGGCATCTCCTCGAACCGCCGCATGGTGTCCTGCCTCGAAACCATCTTGCAGCTTGTAACTTCACTAACTAGATCAATACGCCTGAGCTAACTAATTTCACATATTAGGAGTGCCTCTATGACCCGGTTCTCGGAGATGCCGGAGACTGGCTCACGGCATCTCCTCGAACTGGCCGCAGTGGTGTCCCTGCTCGAAAACCATCTTGCAGCTTGTAACTTCACTAACTAGATCAATACGCCTCGAGCTAACTAATTTCACATATTAGGAGTGCCTCTATGACCAGTTTCTGAGATGCCGGAGGACTGGCCCAGGCTCAAGCATCTCCTCAAACTGGCCGCAGTGGTGTCCCTCGCTCGAAAACCATCTTGCAGCTTGTAACTTCACTAACTAGATCAATACCTCGGAGCTAACTAATTTCACATATTAGAGTGCCTCTATGACAGTTTCTCGGAGATGCCGGAGGACTGGCCCGTCGCATCTCCTCGAACCGGCCGCAGTGGTGTCCCTGCTCGAAAACCATCTTGCAGCTTGTAACTTCACTAACTAGATCAATACGCCTCGGAGCTAACTAATTTCACATATTAGAGTGTTTATGACCAGTTTCTCGGAGATGCGGAGGACTGGCCCGCTCAGCATCTCGAACTGGCCGTAGTGGTGTCCTCGCTCTCTAAAACCATCTTGGAGATGCCTCAAACTGCCGGAGGACTGGACTCACAAGGATGCATATTTATAGTACAAGCAGCTCGGCATAATGTCGACACTCACGACATAATGTCGACACTCACCTATTATTAGTGCTGACTCATCTTTAGTCGGTTGGTGTCTCCAACCGACTAAAGGTTCATCTTTAGTCCGGTTGGTGACACCATCCGGGACAAGGTACAAGCCGCACGACATAATGTCGACACTCACCCTATTATTAGTGTTGTCCGCCCACTGCCAATCCCTTTAGTCCCGGTTTGTGACTACATCCGGGACTAAATGTGTAACAATGATCATGTGTGTGTGGACATTGGTATGTAGAACAATGTTGCAGAGGAAGTTTTCCTTTTTGTACACGGAAAATCCTTTTCCATTTTCCGAGCGCAAAAAACGGGTCGTTGTGAAGTAACCACCAAAATGCCGTTTGAATGCTACCGTCCTATTTTCCTAAAATACTAGACCACCTTACATGGACTATATCCCAACCGTACAAATCGACTAAATATGAACCCTCTCTTTATATAGGCATTTCCTCTATTTATTAGGTAACACTTAAGACATTTATTAATATTAAAAACCGACAAATCGGGACTAGCTAACACTCGGCCTAAAGCCCCTTTAGTCATAATCATGCCTAGTCCTATAGTACGTAGCTTGTGGTCTTCATCGCCGTCATCATCATCGCCATCGCCACCGCCACTCCGGGATCCTCAGCCCATCCATGGCATATACCAGGCCATTCCAGCCTTGGATTCACGGCGGGTGGGAGAGGGGTCTCTGGAAGACGATGCGCCACCGCCGGGACGATGGGGCCTGTATGGTGGACTCGTGGCACCGTGAGGCGAGGATGGTCTCCCCGGCGATGTAGCGCATCACTGATGATAGTACGGTTCTCCCACCACGTGCACGGCCGACTTCGTTGTTGTTCACCGTGGCGGCCATCACCCTCGTACTGGCGAGCTCCCTTTTCCCGCCTATTAGCGAAGAAGGCATTCCAGTGTCATAGTTGTGGATCCCACTGGGATCCATCCGCTGCCCGCGTGAGCTCGTGGTAGAAGTGGTTTGTGATGGCCGCTGGCGTCACGGAACCTTGAGGGACGGAGGGACAGAACCCTCCAACGAGATCCAGCCAGGGCGGTGGTACCGATGGACAAGGGTAGTTGAGGCGCAGCCGGTCTCCTCGAGGGTCGAATGGCCCGAGGGCGTTGTCCATTGTTCTAAGAGAGGAAGGTGTGGATGTGTGGATAGCCATGACACGATCACCCTAAATATAGAGGGAAAGGGAGGTAAAACTTGGCATGAAGCTTTGGGAAATGGCGGGAAATATCTTTAGTCCCGGTTAGTGACTACATCCGGACTAAAAGCTCTAGTAGAAAGGAAAGGCGGGGAAAACTTGGCGGGAAGAGGTGGGAAATGGCGGAAAATATTTTTAGTCGGTTTGTGACTACATCCGGACTAAATGTGTGAACAATGATCATGTTTCAAAAAACCTTCACAAAATGACCTATCATGTTCGAGGTTTCATGGCTTTCGTCCAAATGACCGATGTTATGTGTGAATCACGGCATAGTTTGTGATGTTGTGCCCATATTATGCATGTGTGTGGACATTGGTATGGAGAACAATGTTGCAGAGGAAGTTTTCCTTTTGTCGCACGGAAAAACCCTTTTCCATTTTCCGAGCGCAAAAACGGGTCGCTTTGTGAAGTAACCACCAAAATGCCGCTTTGAATGCTACCGCCCTATTTTCCTAAAATACTAGACCACCTTACATGGACTATATCCCAACCGTACATCTCAAACCTTTTCGTCCATCCCGGTAAAAGGACAAATGTCCGAATCGGCAGGAAGTGGGTCCGGTTTGTACTACAGTACATGATCTATCGCCTGTGATTTTTGAAAAATCGTTTTATACTCGCAATATGTGGTTTCTTCAGAGATCCAATGCAAGTTCTAACGATGCCCGCCCCTATCTTCATGCACACCGGTTCGACCATAGTTAGAAATTCAAATAATTCAAAACGGGCATAATAAATTCAAAAAATCCGAACAATGAAAATCCTTCGTGGTGTCATATTATGTTACATAGTTGAAAGGAAAATACGACTTGGTATATTGATCATGTTTCAAAAACCTTCACAAAATGACCTATCATGTTCGAGGTTTCATGGCTTTCGGTCCAAATGACCGATGTTATGTGCTGAATCACGGCATAGTTTGTGATGTTGTGCCCATATTATGCATGTGTGTGGACATTGGTATGGAGAACAATGTTGCAGAGGAAGTTTTCCTTTTGTCGCACCTGAAAAACCCTTTTCCATTTTCCGAGCGCAAAAACGGGTCGTTGTGAAGTAACCACCAAAATGCCGCTTTAATGCTACCGTCCTATTTTCCTAAAATACTAGACCACCTTACATGGACTATATCCCAACCGTACATCTCAAACCTTTTCGTCCATCCACGGTAAAAGGACAAATGTCTGCCGAATCGGGGAAGTGGGTCGGTTTGTACTACAGTACATGATCTATCGCCGTGATTTTTTGAAAAATCGTTTTAGACTCGCAATATGTGGTTTCTTCAGAGATCCAATGCAAGTTCTAACGATGCCCGTCCCCTATCTTCATGCACACGGTTCGACCATAGTTAGAAATTCAAATAATTCAAAACGGGCATAATAAATTCAAAAAAATCGAACAATGAAAATCCTTCGTGGTGTCATATTATGTTACATAGTTGAAAGGAAAATACCAGACTTGGTATATTGATCATGTTTCAAAAACCTTCACAAAATGACCTATCATGTTCGAGGTTTCATGGCTTTTCGGTCCAAATGACCGATGTTATGTCTTGAATCACGGCATAGTTTGTGATGTTGTGCCCATATTATGCATGTGTGTGGACATTGGTATGGAGAACAATGTTGCAGGAGGAAGTTTTCCTTTTTATGCGGAAAAACCCTTTTCCATTTTCCGGCAAAAAGCGGTCGCTTTTGTGAAGTAACCACCAAAATGCCGTTTGAGAATGCTACCGTCCTATTTTCCTAAAATACTAGACCACCTTACATGGACTATATCCCAACGGTACATCTCAAACCTTTTCGTCCATCCTGGTAAAAGGACAAATGTCTGCCGAATCGGCGAAGTGGTCGGTTTGTACTACAGTACATGATCTATCGCCTGTGATTTTTGAAAAATTGTTTTAGACTCGCAATATGTGGTTTCTTCAGAGATCCAATGCAAGTTCTAACGATGCCGTCCCCTATCTTCATGCACACCGGTTCGACCATAGTTAGAAATTCAAATAATTCAAAGCGGGCATAATAAATTCAAAAAAATCCGAACAATGAAAATCCTTGGCGTGGTGTCATATTATGTTACATAGTTGAAAGGAAAAATACGACTTGGTATATTGATCATGTTTCGAAAAACCTTCACAAAATGACCTATCATGTTCGAGGTTTCATGGCTTTCGGTCCATATGACCGATGTTATGTCTTGAATCACGGCATAGTTTGTGATGTTGTGCCCATATTATGCATGTGTGTGGATATTGGTATGGAGAACAATGTTGCGGAGGAAGTTTTCCTTTTTGCATCGGAAAAACCCTTTTCCATTTTCCGAGCAAAAAACGGGTCGTTTGTGAAGTAACCACCAAAATGCCGTTTCGAATGCTACCGTCCTATTTTCCTAAAATACTAGACCACCTTACATGGACTATATCCCAACGGTACATCTCAAACCTTTTCGTCCATCCCGGTAAAGGACAAATGTCTGTAGAATCGGCAGGAAGTGGGTCCGGTTTGTACTACAGTACATGATCTATCGCCCGTGATTTTTGAAAAATTGTTTTAGACTCGCAATATGTGGTTTCTTCAGATCCAATGCAAGTTCTAACGATGCCGTCCCTATCTTCATGCACACCGGTTCGACCATAGTTAGAAATTCAAATAATTCAAAACAGGCATAATAAATTCAAAAAAAAAATCGAACAATGAAAATCCTTCGCGTGGTGTCATATTTTGTTACATAGTTGAAAGGAAAAATACCAGACTTGGTATATTGATCATGTTTCGAAAAAACCTTCACAAAATGACCTATCATGTTCGAGGTTTCATGGCTTTTCCATATGACCGATGTTATGTCTTGAATCACGGCATAGTTTGTGATGTTGTGCCCATATTATGCATGTGTGTGGACATTGGTATGGAGAACAATGTTGCAGAGGAAGTTTTCCTTTTTCGCATCGGAAAAGCCCTTTTCCATTTTCTCGAGAAAAAGCGGATCGTTTAAAATTAATATTCAAAAATAGAATATAAGTTAATTCATTTTAAAAGGTTACATTAATTATTTTTTAAAAATAGAATATTTTTTTGAATTATTTATTCAAATCCATACACTTCTTATGTTTAAAGTTTTTCTAAATTCCAAATTGATATTAAAACATATAAGTTAATTCATTTTTAATTGTAAATGGTTCATATTTTAAATGGTTACATTAATTATTTTTTAAAACAGAAAATGTTTTTGAATTATTTATTTAAATCCAAACACTTTTTATGTTTAAATTTTTTCTAAATTCCAAATTGATATTAAAAAAATAAGTTAATTCATTTTTAATTGTGGTTCATATTTTAAATGGTTACATTAATTATTTTTTAAAACAGAAAATGTTTTGAATTATTTATTCAAATCCAAACACTTCTTATGTTTAAAGTTTTCTAAATTCCAAATTAATATTCAAAAATATAAGTTAATTCATTTTAAAAGGTTACATTAATTATTTTTAAAATAGAATATGTTTTGAATTATTTATTCAAATCCAAACACTTCTTATGTTTAAAGTTTTTCTAAATTCCAAATTGATATTAAAAAATATAAGTTAATTCATTTTAATTGTAAATGGTTCATATTTTAAATGGTTACATTAATTATTTTTAAAACAGAAAATGTTTTTGAATTATTTATTCAAATCCAAACACTTCTTATGTTTAAAGTTTTCTAAATTCCAAATTAATATTCAAAAATATAAGTTAATTCATTTTAAAAGGTTACATTAATTATTTTTAAAATAGAATATGTTTTGAATTATTTATTCAAATCCAAACACTTCTTATGTTTAAAGTTTTTCTAAATTCCAAATTGATATTAAAAAATATAAGTTAATTCATTTTAATTGTAAATGGTTCATATTTTAAATGGTTACATTAATTATTTTTTAAAACAGAAAATGTTTTTGAATTATTTATTCAAATCCAAACACTTCTTATGTTTAAAGTTTTTCTAAATTCCAACTTAATATTCAAAAATATAAGTTAATTATCTTTAAAGGTTACATTAATGATTTTTAGAAATAGAAAATGGTTTTGGATTATTTATTCAAATCCATACACTTCTTATGTTTAAAGTTTTTCTAAATTCCAAATTGATATTAAAAAAATAAAAGTTAATTCATTTTTAATTGTAAATGGTTCATATTTTAAATGGTTACATTAATTATTTTTAAAATGAAAATGGTTTTGAATTATTTATTCAAATCCAAACACTTTTATGTTTAAAGTTTTCTAAATTCCAAATTGATATTAAAAATAAAAGTTAATTCATTTTTAATTGTAAATGGTTCATATTTTAAATGGTTACATTAATTATTTTTTAAAGCGAAAATGGTTTTGAATTATTTATTCAAATCCAAACACTTTTTATGTTTAAAGTTTTCTAAATTCCAAATTGATAAAAAAATAAAAGTTAATTCATTTTTAATTGTAAATGGTTCATATTTTAAATGGTTACATTAATTATTTTTAAAGCAGAAAATGGTTTTGAATTATTTATTCAAATCCAAACACTTTTATGTTTAAAGTTTTTCTAAATTCCAAATTAATTATCATTTAAAAACAATACAAATTTAAACCCCAAAATAAAAATAAAGGTGAAACAGAGAGAAAACACGAAATTTTTTGAAAGCAGAATATGTCCGGTTGGAGCCACCAACCGGACTAAATCCTTCGCCCCTCCATTCTTGAAAATTGGAAAAAAAGTGGAGTATAGGTCGGTTGGTGGCTCCAGCGGGACTAAGTCCTGTGGAGCCATCAACCGGGACAAATGACCCATGTTTATAAGCGGCTCGCCTCCTCTTCTTCTTCCCATCTCACTTCTCTGCTTCTCACCAAGGCGCCTCTACGCCAGTGCCCGAGCTCGCCGCCACCCGCGTTCCGTCGCCATCGCCGCCTCGTCACCGCGCCCGCTACTTTCCCCTCGCGTGACCTCAATCGCTGGATTGGAAGCTCGTCATCGTCGCCTCCGTCGATTCGCGTCTCCCAGAGCTCGCCTCGCCTGCACCACCTCCGTCGTGTTCTGGTGAGGCTGCGATCCTCACGGTGGTCTTCTTTTCTCCTCTCCTCTATACTCCTCTCCCAGCGTGTGCCACGCAGCCGCCGCTGAGCTCGACGGAGGCGACGCTCTGACCAACAAGGCGGCGCCACCACTTTCTCCCGCATCGCCTTCTCTCTAGCCCATCCCGCGTCGGTGCTCGCTATCGCCGCCGCCTGGGAGCTCACGATTGTGGCGTCACTGACGCCACTCAGGTGGCAGCTGATGTGGCCTGGGCCCATCTGTCGACCTCGATGGGTAGAAGGCCGGTGTAAAATTATTTGCCTTTTTAATTCGATTGATATAAACTTGTAAATTCAATATCTTTTTATTTATAAGTCGAAAAATACAAATAATATATCAAATTGTTCAGAAAAATGAAACCTATCTATTTATCCTATAATCATGCATTGTTCAACAATTTAAATGACAAGTATAATTAGAAGAACAAATGCACCCTCTCATATGTTCCGAGTTTCCCGAGTTAGGGTTTTCACCGTCGGAACCCGATTAAATCGTCGAGCATGTCTTAGGGTTACATTCAATGCAAATTAACTTGTCATATCATCATACTTGCTTGAGCATTGCATCGATGCCATGTGTTGATTGTTTCCCTTTCTTTTGTGTTTGATTATTAGGTTTATTATTAGTTAGGTATTATTCGGATTATTAATTAGTTTGGTATTATTGGTCTTCGGCCCCACTGGTCAGTCAATGTGGGTAGCCCCAGACCTGATTCACATTGCCAGTCACTGTGGTTAGATAAGGAATCATTAATCCCCCTTAGGTGCATGTGGGTTCCCCTCTCATATGCATCGGAGGTTTCTCGAACTAGGTTACACCTCGGAACTCGGAATATTGATAACCGTTGATTTTAGCTAGAGTTACCTATCTACTACGGTTTCCTTTTGTAGCTAGGTTTAGGGTTTCTCTTCATTTTTATTATTGTGTATGTATATATCGTGGTTTCTCCTTAACTTTCTCCTTTAGCCGCTTTGACTTATTCGTTTTCCACCTATGCGTAAAATATGGATCCACACGTCGAGACGAAGAAAAGGAAGAGTTGATCCAAGGTGTGATCCGTGGGGAAGATAATTTAGACGTATCAACGTTTGAACAACTCCGGTGAGGGTGATCCTCTTTTACCGGAGTAGACAACTTGTTTGAGGTTGAAGGTGTTGCCTTCATGAGGAAAGCGATGCCTTGTGTAATCGAAGGCGACGCTCGGCAAGGTGCATGTAATATAAATCAATTCATTAATTAATCATCACTATCTATATAGAAATAGTAACGGCGATCTTTCTTCTTTTAGCCCTCGAATCGAAGGAATCTCTTGAAAAAGCGAGCTGAGGCCCAACCAAAAGTTGGAAGACCATGAGAGGTTCAGATCGAAGATGTCGCTGCAGACGGCCAAGCGACTCGAAGTTGTCGCAACCAAATTTGTGGCACAATGCGAGTAATCGTTAGGGACTTAATCCCGATCACCATTAGAAATTGGAATAGGCCTGCTAATGCGGATGAAGAGGAACATGTTTATTTGTCCCTAACCACGCCAAAGATTTCTTGTGGAAGAGGCTCATGGTTAATTTCAAACTAGAAGATAGAGCTGGATCCAAATGCGGAGGATCGATTGAGGACGCCTTACAACATGGGAGAGCCATGGAGGCTAAGGTCGGGAGTGGGCTTTGAAGAAGATGGCCAGTGTTTCCTGGCTGGAAGAAAAGATTGCACCTTGACTATGTCGTGAAAAAGAAGACTCGATTTCAAGAATATTCGGTTTGAGAAGATAAAACCATTCAGGATGAGTTTGTGGAATACAAGAAATCGAAAAAGCTAAGAAAATGTCTCAAACGAATAAGCTGAATTGCTAACAAGAAGTATCACCATACTATGGGGCAAGGTGGCTACTGGCTGGCATTCCTAAGTGGGAGAAACTTGAGCGAACTGCGTGATAAAAATATCACCCGAGACAGACGATTGGGTAGAACGTGCAAGGAATTGGTTTTACGGGCATGGGGCACGTTGGACTCGGAAGGAGGTGTATATATACCATACGACATAAAGAAGACCCCTTGCCAATCGAGAGGATGAGAAAAGCGATAAAGGCTGTTAAAGATGGGGACTTCATTCCCGATAGAGAGAATGATGAGCTCACTCGCCCTTGGAAATAAGGAATATGATGGACGAACACGAGGCACAATAGGCTCCCAATCATGGAGGTGGGTTTCCCGAAGAGAGGAAGAAATATCTGATAGAAGCCGTCGGAGGAGTAAGGGCAGGCGGCGGTTGAGCGAAAAGTCGAGAAAGAGCGAATGCGTTTAATTGAAGAACGATTAAAGCAACAACAAGATGAAATTAACTCACTTAAAGAGCAAAAGTACTACGCCCCATCTCGGACTGCGCATTCGATGCTACCGGCCTATCGAATAATCGAAAAAGCGATGTGGCTTCCACCGAGGTCGGTGATGACAATGGCGATGCGATGATGCACCGACGATGGCTCTGTTGGCTACCGGTGGATGATATCACGTAGATGACACACTGCGAGCTACATGTCAAAGTTGTGAACATATCAATGAAGGTGGCGGTCGGCTATGCCTTACCAATTGGACCCACACCAACTTACCACAACGTGCGGTTCGGAGGGCTGTTGTTGTCGGCGTGGATGAAATCATGCCCACCTTTGAGGTTTTGGATCTTCACTACCCTGGTGAAGGGGATGTGATTGTCTTTGGGTGGCAAAAACGTCACCATTCTATGGCCGAAGGATTGTATCGTGCTTGAAATCACACGCCAAGGCCATCTTCGCGCCGCCTCACCGTCTCCGGTAATTAAATGCGCCGCTTGCAGCCGTCTTCGTCGCCTCACCCGTCGCCTCACCAATCTCCGGTGCAGCCATCGCCAGGAGCCATCGCGGCGCCTCGGGATAAAAAGCGTAAGCGTACCGCTCTTGTCGTCGTGGCGATCGCGGCGTAAACAAGAGCCTCTTCCAAAAGTACCAGTTCCTCCCAAGAGCTTATGGTATCTTGAAGAGGAGATCGCGGCGATCGTTGATGCGGAAGCAAGCGTTTTAAGCTAAGGCGGCGAAAGAGCGAGTTCCCATCACCAAAGAAGAAAAAGCCAAAGTGTTGAAAATGCTAAAGACTCTTCATCAACCGAGCCAAAGCTGTCATCGGACTATGAGCGTTCTATTCTCAAGTCACATGCAGCACAAAAGCCTCGAAGAGCGATCTTGATGCAAGCGAAATCTGTTGCCCAGCTCGGAGAACAAGCAAAACAGACTTGCGCCCCTCTCAAGGTGATTTCTCAAACCAATGTGGGGTCGAGCAAATATGGGGCGAAGAGCGTATGATCCAGAGGTAGTTACTGTCTGAAGAGAATTGCTGCTCAAGGTATGAGTATTGCCGATACTTATCCGATTAGAGTTCTTCCCGTGAGTGAAGTAGCATACAAATACCGATCTGGCAAACCTCTCGTCAAACTGAGGAGGTAAATAATCTTTCAACAAAAATGCAAGATTGCATAACTGGTACATGCACGCCACAAGGGCAGGCTAAGCGGATAGTCTTGAGGGTTACAAAAAGCATCATGGGAAAGAAAGTGATGACATGATATCCATTGAATTTAATGAGCTATTTCAATTATTCAATCAAGACGCCTTGGACAAATCGCTCATCGATTGCCTATTGTGCGTAAGTACTAATTATGTAATTAACTTAGTCTCCACTATCTCACTTTGTTTATTGCATGTATATAATCATCTTGTAATATGCGTAATGAAGATTCTCGAATGCAAAGGAGGACAAATCTATGATATTGGCTTCATTGACCCATATTGGGTTCATGAAGCTAATCTCAAAATAAGCCCCGGGATACGGAGGATAATATAGTACGCGTTAAGGTTTCAAGAAACCAAAAGGGAAATACTTTTTCCTTACAACTTCGATGAGTGTTATTGTCTTGTATACACTTTCTATTTCGCTAACTCGATGTTAAGTATATAATTGATTAGTTATGCATTCGCAGCTTCCACTATATTACATTAATCATTCAACTTGACAAAAGGCGTGTACTAGTCATGGACTCGAAACATAAACCCCTTGAGGCGTGGAAGGACATGCAGATACTTCTCCGGTGTAATTCTAATCATTACGACACTATATCGGCAATGTTCGTGAATTTTATGATATCAAGTACTTAAGAACTTATTTTATTCGTTTTTCTCAAGCGCTTGGAAGCGGTTCACCAACAAGGCTAGGGGTGTTTGGAAAGGAGCTTACATTTCAACCACTAAATGTAAGCACCACTAGCTATATCCGCGCATATCTTTGATTCTAGTTTTGATCTGATTATTATCATGCTTGATTATTATTTTGATTGAACTATGTTCTTGTGAAGTGCGACACGAGGACGGTAACAATCTCTGTGGATACTATGTTTGCGAGTTCATCCGCAGACGTGCGATGAGAAGGGCAGAAATTTAGAGCAACTCCACGTATGTAAACAATTTCTATAGTTTTATTTTCAAACAAATTGTGTTTAGTTTCATTCATATAGGTGACTCCTTTTTAAATTAGATCGAGCGTCTACGGGGACGGTCTTACCAAAGGATCGCGTCACGAGCAATTCGGGAGGAATTGGCGGGATTCTTGGATCTGAAGTCCTAGACCCGAGGAGTACTATTCTGCTGTGTATAGACAATAGGGATTGTAAAATAGCAACTTTTCCGTGTATAGACAAGGGGAATACTTTTGTATGTAGTGCATGAACTCGATCCGTGTATTGAATGTAATATTGTCATGATGATCTTGTGTAATATAAGGTTCCTTCATTGATAAGTGCAAAACACTAAATAAACAATAAAACAACCTAAATGAATTCTCTGCAGCGGCACAAAAAGTGGCGAAAATGCTGCCGCGACAACAAAATGTGCAAAAATGAATTCTCTGCATGGCGAAGAAATGGCCAAATCTCTGCCCGGCGAAGGTTATTAGTCGGTTCGTATGAACCGGGACTAAAGCCACCCTCCTCGCCTGCAGCAATGCCACGTGTATGATCTTTGTCGGTTGGTGGGGCAAGGGCTAAAATTCGGGCTTTAGTCGATTGCCCGTCCGGTTGGTCAGGGACTAATGCCCTACCAACCGGGACACATGGGGTGTTTTCTACCGTGCAATCTTTGGTAATTTGACCTATGTCTTTGGATGCACTTGGGTGACCACTGCGGTGATGCTACCGATGAAGTAAAGAACGTTTACCTCGCTCGGAAGAATCGTACTCCACGATTCATGTGCTATCTTGTATGGTTGAGAATCGGAGCTTTAGAAAAGGTTTGAGAATTGACCCACATGATATTGTCTGAACTCAAATTGATCTTTGAGACTCACTTGGCGGTTGAGAGCTATGAGGCTTGAAAAATTCTTTAACTGCAAGATGGAAGAGGGCAGCTCCGTCGGTGAGCATGTTCTTAAGATGTCAGACACAAACAAACTTCAAAGCTTGGGTATAGTGATTCCTAATGCTTTGAGGATTTACCGTGTCCTCAATCACTACCACCAAGTTACAAGAACTTTGTGATGAACTACAATATGAAAAGCATGAACAAGCGTTGCGAACTCTTCTCCATGTTAAAATCTGCGAAGTGGAGATCAAGAAAGAGCACCAAGTGTTGATGGTCAATAAGACCACCAAATTCAAGAAAGGCAAGTCTAAGCAAAAGGACACTTCAAGAAGGGTCAAGAAAGTTACCGCACCGAAGAAGACCAAAGGCTGGACCCAAGCGTGATACTGAGTGCTTTTCTGCAAGGGAAAAGGTCACTAAGCGGAATTGCCCAAAGTACTTGGCGGTTGAAGAACGGCAACATCAAGAAGAAAGGCATATCCGATATACATGTTATTGATGTGTATCTCACTAGTACTGTAGTAGTGCTGGGTATTTGAAATTGGTTGCTCATATTTGTAACTCAAAGCAGTCTTTGAGAACAAGCGGAAGCTAGCGAAGAGCGAGGTGACAATACGCGTGGAAATGGATCAAGGTTGATGTGATCGCGATTGAGACGCTACCTCTTCATCTACCATCGGGATTAGTTTTATACTTAAATAATTGTTATTTGGTGCCTGCGTTAAGCATGAACATTATATCGGGATCTTGTTTATTGCGAGACGGTTACTTGTTTAAGTCCGAGAATAATGGTTGTTCGATTTATATGAGTAATATGTTTTATGCACATGCACCTTTGATAGATGGTCTATTCTTATTGAATCTCGATAGTGGAAATACACATATTAATAACATTGAGGCTAAACGTTTGAAATCAAGCGATAACTCGACCTATATGTGGCACTGTCGTCTTAGTCACATTGGAGTGAAGCGTATTAAGAAACTCCATTTAGATGGACTTCTTGAATCACTTGATTTCGAATCACTTGAAAGATGAGAAGCATGTCTGATGGGTAAAATGACTAAGACTCCATTTTCTGGTATGATGGAGCGAGCTACGGACTTATTAGAAATCATACATACCGATGTGTGTGGTCCAATGAGTGTAGCATCACGCGGTGGTTATCGTTATGTTCTTACCTTCATGGATGACTTGAGTAGATATGGGTATATCTATTTCATGAAACATAAGTCCGAAACTTTCGAGAAGTTTAAGGAATTTCAAAGTGAGGTAGAGAATCAACGTAACAAGAAGATTAAATTTCTACGTTACGATCGTGGAGGTGAATATCTATTCACGAGTTTGGCGAGCATTTGAAGAAATGCGAATACTTTCACATTGACACACGGGAACACCACAACATAATGGTGTCCGAGTCGTGTCGAACTCTTTTAGATATGGTTCGTTCTATGATGTCACTTACAGATTTACCGCTATCATTTTGGGGTTATGCATTAGAAACAGCCGCATTAACTTTAAATAGGGCACCATCTAAATCCGTTGAAACGACACCGTATGAATTATGGTTTGGGAAGAAACCTAAATTGTCATTCCTTAAAGTTTGGGGTTGCGAAGCCTATGTAAAGAAGTTACAGCCGGACAAGCTTGAACCCAAAGAGGAAAAATGCGTCTTCATAGGATACCCAAAGGAAACTATTGGGTATACCTTCTATCATAGATCCGAAGGCAAAATCTTCGTTGCCAAGAATGGATCATTTCTAGAGAAAGAATGTCTCTCGAAAGAAGTGACTGGAAGGAAAGTAGAACTCGACGAGGTTGTCGAACCTTCTCTCGAAATTGCGAGTAGCGCAGCACCGGAAGAAGTTCCTGTGGTGCCTACACCAATAAGAGAGGAATCTAATGATGATGATCATGAAACTTCGGTTGTAGTTGCTACAGATCCTCGCGGGTCAACGAGAACTCGTACCACTCCTGATTGGTATGATCCCGTTATGAGTGTCATGTTTGTGGATAACACCGATGATCCTGCGACATATGAGGAAGCGATGATGAGCCCAGATTCCAATAAATGGCAAGAAGCCATGAAATCCGAGATTGGATCCATGTACGAAAACCAAGTATGGACTTTGGTGGACTTACCGGATGGCCGGAAGGCCGTAGAGAACAAATGGATTTTCAAGAAGAAAACAGATGCTGATGGTAATGTTACTGTCTATAAAGCTCGACTTGTCGCAAAAGGGTTTCGACAAATTCAAGGAGTTGACTACGATGAGACTTTCTCACCAGTAGCAAAACTAAAGTCTGTGAGGATTATGTTAGCAATCGCTGCATATTACGATTATGAGATATGGCAGATGGATGTCAAAACAGCGTTCCTCAATGGAGACATTGATGAAGAGTTGTATATGATGCAACCCAAAGGTTTTGTCGATCCTAAAGATGATAACAAGGTATGCAAACTTCAACGGTCCATATATGGATTGAAGCAAGCATCCCGAAGTTGGAATCAACGTTTCGATAAGGTGATCAAAAGTTTTGGTTTTATACAAACTTATGGAGAAGCTTGTATTTACAAGAAAGTGAGTGGGAGTTCTATAGCATTCTTAATACTATATGTAGATGACATATTGTTTATTGGGAATGATGTAGACCTTCTTAATAGTGTCAAGGAATATTTGAATAATAGTTTTTCAATGAAAGATCTTGGCGAAGCAGCTTACATATTAGGCATAAAGATTTATAGAGATAGATCGAGGCGCCTAATATCATTGTCACAAAGTACATATTTGGACAAAGTTCTAAAGAGGTTTGGAATGGAAGATAGCAAGAAAGGGTTCTTGACCATGTTACCCAATACGACCTTGAGTAAAACTCAAAGTCCGACAGCGGCAGAATATAGAGAGAGGATGAGTAAGACTCCCTATGCCTCAGCCATAGGATCTCTAATGTATGCCATGCTATATACTAGACCCGACATTGCATATGTTGTTAG
Source organism: Avena longiglumis (assembly GCA_030063025.1). NCBI lineage: Eukaryota > Viridiplantae > Streptophyta > Magnoliopsida > Poales > Poaceae > Avena > Avena longiglumis. Next base: position 16,140,238 of record CP125976.1, read on the forward strand.
TTTGACTAGCAGATATCAAAGTGATCCAGGAGTGGATCATTGGACAGCGGTCAAAAACATCCTTAAGTACTTGAGAAGAACTAAGGATATGGTTCTTTCTTATGGAGGTGATGAACAGCTCGTTGTTAATGGTTACACCGATGCTAGTTGGAACACCGATCCGGATGATTCTAAATCTCAATCTGGATATGTATTTACTTTGAATGGTGCGAAGCTAGTGGAGGAGTGCAAAGCAAAGCGTTGTCGCGAGATCTTCAACTGAATCGAATACATGGTCGCTTGAGGCTTCAAGAAGCGATATGGATGAAGGAGATCATTACAGAGCTCGGTGTGGTTCCAAGTGCGCTGGACCCAATGTCTATCTACTGTGATAACATGGGTGCCATAGACAATGCGCAAGAACCAAGGTCACAGAAGAAGCTGAAGCACATCAAGCTACGTTTCCACGCTATTCGAGAACATGTCCAAGATGGTGACATAAAGATTTGCAAAGTACACACAGATGTGAATGTGGCGGATCTGTTGACTAAACCTCTCCCGAGGGCAAAACATGACCAACACCAAACTGCCATGGGTGTTCGGTATATTACCATGTAATCTAGATTAGATGACTCTAGTGCAAGTGGGAGACTGTTGGAGATATGCCCTAGAGGCAATAATAAATGTAGTTATTATTATATCTTTGTGTTTATGATAAATGTTTACATTCGTGCTATAATAGTATTAATAAGGAAACATTAATACTTGTGTGATTTGTAAACTTAAATTGAAGTCCCTAGTAAAGCCTCTTCATAATACTAGCTTGTTGGTTAATAAATGATTGTGGTTTCCCTATCATGAACATTGAGATGTTATTAACAGCAATATCATATCGTTAGGAGAATGATATGATGGACATACTCCTATAGATAAGCGTAGCATAAAGATCAAGTCATTTTAAATAGTTCAATTGCTATATGCTTTCTGATACATAGTAACCTAATTCCTTCGACCATGAGATCATGTTTATCACCATCACCGGAAGGATGCTTTGATGACATAAAACACCACACCGTAACTGGGTGGCTATAAAGGTGGCATTGAGTGTTCGGAAAGTATTGGTTGAAACACATGGATCAAGAGTGGGATTTGTCCATCCATATGACGGATAGATATACTCTGGGCCCTCTCTGTGGAATTTCATCCAATTAGCTTGCAAGCATGTGACTGGCTCACAAGGGATCACATATCACGGGAACGAGAAAAGAGTACTTATCAGTAACGAGGTTGAACTAGTTATGCAGAGATATCGACGATCAAAACCTCGGATAAGTAAACTATCGTGATACAAAGGGAAATTGGTATCGTATGTAAGTGGTTCATTCGATCGCAAAGTAATCATAGAAATATGTGGGAGCCATATGAATTTCCAGATTCCTCTATTGGTTATTGTTCGGAGAAGTGTCTCGGTCATGTCCGCATAATTCACGAACCGTAGGGAGACACACTTAAGGATTCGACGTTGTTGAGTAGTTATGGAATGATAAGTAAGAGACCGAATGTTGTTCGGAGTCTCGGATGGGATCCAGTATATCACGAGGAGATCCGGAATGGTCCGGAGAATAAGATTCATATAAGGAAAGTCCTGTTTCCGGGTTAGAGAATGGTTCCGGTGTTTTCATCGGGAATGTTCTAAAAGGTTCCGGAATGTCCGGCACTCCGGAGGGGAAGGGTACATGAATGTGCCATAACAAGTTGTAATGGTTGCATCATGTACTAGGTGTCATCGCTGAACAAAATAAAGGGTTAAATCAAATCCTAGTTTGAAAAGTCAAACGCCAATTTGAAAAGTCAAACGGCTATTTTGTTTCGTGGAGGGAGAGTAGGAAACCTACTTGGGGAGGAAGTCCCTCTCCCTCCACCGCCGGCCTTGGAAGCCAAGTTGGGGAGGGACTCCCCTCCCCTTGGCCGGCCCCCTCCACCTATATAAGGAGGGGCAGGGATGCCCCTCCAAGCACACAACTTGCACCCCGCAAACCCTAGCTCCAAGCCGCCAGCGCCGCCACCTCCTGCTGCCGCCGCCTAGGGCTAAACTCTAGCCGCCGATTTGGGGCACCCACCTTGCCCTAGCCGCCGGCCTAGCCTCTTCTACTTGGTGCGTCTAAATCCTAGATCACCGAGGGCTCTCTCATAGTCCACCATACTCGCTCCGGCTTAAGGCGAAGCCCTGCAAGATCTCCCCTCTACTTCCGGTACCACGCCATCATGCTGTCGGAATCGAGAGGAGAGTGCTACAACCTCCGCTGCCTGCTGGAACAAGGGAGAGGAAGGTATTCGTCGAGTATCGAACGTGTGACCGATCAGGGAAGCGCCATGAAAGCGCCGGAAGGATCGTCTACACGATCTTGAGATCGGGAAGAGTACGACTACATCACCCACGAGAATCTGCTCTCGTTAAACACTTTGGAATCTTCGAGGGTGAGTTATTCTATCGCCTCGTTGCTACAATCTAGTAGATAGATCTTGGCTTGTTTGTTTGTATGCGGTAGAAAATTTTTGTTTTCCATGCTACGAACCCCTACACTAAAGTCTTCGGGAAGCACTATGATAAACTTCTTATCTTGACAACTTTGATGGCCACGGTTGATACAGGGATGCATTTGCTGCATGTTCATCTAATGTATTAAATATGTTCAAATATCCAAAGTTGTAAATCATTTTTTTAGGAAACTCAAACATAAAGGCAAGCAAGTGATCTTACAAAAAGAAGGTGTCACAGCTGAACTGGAGGTCTCATATAAAGACACACAAGACAAAAAGAGTGCCTATAAGACCAAATAAAATATGCAAGATATTCGTGGACATACGACAAGGTCTTATGGGCATCTTTTCACATTAGATTGTGTTATAGTGTAAGCATCGACCGTTGGAAAAAAAACAACCAAAATAAACATCAAATAGAGAGAAATGTCAGGTTTACTATCACTATCTAGCATTCCTATATCTAGAAATTGAGCTCAAATTTAATATCTCTAAATCACTATTTAACATTCATATATCTAGAATTTGAGCCCAAGATTAGTATCTAAAACACTATCTAACATTTCTATGTCTAGAATTTGTAAGATCATTATCTATAACTTCTGAATTGTATAACAAAGGGGAGGCGCGGCGGGTCGCTCACCGCGAGGTTGGGGACGGGGCTCAAACGAGAAGGTTGTGATGACCAGCGGCTCAAGAAGGGGGAGGTTGCAACGGCCGGTGCCGGTAGATCGAGCGACGGCGGCGGATGCGTCCGAGGTGGCAGCGGACATGCACGGTTGGGAGCGGTCGCGGGTGTTGGGAGAGGATCCGGGCGTACGGTGCGGGGCGGCGGATGTGTGCGGTCCGGGCGCAGTCGTAGGTGCGGGGAGCAGATCCGGGGGTCCGATGCGGGGCGGTGACAAGGAGAGAGGGTGGAGGGTGTGTGAATGATTGACGAGTGCGGGCTGTGAGAGGAGAAAAAGAGAGCAGATTGATACTTAAGGGTGTCGGCGTGCGGGTGGTGGGTAACAGTGTCGTTTCCCTGAATCCAAAGCCACCACTATAATTATTATTTGTAGTGTTCCTTTAGAGAGAACGCTACTACAACCTTTTGGTCTGGCTGTAGGGGTACCCGCCCATTTGTGGTGTTTACTTATCCTCAGACGCGACTACTATGTTTTAGTGATAGCATTCCGAATTATTTCAATGCCATTACTATTTCGCCTGCAAGTAGTGGTGTGCATTATGTTTGGGACGCCACTAGAAAAATGACTGCTATAATGATTTTCCTACTAGTGTCTCGTGTCACCCGCTCATGGGGAATCCACTCATGAGGCGTCGCTTTGCTTCGTCTAGCCCATCTTCTAGGCACCTTTGGAGACGCTTATCGGGGTTAGCTGCCTCCTGTTTTTGGTTTGTTTTGTTTGTTGGTTTCATTTTTTATTTTTTTTCTCCAATTTTTCGTTTTTTACTTTTATATTTTAATTATTTTTATTCCTTTTCTTTTATGTTTCTTCTATTTTCCCCCATTTTATTTTTTATGTTTCTATTCATATTAAAAATTGTTTACATAGTTTATTCATGAGCTTTAAAAATCGTTCATCATTTTTTAAAATTGGTTCATAATTTTCAAAAAATTGTTCAAGATTTTGAAAAATTGTTATGATTTTTTTAAATGTTTATGATTTTTGAAAAAAATTACCATTTTAAAACTGTTCATGACTTTTTATATTTGGTTCATAATTTTGAAATTGGTTCATTATTTTTGAAAATTATTCATGATTTTAAAAATTGTTTAGATTTTTATAAAATTGTTCATAATTTTATGAAAAATGATTGCCTTTTTTAAAAAAGTGTTAAACATATTTGAAATTTGATTCATGATTTTTTTAAAAAAAATTGTTCATGATTTTTTTAAAAAAATTGTTCATGATTTTTGAAAAATGTTCTAATTTTTTTAAATGATTATGTTGAGAAAACACCTTTCCCAGCTAAGGTAAAGGAGTACTATATGATAATTAGTGCGAATAACAAGTTACAAAGAAAACTGTGGGACCTGATGAGCAAATAAACATTGAACCTGTAGTAGCCATTGAGAAAGATCTTGTCACTAAAAACATAGAAGTTGGGCACATTGTCTTCTGTGAAGACGCTTCTAATATTGTTGCTCATCCTAGTAAAGCTAGAAAATCTAGTGTCCTTGTGCTTTCTGTTAGAATTGGTGATCATTGCTATTATGGTTTATGTGATATTGGTGCTAGTTCTAATGCTATTCCTTATGAGCTTTACAGGGAAATTATGCATGAAATTGGTCCTTGTGAGCTTGAGGACATTGATGTGGAAGTCCTTTGCGGTAAGATTAAGTATCCTGCTGATTTTCTAGTGCTTAGTTCAGCAGCTAGTAAAACATGTCCTATTATCTTTGGTAGACCTTTCTTGAATACTTTTGGAGCTATTATAGATTGTAAAAAGGAGAAAGTTTTAACTAAGTTTGATGGAGATTCTTATGAGTTTAACTTTTCCAAATTTGCTAAAGCTACTTATGAAAATAGTTTGCCTAATGAAGATTTCAGGGTTGAACAACTTGCTTCTATTAATCCAGTTTATGACCTTGGACTTCTTTTTGATGATTGTAAGTATGCTCATTCTGATGATAAAGTTGTTTCTTGTGACAGTTATATTATCAACTTTATTCAAAATGCCACTGAAAGTTATTATGAGAGAGGGAAACATGGTTTTATGCATCTCAATAATATTAAGTTTCCCCATTTTATGTTGAAAGCTTTGAAGTTGCATTTGTTTTGTCTTCCTATGCTAGTGGCTTTTTGTTTTAACAATTTGTTTTCTCATGATACCCCCTTGCATAGGAAGTGGGTTAGACTTAAATGTGTTGGATATTTGCTTCTTGATGCTCTCTTTCACTTCAAATCCATATCTCCTATGTGAGCATCTTTGAAATTATCAAGCCTAACTTAAAGGCATAAAAAAAGTACTTCTTGGGAGATAACCCAATAGTTTTGTTGAGTCTTGGAAGTTATTACCTCAGTAATAACCGCTCCTTATCCTTTTTGTTTTGGTTTTTGTGTCAAGATCAACTACTTTTGAGAAGTAGAGGAGTTGTGAAAAATGGCTGTCCTAGGACAGATTTTTGTGCTGCATTGTAAAAATTGGTAAAGGAGCTCAGTACTTCGGATGGAGTCGTAATTTCTTGTGCTTGTTCTCCAAGTTGTTATCCAACTTTCATTAGTTTTGTACTTTTTTATTTGAGCAACAGAATTTTTTCGAAAAAATCAATCTTTACCTACTGGTCTGCTTTGACAGATTTCTGCCATCATTTGCGTTTGCCTCTTATATTGATTTCCTTTCAGATTCTTTTTAGGCTTTTGAAAAGGAGTTACTACAGTAGATTTTGTTTTGATGGATTTCAGTTGAAGTTTGAACCTAAAGGTTCATTGTTTTTGCATACACTAATGTTGCTAATAAGGTTTGTGTAAGGCCTTATATGAAAGAAATTTTCAGGAGATGGAGAAACGGAATCTGCAGAGTTCGTCTTTGAGTAGGTAAAAGTGCTGCAAACTGAAGGTTCATGAAAACCCAATCTTTTTATATTTTTTATGTTTTTATTACATACGGAAGGTTACGGACGAAACAGAGGTGGAAACGGAGGCCAGATGGGCCACACCCACCCTAGGAGCGGGCCCCAGCTGGCCGAGCCTACAGGGGGTGTGAGCCCCCTGGAGTCCGTCTCCGCCTCGATACTAAACAAGCATGGACAAAGCACCTCAAAGTGTGGACAAAGCAAAGCAAAGTAGATACTAAACAAGCATGGAACCTCAAAAATTATAGATACGTTTTCAACGTATCAATCCTCGCTAAACTGTATTGGACCTCTTGTGAAATAGCATATTGTGAACCTAAAACTGATTTTTTTTCCAAAAATCATGAGCACCAGATCATGTACCTGTAGTTCAAATCAGACTCTCTTCCTACCGATTCGATAGAAATTTGCCTTTTTCATAAGGGGTGGACGAAAAGGTTTAATATATCCCAGTTGGACATTGTCCATGGAAGATAGTCTAGTATTTTTTTAGAAATAGGGTGGTACCATTTTGAAATTTTCATTTGGTGGTTGCTTCACAAAACACCCTGTTTTTTGCACTCGGAAAATAAAAATGTGTTATATGAAAGTATCTGTGATGTTTTTATATTTTACTTAATTTTTATGCAATACAAATGTGTAGTATTTGAGTTTATATAGATAGACCTTATTTTTCTGCAAATTTTGATATTTTATTTGTATTTTTTGAATTATAATGATTTAGCTATGATTTTTTCTAGAATCAATGTGACAAAAGGGAAAAGAGCTATGTCGTCGGCTTCGCTGTCGGCGTAGGTTTAAAAGCTGAGCCAACAACACGTCGTCGCTTCGCTATTATGGCTAGGCCCCTACGCTAACAGTTGCCATCGGCCTTTCCCTTCCTATTCTGATGGCAAACCTGGGCTGACGGCCCCAACAAATAGCCATCGGCGTAGCGTCTGGCTGTTGGTGCTTTGACTTGTTCCTGTAGTGTGAAAAATAAGAGTGAAGAATACGACGAACTAAAGGCCACACACTCACCCAATGCATTTACAAAGGAGGCGCTACTGGTGCTTGAACACTTCAAAATGTTGGATCTCACCTTCAACCCACCCCCTCCTAGGTAAAACCAAATATATTTGTTATTGATCCTCACTTGTGGTTCTTGATCGGCATTGAGTAAATCTTGGTGCCACCGAGAGTTCCCCCCAAGACTTCACAATGGCACTTGAAATAGTGCCTCGGCATTGAGTAAAGTTTTGTGTCACCAAGAGTTCCCCCAAACACTTCACAAGTGCGCTTGAAATAGTGCCGTGTGAAGTGCTTGTAGGAAACTCATGGTAAAACCAAACATGCTTGTTATTGATCCTCGCTTGTGGTTCTTGATCAACATTGAGTAAATCTTGGTGGCACCAAGAGTTCCCCCAAACACTTCACAATGGAGCTTGAGATACTACCTCGTGAAGTGCTTGTAGGAAAACCATGGTAAGACCAAACATGCCTTGCATTGATCATCTCTTCTAGTTCTTGGTCGACATTGGGTGAATCTTGGTGGCACGAAGAGTTCCCCCAAACACTTCACAAATGCGCTTGAAATAGTTTCTCGTGATGTCCTTGTAGGAAACCCATGGTAAAATCAAGCATTCTTTGTATTGATCATCTCTTTTGGTTCTTCATCAGATTTGGGTAAAGCTTGGTTGTACCGAGAATTCCCCCAAACACTTCACAATGGCGCTTGAAATAGGTCCTCGTGAAGTGCTTGTAGGGAACTCATGGTAAAACCAAACATGCTTTGTATTGATCCTCGCTTATGGTTCTTGGTTGGCATTGAGTAAAGCTTGGTGGCACCAAGAGTTCCCCCAAACACTTCACAATTCCTCTTAAAATAATGCCTTGTGAAGTGCTTGTAGGAAACCCATGGTAAAACCAAACGTGGTTCACCATTACTACAACTCTTATGATATATTATAGGTTTCTAGAAAATGCTTAGTTACACCGAGAGTTCCCCCAAACACTTCACAATGGCGCTTGAAATAGGTTCTCGTGAAGTGCTTGTAGTGAACTCATGGTAAAACCAAACATGCTTTGTATTGATCCTCACTTCTGGTTCTTGGTTGGCATTGAGTAAAGCTTGGTGGCATCAAGAGTTCCCCCAAACACTTCACAATTCCTCTTAAAATAATGTCTTGTAAAGTTCTTGTAGGAAACCCATGGTAAAACCAAACGTGGTTCACCATTACTACAACTCTTATGATATATTATAGGTGTCTAGTAAATGCTTAGTGACACCGAGAGTTCCCCCAAACACTTCACAATGGCGCTTGAAATAGGTCCTCGTGAAGTGCTTGTAGGGAACTCATGGTAAAACCAAACATGCTTTATATTGATCCTCGCTTATGGTTCTTGGTTGGCATTGAGTAAAGCTTGGTGGCACCAAGAGTTCCCCCAAACACTTCACAATTCCTCTTAAAATAATGCCTTGTGAAGTGCTTGTAGGAAACCCATGATAAAACCAAACGTGGTTCACCATTACTACAACTCTTATGATATATTATAGGTGTCTAGTAAATTCTTAGTTATACCGAGAGTTCCCCCAAACATTTCACAATGGCGCTTGAAATAGGTCCTCGTGAAGTGCTTGTAGGGAACTCATGGTAAAACCAAACATGCTTTGTATTGATCCTCACTTCTAGTTCTTGGTTGGCATTGAGTAAAGCTTGGTGGCACCAAGAGTTCCCCCAAACACTTCACAATTCCTCTTAAAATAATGCCTTGTGAAGTGTTTGTAGGAAACCCATGGTAAAACCAAACGTGGTTCACCATTACTACAACTCTTATGATATATTATAGGTGTCTAGTAAATGCTTAGTTACACCGAGAGTTCCCCCAAACACTTCACATAAGCCCTTAGGAAGTTGCTTCGCAAAGTGGTTGAAGGGAACTCCTGGTAATACCAAACTTGATTTGACATGGGTACATATCTTGTGGTTTTTTGACCCACAATACAGATGAATGCTTGGTTACACCGAGAGTTTCCCCAAACACTTCACATAATACCTCAGGAAGGTTCTTCGTAAAGTGATTGAAGGGAACTCCCCGTAATACCAAACTTGGTTCATTTTGAGTAGGTCGCCTTTTTTGGCATGTGGAAAATATCTACTAAATGTCTGGTGATACCGAGAGTTCCCCCAAACACTTCAGAATACTCCTACAAAAGATATTCCTAAAGTGCTTGAAGGAAACTCCTGACGATGCCAAACTCAATTAATTCTAATCGTATATATGGTTTTCATATATGGACCTAACACTAATATTTAGTGCACACGCGCTCTCAAAACCTATCAAAAAATGTTGGTTCCCACCCAGAGTTCCCCCAAACACTTCACTGTTCGTAGCTCTCTATCCCTGCACTGAACACTTACGAAAAAGTGACAATGCAACAATGAGGCATGAGCTAGCTAGTGAAGTGATTTGAGGAGAACTCCAGGTGACGACCAACCAGAACTAGCCATGACTCTTGTTCTCTCATATGGACCACACTTGTTTAATCTTCCCTGGTGATGCATGAGCGCATAGCCGGCCGCTATTTATAAGTATAGACGATAGACTATAAGACGTAGTAGCAAGTTTGTTGCCTCCTGTGGACTGGGGTGTGCAAAAATGCATGCAATCTCTTGGTGCCCAATCGATGAACCTAGCTACCAATGCACCTAGCCGTGATGCAGCCTAGGTTAGAATGAAACTAGCTGCTAAAGCAACGGGAATCTCATGGGATGTGGCCCTTTTGGGCCAGGATTTGCAGCTCGGAATCGTAGAAAAGCTCGTGGAGTAAAAAAGGTGCCTCTAACAGCAAGCAGAGATCAGTGTCGTCGTCGTCGCCCAGTTTATAGCCACGAACGTTTCTGTCAGCGTGTGCAAAGGGACACAGAGATCATCACGTTGTACGTGGTATAATTATCATTATCCCAGCTGGTGCAAAGCTAGCCTGTGCAAGTTGCAGGCATGGGAGAGAAAATGCTTCATAGATCTCATGGATGAATGTGCTCGTTGCAGCAGTGTTGTGTGGGGGCAGTATCTTGATAAGGTCACAAGGAACTTTAGGTGTAGAAAAAATGTATACTTAGGTAATAAAAGAATACTTCCCCTATGATAAGGTCACAAGCTTCTCCGTCTATGATACATGCTGAACATTTCGCACTGCGTCTATGATATGAACAGGACAAGGGTGCCACCTCTACTTACACAAATATCAGAGTGTTTATGTACAGTTAAAGGAGTGGGTTCGTGGATAGCTTTATGGCCTGCTAGTGTACTAGTGGGTTCTCTGAAATGTACCATCGGTAGCAGTTCAGTATGTGCTACGTGTGGTCAACCCATCGTTGGGAAAAGAGACGCAGGGTATGAACTGAGCGTGAGATCACCACCATGCAACCGTTGCGAAGCTTCCGCCAGTTGAGAGACATGCTAGCTGCGATCCCGGGCGATCTTTAATTTGCTGATAATTAGTTGCAGAAAAATGCTCCACGGATCTTATTGGTGGACGTGGTCGTTGCAGCAGCACTGTATCCTGTATGGGTGCAGTATCTTGATAAAGTGATTAGGAACTTAGGTACTCCTAGAAGAAATAAAGTGATGAGGAGCTTAATTAGGTAGAGGAAGAGAAAATGTTGTTTTCCGCGTCTGCGATATGTAGAACCTTTAGCACTGTTATTATGCGGCAAAAGCCAGGAGTATAAGACACAGTGGTTATGTGCAGTGTAAGCAGTCGTAGTTCAGTAACTTTGATGACCTACTAATGTACCGCTAGTGCTAGTACTTCCTCCGGTTTAAAATATAAGATGTTTTAGCTTTGTGAAGCAAATGTATCTAGACTTGTTTTAGTATGTAGGTTCATTTAGTATGTAGGTTCATTCAGGTTTGAAATGAATCTACACACTAAAACAAGTCTAGATGTATTTTCTTCACAAACTTAAAACATCTTATATTTTGAAACAGAGGGAGTACTTTTTACAGGGTGTGGCTTCTTTGATTTGCGCCATGATCAATCAGTACATCCGCTCAGGTATGTCTGATTAATCCATGCTGAAATTCGAAAACAAGAGGGCAGGGTGATCATCATATACATAAACAAAGTACTCCGTACTACACATAAACAAGAGTTGCATGTTCATCGGAATTTATTAACTAAAGGCCTGCTAGCTACCACATTGACAAAATAATGCTAGAACACATTTGGTAACCACAATGGTCGAGCACACGGACCTAATCTGGTAAGTATTTTCCATTAGAAAACCAGTGTGATTCCAGTGGGCTAGTTGTCCCATTATGCGTGACTGTATGGGCAGGCGGCATAAAGAGAGCGAGAGAAAAGCCGGGTCGACACCCACCGATGGCAACACATGCTCCCAGCAGCCACCAACAGGATCGGTGACTCATATTCCCAAATCATAAGGCCATGCTATAGAGCAAAAAGGCTACAAGAAGGTGTCCAGGTTCAGTGTATGCGATCCCTGTCATCAGACATACTGTACATCGTTCAAAGTTGAGGACTGACAGACAGACGGCGGGTTTCAAAGGTCAGATTCAGACTGGTGAGGTTGGGACTGCTTGTGGAGGGACACATGGAGATACTTGGCAGTATAAGTATCTTTGGAGGAGCATCATTGGCAGAGGGCGAGATGATGCTGCGTCAGGAGCTGCTCTTCTTCCTCGTGATGTAGGAGGAGAGGCCGTCGTCGTCGTCGTCTCGCATGGAGTTCCCCCGTTCACTTCTTGGTTCTAGTCAGTTCAGGTAGGTGGGAGGGATTTGCTGCTGTGATCTATCTCCCTTGTGCTTGTTCTTGGTGGGCGATGGAGATGCGTCTTCCTATCCTCTCGCTGCGTCTTGTTGCGGCTTGATTGTATGTTGTATCAGGGCGATCAATAAATCTTTGGCCAGTAGAGAGCCTGCCGGTGTTTCTTGGCATCTTTCCTGGTCTACCCTTCGTTTTGTGCTTGATTGTCATGGCCTCCAGAAATGCAAATGTGTGTCCGTTTCTGGATGCAATCAGGCTTGCGGCTACAGCTTCAGAAACTTCATACAGATGCAATAATCTCCAATACAGCGACCTTTTTTTATCCCAGATAGTAAATTCACATGGGACATTTTGGTTCGTCCTCTGCTTTCTATTCAATGTGGCTAGTTGCATGTTCTCCTGAACACAGGTGAGCATGATCCACGACATCCACAGAACACGGCTAGCTCGGCCCTAACCTCATTCTGGAGCCAACACATGGCTGCAGCTAACCATGATGCTTATAAAACCAACAAAGCAACAAAATGCACACAATAAGCTTCTTCCCAGAAGAGTACCACTAGGTGATAGTTCATTCCAAGGGTTGAGTGAAACAGGTTTCAGCTAAGCTACTAATATAATGTTTCAACAGAACTCAGGCAGGAAGTAGATCCCCACGCCTGAAGATATCCTGCATGAGCAGCTTCGCTCCATAGCACCACCCGTCCTAGCTATGCAAACACCATAGTCACAGGGGGTTTCACATAGCTACACGTCCATAACCATAGATAGCCTATATATACATCAGGAGTTCACAGACAGAGTTTTTAGCGGACTTCTGTCTTGAACTTGAGGCAGATCCCCATGCTGAAGAGTTCCTGGTAGAGCAGCTTCGCGCCGTAGGGGACGGCGATCCTGACAATGTTCTCCGAAGACCGGCAGAACCCGCAGTAGGGGCCTCGGATCTTCTTCCCTCCTGAGACGGGCCTTATGATGACATTCGCCACCCGTTCACACGTCTGACAGACGTGCATCTCTGAGAAGTCGCTGAGCATGAAGAGCCGCTCGTGGAGGTTGGCGGCTGCCCCGTGGGCAAGGAGGCAGTCGCGCTCCATTTCTCCAAACTTCACTCCTCCAAACCTCTTCCTGTCTGCGACGGGTTGCCTCGTGAGGGGGTGCACTGGCCCGGTATTCCGGAATTTCACCTTGTCTTCGGACATGTGTATCAGCCTCTGGTAGAAGGTAGGACCCATGAAAATCAGTGATTTCATTCTTTCACCAGTTTGGCCGTTCAGAACACTTTCATCTCCCCATCTTTGGAATCCAACCCTGAAATACAACAAGATACATCAGCGTTGGGCATTAAGTCAACAACATGTACAGGACTGTACCTGAACAAGTACCTAAAATATAATGATCACTCAGACAGATATTTCCTGCGAAACTATGCAATATGACTGACAGAGGATCACATCTTCAAGCAGTTACAGTACGAATGTCTCAGATTAAGAAAGCACATGATGATACATAGTAGTAAAGTGAAAGTAATATAGATATGAGTGAAACTCAAGGAAAAATATATACATCATTATCATGTTAACCAGTTCAATTTCTGTTATACATTTACAGGATTCTGTTCCCAGTCCAACTTCTATGGTTTAAGAGCCGATGAATGTAGTTTTACCGGCCAAAGCCTGGTCATATGATGTTTAGAGGTGAACAACGAATATGGTTGAACATGCATCATATGTTCACACATAATAGCAGTAAAGAGAAAGTAATGTATGTCTGCCGTTTGAAGTAAAACTAGAAAAAGAAAACACATATTTATGAAAATGGTGAGGATGTAGGAAAATATTAGAAAAAATTATGTATCAGATGATTGTGCTGTTCAGTTATTACTCAACCGATACATTCACAGATTCTGTTGCCAGTAAATTCCTATGCTATAATAACAGATGAATATGATTTTAACTGTTGCCATCGGCTAATTATTTGATAATTAGGGGTGAATAACAAATATGGTCGTTGTGATACTATGTAAGTGCATAATCACTTATAAATGGCTATTGCAACATAAAAAATCTAGAAGCCGACTGAAGTGCCAATCTGTAAATCATATGCTGCTCTGTTTTCAGACTCAAACAACAAGTTAAATACAACAAAATGTAATACTATCAAAAACAGAAGTGCGGACCTTACAAAACATGTATCGTACTTTTACCCAGCTTTTACCAGAATATGTTTATCCAATTGATCGATATATCAGGAATAAAACTATCAGCACAACTGTGAAGACTATGCTAGTTCCACTTGTAACATTACACTGCTGTTAATTTGCTCCAGACTATAATAATGTACTCCCTCCGTCTCAAAATAGATGTCAAAAATTTGTTTAAATCTGAATGTATCTATATACTAAATAGTGTCTAGATTCATCTAAATTTTAATAAATCTGTGACATCTATTTTGAGACGGAGGGAGTATAAGATTTGAAGATTGCTGGGTGCCGTTTAGTGATGTAGAAAAAATCACAAAAGATGTAACTTCAACTGTATCAGTAGTTACCAAGTTAAACTAATAGAAGATACCGCAAAACTGGAGAGGTGGCCATCACCCAAGAAAAGATTGCATAAAAAGAGGTAGACTAATTTCTTGCTAGGGCACTTATGTACCACTACCTTCTATAGATTGAGATACTAAAGGAGGGGCTATGGCCCGTACTGGCCAACAGATAGCTCTGCCATGTGCTCAACCATTTGAAATTAGTAAATATATCACTCTGTTCAACAAGAAGCTGGTTTTGAATTCCTGCAGAGAATTAAGAAGGCACTTACTTGTGCAATTGTTCCGAGATCACTTCAAGTGATGATGTTGTGAATGGTGTTGCATATCTTATTTTACCACCAAGAGCAATTCCCTTCCCCAAAGCAGCTTCAAGCAGCTGGCCTGGAGTTTGACGGGTAGGAAAGGCATGTGGATTGATCACAACATCCGGAACTATTCCTTGGCAAGTAAAAGGGAAGTTCTCCTGAGATTCTAGAAAACCAACAACACCTTTCTGTCCATGCATGCTAGAAAATTTATCTCCGACGCAAGGTGCTCGAACCTGAAAATTCATCAGCAACAGAACTTTATAGGCACCTCAAGGAAACTCAAGCTCTGGGAATATGAAGACATAGGAAAAAGGATAGGGAAACATTATATTATATGAGGCCAGTGACTGGCTGGATGTCTGGGTATCACCTAGTTGAACTTGACCATGTTATATCATATTTAACAGAAAAAAGAAATTCAAGAAAATGGAAAAGTGAGACTTGGGCTGCCAGCACAACTGCCATATAGCTTTAGTTCCGACACTTAAATATTCAGCAACTCCATTCAGCATATTCACTTAAGAGTTTGATGTAATTATGGCAAGTAGAGAACAGAGCAACGCTCTGCTGGTAAGGTGCGCAGGTGTGCATGCCAACCACCAACTTTCGAGTATCGGACTTTGCAGGGCTTTCTTTCTTCTACAAAAGTATGCTGACAAGGGCTAGCCTGGCTGGTCTCATTTTTTGTAATTATGGCGAGTAATTTCTGTCATGCAATGTCAGTAAAAGCTACAATTTTGTTGGTGGCATGAGAATATTTTTCATGACAGATCTAGTAATACCTTTTCTGTTTCTGTATCGACAAATGCACTTGCGTTGCTAGGCAAAGCTGAAAATTTTATTGCACATTCCCAACAAGATATGGTTTCTAAATGGAGCCAATACCAAATTATGCTAGACATAAATGCAAGAGGGAGAACTTTACCTGAATATAAAGAGTTTTGTTGGACTGCCTAGCATTCAGCCTAGCTCTAATTCAAACTTCATTAGTGCCCTTATCACCCACCATTATGCTTAAGCTAATTCTGAATTATTACTATAGTAATTACATACTACGCCATGTTGTAAGCACGGGCATTTAATTATGACAAGACCACTTCACATCAGTTACTTCTCTGGGGTACCATCAGTGCACACTGGTGCTTTCCTTTCTAATCTTTCATTTCGCTCTTATATGGCAGGAAAATAGGGTAGTCAATTCATGTTCCGCAGAGGGAAATATAAATATATACATCAATATTCTCTTGAGAGCTAGATGATTACTAAACCCCCAAAGCAGCAATTCGCTCGTTCACTAAATCATGCTATAGTATTAGGCACATGAAAGGAGAGCAAACCCAACTAAGAAACATTTCAGTTGTAGTTCGTTTCTGTTGGTCAATCTGTCGAGCAGAAGGCAAAACATGTAGAGTTCTACAATTTATAAGACGAATACAATCGCTGGTAAAGTTGAGTCCATGTAATGTACTAGAAAATAGTTATTCTTCACTGAAGATTTACCTGTCTTAAAGACACAACAGCAAAATTCTTCCCCTCGTCATTGGCTGAGAGCAACACTCTCTGGACCATTCCCTTTTCTGTATGCTTCAGTTTAATACTATGGTCTTCACCAGATTCTGACACTTTCCCAATGACGATGTCACCACTCTGGAGACTTGCGCCCACGTACGGTAATCCTTCGTCATCAAGATTGTCAACCCGCCCTTTCTTGCTTTGCATTTTACCGAAGTTCACCTTTTCCTTCATTTTCAGCCGTTTGATGGGCCCTTTGGTCTCTACTTCTGCCTTATAGCTCCGTATGAGCTCGGTTCTAAACATACCCCGTTCAAGAGAAGCCCTATTCATAACCAGGGAGTCCTCTTGGTTGAATCCCTGATGAACATTGACTGCCACTATTGCATTTTGTCCATTGAAATACTCTGGCCTAGAAAATTCATCTTTTCTTCCAAAAGGATAATCTGATCTCCCAATACAATCAGCTGTAACTGTTTTAAAAAGGGGTTTCTGAGGGTAGTAAAGTTGATGGGAGAGAGTATCAACTCTGGTACGCGGATTTGTTGTGGAGTATCCAATAGCTTGCTGCGAGTGTTTTTCCGACTGGTACAGCACCCTTCGAGCAAAATTGTGATTTGCAAAAGGGATAAGACCACAACTTAATCCCAACAGAAAAGAAGAATCCAGCTCGCAGTGAGTATAACCAGGAACCTCCTCCCCACTGCTCGGAAATAAGTGCCTAATTCCCCAGGCACATTGGATATCTTCCTCCTCTTCAACACCAATAAACTCAATTATTTCTTGTTGCACTAGTGTCTGAAAAGAGTAAGGACAGCCCTTCCGTTTTGTAATTTTATTAAGGTTCTCAACCACAAGAAGAGGTCTGAGGATTCGCCCTGCATCAGAAAACACCCGTACTTCTCCAGGAAATTGGTTCTTCTCCCTTTTGATTTCAACCTGATCAGATGGAATGTAAAGCATAAGCAATATTACAAATGACATTGTGGTGTCTAATGTTAACACATAATATGCAAGAAAACAATGTAGTAGCAACAGGTATCTCCAGTATAAAATTATGGGGCTGTTTGGTTCACAGCTACACTTTGCCAAACCAAAGTTTAGTTGGCATGTTTTGGTTTTTGCCACACTTTGGCTTGCCACACTTTATTGCCTGTATGGCCCATTTGTCATAGGGTCAAATTTTTTGCCAACTTTTGCCAAAGTTTTGCTTCAAGGGGCTGTTTGGTTCACAGCCACATTTTGCCAAGCTAAAGTGTGGCCAGTCACAAAAAGTGTGGCAGCCACAAAAAATGTGGTAGCCACAAAAAGTGTGGCAGCCACAAAAGTGTGGTTAAAAAATTTGAAGCCAAACTTTGGCAAAAGTTGGCAAAAAAATTGACCCTATGACAAATGGGTCATACTGGCAATAAAGTGTGGCAAGCCAAAATTTGGCAAAAACCAAACACATGAAAACTAAACAGTGGCTGCCAAACTCTGGCTTGGCAAAGTGTGGCTGCGAACCAAGCATCCCCAAAAAAATTAACCACACTTATGTGGCTGGTCGCACTTTAGCTTGGCCAAATGTGGTTCACATTCGGCAGCACCAACAAGACAAAATACAGTTTAAGAGATGGCACCTACAAATTAAAAATTCAGAATATAGTGAACTCAACAGGAAGAGATTATAATCTTCGTCATCGTTAACTGAGCCATGTAAAATGTAAAATGTCGATTCTCCAGAATAATTAAGGGTCTGTTTGGATGGCAGCTGGGTACTGCCCTACCAAAATTTTGGCGTTGACCAGGGCATGGGCGTACGTTTGGATTGAGGCCACAATTTCAGATCCCTGCCAACTTTTTGGTCACAGAGTTCACTTTTTGCGCCAAATCAAGGGCAAGCCGGGGGCGGCAAAAACGTCAGCCAATTAATTGGCGTGCCCTGGTTTGGTAGGGCTCTCACAGGCGCAGACCAAACAGCCCCTAAGTACAAATATATACAAGACAAAATGTCATGATGCTCTATAAGATTGCATAGTAGAAGTCAAGGCACGCATTATGAAAACCGTTGTTATATTCAAGCAGATCGGATCACATACAGCAATCCATGATTTACTAAACATGCAAATTTGACCTTTCCAAGACTTAAACACATCATTAGTAACTCTTTTTAAACTAAACATTGCATGCATTATTGAACATAGACACCAAAATCAAGACAAAATGATGCTTCTAATCTAACCATGAGAAAGAGAGCAAACCTGTGGATCGATCAGACCGCCGCGTCTCATGCACCTTAAACGCATGACAAATGAAGCTGGATCAGTACAGGATCCTACCCAATCGCCATTGAGGAAGATCTTATCCATTTTAGGGATCTCCTCGACATGAATTTCGTCCAGTTTATTCATTCCACATGAAACAAATCTATCAATCAATGGCTGTGCCACTCTAGAGCTAACAATGGCAGTCACAGCTAGATTTTTCACAAGTCCACAGTTTTCACCATCAGGAGTGGACATAAAACACAGCTTTCCCCAGTAGGAAGGATTGCTGCAAGGTTTTTTCTTCAGGTTAGTTTACATAACAAGGGAATAAGGCACAAAATGAACATGCAAGTGTGCAACACTTAGTAAAAGAAATTACTTACGGGTATCTTGCATCACCAGCTTTCCCAGCATAAGCAACCTGCTGGCGACTTTTCCTCAAGTCTGACATCATTTGCAGAGGATTTGTTCTCCTTAGTGTTGCAACAATTCCTGAGCATCTTTCATTTCTTTTGAAGGGATGGCACCAAGAACCAGTAGCAAACGCACGATTTATACCATTAGTAATAATTGAAGCATCAAGGTACTGTGCAGGAAATTCTAATTCGCGGTCACTATTCAAATCTCTCTGCAAGGCCTTAACCATGAGTCTCTCTGCATGCCTAAGATGCGCCCGAAGTTCTCTTGCAAGCAATTCACCAGGTAGCTCCAACCTCTTGTTCCTGAAATCGTCCTTATTATCACATTTGCGCCTCCTAGTAAAAGCCATTAGAAGGCATTTGACCATGTAACCTAAGAAATATGCTTTATTCCTATTCCCTCTTATACCAGGAAACAGATTTTTAGCAACATACTCATCAAACGACTCTTCTGGAGGAAATTTTTGGCTCTTGACCAAATCATCAACATACTGGCGGGCTTTATCAGTCTTACGGAAGCCTTCACACATTTCATCTGATTCACTAATAGTAGCAGATATCGCGTTGATAACAGAAGCATCACAGTCTCCCATATCTATCATCTCAAATGCTTCCTTGTCAGATGATATGCCTAGCGCAAAAAACATTAGCCAAATCGGCATATTGGCATACAAAAACGAAATTTCGATGATTTTGCTCCCACTGAGATCGTTGTTCTTTGTAGAATCAATTAGTTTGATATATATTTTTCTTTTTTTGATTTCTGACAAATAAGAGACAGTCCAGTAAGGCCGGTCAGCAACCCAAATCCTGGTCAAGCATTTTTGCTCTTGCGCGATAAATACCTGCAGCGTTCAACAATGGAAACATAATGAGATCCAAGAAGCTTACCATATGTATAAAATTACCATTGTAGCAGACAATTGCTACTCTAAGAGAGTCGCTCCCCAAGAGAATATCTAGTCTAACAAGATCATGAACTCAGTCCAGATGTGTCAATGTAATCAGCAGAAGCTCATGTCCATTTAAAACATCATTGGCCTATTTGTAAAATCTTAACTAGTAGCATATGGCATAGACTGGAGCTGATGATGCACAGTTAATCCACGCCTCCACCTCGATTTCCCACATTGCTAAAAAGATCTCTAACAAGATGTACAAACAAACTAACTGGAACACAATGAGGACACAAAGGTAAACACCTCAGAAACAAAGATGCAAGATGACAAAGAGCACAAATGCACAGATGTGACACTGGTCTAGGCTGAACACCTGTAGGCATGACGGTGTTCCTGAAGTATGGAACAGACCAGGCCGGTGATTAACATGATCGCTTGCGTTGTTGTTGTTCTCCATATCAAAGAGTATTTAGCTAGTTCGGTAGAATTCTTCTATCTTGCCTTTCAGAAAACATATTGTAGCTTATTAAGATCACATTCGATGGGGCTAACAGAGAAGAGTTCAGTGTATGGAAGCAGACCACTTCACATAATCACATGATAATCATTTTAATTGGTCATTTTCTGTAGGGTATAGGCCAACCCTTTTGATAGCACTCTGTGTGCAACTAACTATATATGTGGGGCTAACAGAGAAGAGTTCAGTGTATGATAGCACTCTGTATAGGCCAATGCTTATCCTGAAAAGTCTCTTAGTGTTTGGCACTAATGCCTTCACAAACACATATGTGGGCTTTTTATTTTCATTATACTCTATTAATCTATTAAAATATAAGAAAGTCCACAGCTCCGTAGTCCATCTTAGTCACAGAAGAAGTATTTTATTGACAATGCAACACTCCATGCATGATATATTAATTAAAATAAGCAACTAAGACATCAATAGAATTATACCTTCTCCATTCCCTTGATCAAAAAGTACCCACCAGAATCAAAAAGGCAGTCAATTTCCTTATCTTCATGCTCACTTTTCTTATCTTTACGCTCACTTTTCTTATCTTTAGGCAACCAGCATAATTTTGAATTAACCATAACTGGAAGGCGGCCAATAGGCACCGTTGGAGTATGATTCATAATAAGAACTCTGCTCTGACCAGAAAGATCATTCCCTGTTTTAGCCTTGTCACTTTTCTCCATAGAATAAACCTGTTAAACAGTTTACAACATGTCAGTCAATCGGGTGACTCAGTGACTGGACAACGAAATAGTACGCAAAATATGAGTACACCGATACTAATGTTGTAATCTCAAAATACACTATCAGGCAACTTAACACATAGTTTATAAAAGTTAATAAACATGTCAACGCAGCAGTTCAATAGAATCAAGTGCATAGAACATTAGTACACAAAATGACATCTACAACTATGTATGTTGCTGACTGCTGAGCTAACATCATGCAGCCATCTGTTCCTTGACTGTGCCATTTCATGTACTGTCAACATGACCTTTTGGTATATTGATTAGGGCACCAGTAAAAAAAACGCTGCCAATTAAATGTAGACGAAAAAAGCTTCACAAGATCAGTAGATGGACAGACAAGGACTTGCGTATTTTTACAGGATTGAAACTGTGTGTTGTCAACAGCGTTTAAAAAAAATGTTATGCCATGCATGTCACAGCGTTTTACAATTTCAAATAAATTTTGGGCATCAATTCTACAGATAGCGTGCATGTGTGCCATACTTTGCAAATAGATAACAGCAAAAAAAAAATGTAATTAGCATATAAAGAAAATGGAGAGTGCTGACCTTTATATTCACTTCTACTTCCATTTTGGAAGAATACGTCATATTTTGGAGGCGAGCATGTCTCGGCTTGAGGTCGAGTGACCCCTCAATATCAGTTCTCCCAGACCAAAATTCAGGCTTAGCTAGTTTCACTTTCCCAAACTTGATGATGGCATGCCTCCAACCACCTGGTCCTTTCTTTGAAGGGTCATAATCCGGCTCGACGGTAATTTCTCCTAGTGAATCAAAAAGCTCCTGGAGCCCATGCGAGACGAAGTGGTTGTAGGAATTCAACTGATGGCTGATGAGACCAATCTCATCAAAAAAAGCCCTTGATGCTTCCTTGCAGAACTTCTCTAGGCTTCCCAATGTCATGTCAATTGGAACTTCTGGATGCGACTCGGAAGAATACTTCCCATTCATAGCCACATCCAGGGATGATTTCCCATTCATATCTGCATCCATAGAAGGCAGCTCTCTGTCAACATCCATAGAACACTGCCCGTTTGAATCATCCATGGTATGGGATCTGCTCTCTTCATTGTCATCCAGTATCATAGAGTCCAGCTCGGGCTCAGGGCCATTTGTTGATTGTCCACTGTCCCTTGGTGGATCTTCCATTGCAGTCAGAGGAGGCAATACCCTGTCAAGCGTCGCGATTCGCAACGCCATCATACAAAAATGCCAAATTAGATACTGATAAAGTGATAATTTCCATATAAAAAATGCATTATACAGTGCAGCATTAAATCAAATTGTTGAAATGATCATACTTTTCACACCCACATTCATCACGGATCAAGAACTGAGGGCACTAGAAGCCATCAAACGTTTTGTCAGAACAACGGGAAACAGCCCCCACACCTACGCGGCCCAATGGTCTCAAATTTCATCAGAACTAGTACCGCTGCCTACACCACAAACGGGGAGATCTGACATGGGAACTTGGGAGGGGGGCACGCACGTTTCAGCGAGACCTCCCAAATAATAAACTAAATTTAATGCTCCAGCGCAAGCAAATCCACGACATACTGAACGCGTCTGAGAGGGACAAATATCTGGATCAGACTGCTCACGGTAAGGGAAACAGCAGAGCAGATGAGAAAAATGCTGTATCCTGAAGAGAAAAATGTTGAGCGGGAGAGTGAGGCTAACGGAAGGGAAAGGGGGAGCGTCGGGAGGCTCCTCGGCGGAGCGCCGCCATGAGGTGGGGGTATACCTTGGGCGGAGAAGGACGGGCGGTGCGGACGAGGCGGAGAACCCTAGGTCGCCTGGGGGAGGTGGATTTCCGGCGTCCGATGATCTCCGACTCCGCTCCCGAGGGTGTGGGTGGGGGTGCGGGGGAGGGGTTCTAGGTGAGGGCCGGAGGGGGTGCCGGAAAAGGGGAGAAGGGTTTTAACGGGAGTGAGGTGCGGCGGTGTGTCAGTAGGGAGTGGGTTGCTGCTGCCTGCCTGCTGGTGAGGAAGGGCAGCCGTCCGCGTTGGGGCTGTAGGACAGATCTGACGGCTGAGGGCGCTGTTTCACGAGGACCGAAGGAGGGGCAGGGATCTTCTGCGCGCGGAGTCACGCAATGGCTGTAATTATGGATTGGTAACGTTCACAGGTGGCAACCGGGAGTTGCCACTGGACAAGTGTAGGATCGAGAGCACAGCGGCAGGAGGCAGCCATGAGTGGCCTCGGAGAGTGAGTCCACAATGCATATTTGGGGAATATATTTTCACATCAACCCGGATTTTTATGGGGGAGAGCTAAACATGTGCTCTTATCTTCGAATTTAGATAAAGTTGAGGCTAAGTACATGATTCGTGCTCGCGTTTAAGCTACATAACTCGTCAAAGTTTCAATCTTCTTTTCTTTTTCCTCCATCTACCCTAATTCGCACGAGTCGTGGTCCTTTCTCTTCGAACCCAACGATTCCCTACCGACGGGGCACCACACCACCCCGCCTCCCTCCCGATGTCAGCCTGCATCCTCGTTTCGCATCTTCCCTCGTCGTCGGCGCCTCCTTCTACCTACGGCATCACCGCATTCGGTG
Organism: Avena longiglumis; assembly: GCA_030063025.1. Classification (NCBI taxonomy): domain Eukaryota; kingdom Viridiplantae; phylum Streptophyta; class Magnoliopsida; order Poales; family Poaceae; genus Avena; species Avena longiglumis. The sequence continues at coordinate 16,163,868 of CP125976.1, forward strand.
CCCACCTTATCCACAAATCCACGCCGTAGCACCCTAGGTCGGCCACATCTACGCATGTGCCTGACATGTCCATCAACCATGCATGCACCTAACCTTGCCTGGAGGAAGGTCACTGGGCGGCGCGATGTGGACGACGGACAGGCGAGCGCGGATGAAGAAGGTGGTCAGGGATGCATGCGGTGGAGGAAGGCGTCTAGGGGCGACAAGATGTGGAAGACTGGCGCTCGGCTGTGGAGGCTGACGGTGACGTGTGGTGAAGGGACACATGAAGTGGAGGGAGCGATATCCTACACTGTGTCGACGACGACTACCTGCATCCTTGGGCCATTGCTTTCCCCAAGCTGGACCCAATCGTCGTGGTTTCTGTGGTGGTGAGCCAACAATGACAACCATGGATTCCACCAGCAAGGGGTGCATGAATTCCAACTAGATTGGTCGGGAACCCATGTGTAAGGTGGAAGGAAAGTGACCTAGAATAATATTTGTCTGATAATTGATGATTGTTTGGATATTACAAGGAGTATATATGAGGGTTGCCACCCTTACTTGGATTACAAGCAAACTCTAAAACAAAATGTATCCGACTCATATTCTAACATCCCCCACAGTGTCAACGTGTGGTTCACCAACGTTGAGACTAAAATGAATATCGGTAAACGATGATGTAGGGAGTCTCTTGGTGAAGATGTCTGCAAATTGCGCAGTAATAGGAACATGAATAACTCGAACTTGTCCAAGGGCCACCTTCTCCCGAACAAAATTTATGTCAATCTCGATATGCTTGGTCCGTCGATGCTACGCAGGATTACTGGACATGTAAACAGCAGAAATGTTATCACAATAAACCACAGTAGACTGCTGGACAGGACGACAAAGATCCGAGATAAGTTGACGCAACCAAACTGTTATGGCGACAGCATGTGCCACTGCATGGTACTCGGCCTCTGCAGTCAAACGTGAAACTGTAACCTGACGTTTCGAAGACCATGAAATCAAGTTGTTACCAAGAAAAACACAGTATACAGATGTGGATCGACGAGTATCCGGGCAACTAGCCCAGTCGGCATCGGAATATGCTGTCAAAGTATGTGGAGAAGATGAATAAATGTGCATACCATGATCTAAAGTACCTTTAAGATAGCGGATGACACGTTTAACATGATTATAATGGGGAACTCAAGGATCATGCATGTAAAGACAGGTTTGTTGGACAGCAAAGGAAAATTCTGGGCGAGTGAGAGTAAGATGTTGTAAAGCACCAGTTATACTACGATAAATAGTGGCATCGGTAAAAACCTCACCAGAAGAGGAGAGCTTGGTTGTAGTGTCTACAGGGGTTTTAGAAGGTTGACAGTCAAGCATGCCTGATTTAGTGAGAAGATCTAGAATATATTGTCGTTGAGAAAGAAATAAACCATGAGAATCACGAGTGACAGCTATTCCTAAAAAGTGATGTAGAAGACCAAGATCAGTCATGAAAAACTCAGATCATAATGAGGATATGATGTGATCAAGAAACTGCTGAGAAGAGGCTGTTAAAACTATATCATCGACGTATAAAAGAAGATAGGCAGTTTGAGAGTTGTGATGATAAACAAAAAGATATGAATCAGAGGGTGAAGGATAAAAACCAATAGTGAGAATAAAGTTAAAGAGACGTTAAAACCAAGAACGAGGAGCTTGTTTAAGACCATATAGAGATTTTTAAGAAGGCAAACGTGATTTGGATTAGTGGAGTCTTCGAATCCTAAAGGTTGCTGGCAGTAAACAGTTTCATTTAGTGATCCATGTAAGAAAGCATTTTTAACATCAAGTTGATGGATATGCCAAGAAGAAGTGATGGCAAGACTAAGGACTATGCGAATTGTTCTAGGTTTAACTACAGGAGAGAAGGTTTCATCGTAATCAAGACCATGTTGTTGAGAGAGGCCACGACAGACCCAACGAGCTTTATAGCGAGAGAGAGAACCATCAGAGTGAAAATTTTGACGAAAAACCCATTTACCGTAAAACAACATTTGAACCAGGAGGCTGAGGGACGAGTTGCCAAGTTTGCTTATCTATAAGAGATTGAAATTCATCACGCATTGCAGAAGTCTAATGGGGATCAAGAAGATCTGATTTATAAGATTTGGGAATGGGAGATATAGAGGGAGTAACATTAATACTTAATTTTTGAGTTGGTAATTTAAAACCTGATTTTGCAAGAGTGTGCATTACATGTTAATTAGTAGGTTTAGTTATAGGAACGGCATGGGCGGGAGGTTGGAGAGAAGAGGGTAAAGCATTGCCCGGTGCAGCGGATGATTCGGGCATAGGAGAGGGAGGATTGGGAGGCGCGGTAAAGAAGTCTGTCGCGGTATTATCGCATGTTGCCGCGGCAGGATTTGGAGCAGTTTCGGCTACCGTGGCAGGGCTCGGGGTAGGGCTTGATGGGGTTGGGTTCGGTGCAATATGGAGAGGGTTTAGGGTGGGTCGGCGAGGTGAGTGAGACGTGGTAGATGTGTCAGTCTCGGACGGCGTGTGATGTTGAGAAAAAAAGGAAAACGGTTTCAACAAAAGTGACATGATGAGAGATATAAATGCGGCCAGAGAGAAGGTTGATACGTCGTAAACGTATCTAGAATTTTTGATGCTCCATGCTTGTTTTATATTATTTGTCTTATGTTTTGTCTACACTTTGAGGTATTTTTATATGTTTTCCGAAACTAACCTATTAACAAGATGCCACAAAGCTGCTGCTTTTTCATTGTTTTTGTTTCAGAAAAGTTAGTAAAGAAATATTCTCGGAATTGGACGGGACAAAAACCAAAAATTCAATATTTTACCAGAAGGAACACGGAGTCCGGAGGGCAAACAAAGTGGAGGCTCGAGGCGACCACACCTGGTGGCGGCGCGGCCTAGGGGGCGCCAGACCTAGGTGTGGCCCCCTCGGGCGCCCACCGACCTTGCCCTTTCGTCTATAAAAGTATCCCGAGACAAAAAACCTAAGTACCCAATCAATCTTCCACGAAACAGTCCGTAGCCGCTGCCATCTCCATCCCTAGATCGGGGGGATCTGAAGATCTTCCTGGCACCCTACTGGAGGGGAGAGATCATCCCGGAGGCCTTCTTCATCACCATACCAGCCTCCGGAGTGATGCGTGAGTAGTTCACCTTTGTACTATGGGTCCATAGCAGTAGCTAGATGGTTGTTTCTCCTCCCTTGTGCTTTCATGTTTTAGATCTTGTGAGCTCCGTGATACGTCGGAAACGTATCCATAATTTTTATGTTCCATGCTTTTTACTATCTACTTTGCTTTGCTTTGTCCATACTTTGAGGTGTTTTTATATGTTTTCTGGTACTAACATATTAACAAGTTGCAACAATGCTAGTTGTCTGTTTTCTTCTGTTTTTGGTTCCAGAAAGGCAGAAAATCAATATTCTCGGAATTGGACGGGACAAAATCCAAAGTCAATATTTTACCATGGGGAACACGAAGTCGGAGTACGAGACGGAGGGGACCCACCAGGGTCCACACCCCCTGGACACGCGGGTGGGCCCATCCCGTGCTTGGGAGGGGTGCAGCCGCCCTGGTGGCACCCCTGCCTCACCTCTTCGCCTATAAGAAGCCCCGGCGAAACCCTAGGCACCGATCAAGATTCCACGAAACCGCTTTGTAGCCGCCACCATCGTCCCTAGATCGGGGGATCTGAAGCTATTTTTGGCACCCTGCCATCCCAGAGGCCTTCTTCTTCATCATGCCAGCCTCCGGTATGAAGTGTGAGTAGTTCTACCTTGGACTATGGGTCCATGTAGTAGCTAGATGGTTGTATATCCTCCTTTTGATTTCATGTCTAGATCTTTTGAGCTCCGTTCATGATCAAGATCTAATCTATTTGTAATCAGGCATGTTGTGTTTGCGGGGATCCGATGGATATTGAGATTACTATGTCAGATTGATTAATGGTTTTGTCTATTTGATTCTATCATGTCTGTGTTGTTTGTGATCTTGCATGCTCTCTGTTGTTAGTAGCTATCTTGGCCAAGTAGTTGATAGTGACTCCAAGAGGGGGTATTTATACTTGATAGTGGGTTCATGCCTCTACTTAATCAAGGGAAGTGACAGAAATCTCTATGGTTGTAGATGTGATATTGCCACTAGGGAGAAAATAACTGTCTCTTGTTCATGGAACAAGTGGATTGTTTACCTTACACACTTTGCTTAAAGCAGTTGTCTGTTGCTTGGAACTTAATACTGGAGGGGGTTCGGATGATAACCCAAAGGTGGACTTCTAGTGATGCAGTTGGATGGCGGTCTATGTATATTATTGTATTGCCCAATCGAATCTCATAGGATCTTTTTGTCTAGTATTGCATTGTGATGCCTTTCTCAATCCTGTCAATTGTCCTGTTGTAATTTGTTTACCCAGCATGCTATGTTTGTTTATCTAAGGAGAACACCTCTAGTGAACTATGGACCCCGGTCCAATCTTTACCATTGATACATCTTTCACTTTTACTTTTTACTTGCTGCAAACCATCATCACCTTCCACATCATACAGTTAATCCTTTATTACAGCAACCGGTGAGATTGATAACCTCACTGTTAGTTGGGGCAAAGTCTTGAGTTTGTGTTGTGCAGGTTTCCACGTTGCTTGCAACACCTTTGAGGCGTTTCCTTCCTCCTACTGGTTTGATAACCTCAGTTTCTTACTGAGGGAAAACTTGTTGTTGTGCTGCATCATACCTTGGTCAACACGCATCAAGACTTTCTGGCGCCGTTGCCGGGGAGGCTAAGGACGTCTTCACAAGGGGAGTCCTCCTCAACCTTTCTCTTTACTTTGTTTTTAGTTTGCTTAGTTTCTTTTGCTTGGTTTTGTTTGCCTCTTTTTATCAAAAAGTCCAAAATATTAGTTTAGTTTGGTTTGCTTTCTCTTATCAAAAACACACAAAAAATAGTTCCTGCCCTAGTTGCTACCATGTCTGGTTTTGGTCCAATCTCTCTGACACCTATGGAAGAGATCTTTGCTTTCAAGCAAAAAGGTAAAGAGAGTTTTAAAGAAGCTTGGTCTAGAATCTCTGCTTTACAAAGGGAAACTGAGCCTAAGATGAGTCTTAGCTTGGTTATTAATAGTTTCTACCACGATATTGCTCTTTGTTATAGATATGCTTTGGATGTTGTGGTTGAGAAAGATATTTTTCGATGTACCGAGGATGAAGCTTTTGATGTCATAAAGAAATTGATTATGATTTATAATACGCCTGGCAAGTCTGATTCCTCTTTTATAGATATTTTTGTTAGGTTGAACACTCTTGAGTCTAGTATTGCTGCTTTGAACAGTTTCTATCACACACTTAGGGCGTACCATGATTATGTTCCAATAAATTTTGAGCCTTCAAAGTGGTTCCCACAATCAAAGTTTCTATAAATAGTGCCACTTTTGATGCTCGTTGTGATATCATGTCTGAATTTTGCCTTATGCCTAAAGATATTTATGATTCTTTTAGTCTTTGGGGACTTTCTAAAAGAGGAGAAGAAATATCTCTTACCAATAATGTAACTTTATTACCCATTGGAATAGTTAAAGGTGTGTTTACAAAAATCTCTGGGAAAATAATGTCTACTGATTATCTTGTTATTGAATGTGTAGGCAAAGGACATATTACACTTGGAAGATCCCTACTGAAACACCCTGGAGCAATAATAGACGTGGGAAAAGGCATTATGCATTTTAGTCCTCCAGTAAGCAATCATATTTTCCCTAAAGAGAAGAAGAAAGGTAAGAAAGGTAGGAGCAAGATAGTTAATGCTTCTTTATTTGAAAATACTTGATTTCTTGCTTCTTTTGCCTAACTTAAAGGCGTTAAAGAAAAGTACTTGTTGGGAGACAACCCAAGAGTTTCCTTGAGTCTTGGAAGTTATTACTTCAGTAATGACCTCTCTTTATCCTTTTTGTTTGCTTTTTGTGCCAAGAATGACCTCTAATGAGAGGGAAGCAAGATTTGGAGAGTTGATGTCCCGAAACAGATTTATGTCCTCCACCATAAAAATTTGTGAAGAGTCTCTGTAAGTCGGATTGAGCTGAAAATTTACAAATAAATCCCCCAGTATGTTATATAACTTTTGTTAGTTCAACACTTTTTGATTTGAGCAATAGAAGGTCTTTGAAAAAATCGGTTTCTACCTACTGGTCTGTTTTGACAGATTTCTGCCATTATTTGCAATTGCTTCTTATTGATTCCTTTTGGGGTTCTTTTTGGGAAATTGAGCTTTTTGAAGGAGTTGCTACAGTAGATTGTGTTTTTAGTGAAAAGCTTTGCTGTTCTAAAGCTAAACCCAAAGGTCTATTATCTTTTGAATACAATAATGTTGCTAATAAAGATTGTGTGAAGTTTTGTTTGAAGGAAAAAATTTAGGTGTAGAGAGAGAATGATGTAATGAGATGAAGAATGGACAAAAGCTCAATCTTGGGGATGCCACCCTGGTGTCACCCCAAGAAATATCCAAGAAGTACAAGCGTCAAAGCTTGGGGATGCCCAAGGCATCCCCCTCTTCATCAATAAAAAGCTCAGGTCTTTCTAGACACTTCGTTTTTATTGTTTCATGCACTATTGTGTTGTTCTTGGAGCGTCTTAGTTTTTGTTTGGTTTGCTTAGGTTATTTATTTTGCTTGAATAAAGTAGTTTGGACCCCTCTGTAACACCCTCAGAATCGGACCTATGCAAGTTTGAGCAAAATTCGCCAAACCCGCATAGAAACGATTCAAAGGTGCCCACCAGGCACTTTCGTGCGGGTGGAAAACGAAGTAATAACATTACACAACAGTCCTCGATGGGACCCACAGAACAGATATATATATATAACGGCGACTCCATGAGTCAAGAATACAAATATAATATACAAAGATCCAAATCACCTTGAAAACGATAGAGCGTCCAGCTACGGACAAGATGCAAATGGGGCTAAGAGCCCTGAAGAATAACCAATGGCGTCCATAACCCCCTGTGCCAAGCGGAAGGGTAACTCGCTAACGACGCCGTTCTCAAACTGCTTAAACAAAAGGGGTGCCGAAAGGGCAAAGGAAAAAGAAGGAGCGTCGATCGAGGCCAAGACACGGCGTGGCTAGAATCGGGTCCTCGCCACATAGGTATGGTGGATCAAGCGGCAAAGCAGACACTAAACATCCTATAGAGACTCGATACAATCAAGCAATCGAGAGGGTAAGAACGACCTATCTCTGGACCCAACTCAAGCTAACACCAAACAAACCCATCTGGCGTTTCCTTGAGACCAAACAAGGAAGTCAACCGAGGAACTCACAGTTGGCGTTTTATTTATTCGGTTATCGTTGCAGCAATTACTAGTCGGTTAAAGATAGTCATCCGATAAAATAAGCGTGGGCCCTTTTAGTTAACCATTCCGCTAGAAGTTGCAACAATTACTAATCAAATACCGATAGCATGAGATAAACCCTAAACCCAAAGTTGTTGGTACTTTTATTCACCATTCCGCTAGTAGTTGCAAGATTTATTAGTCAGTACAATGGTCGCAAGCGACAATTCAAACAAGCAATTGTGGGCGATTATTAGCCATTCCATTATAGTGAAGCTGATTACTAGTCATTATAGAGTCAAATTTATAGCAATAAACTTTAGTTATGCTTGTCTATGATCGAGATATCATGCTCCAAGTCGTCCATATCCGCGACACGGCTTTGAAAAGTTTTACCCGGCCGGGTGCACCAATAGCAACACACGCCGATCAACCTCGGAAACCAAAACAAAACCCAACGAGGCTTTCACGACCGAACAATCAGATTCAGAATTATTTGGGGGCCACCCCATTGAGTAGATCCCAACGGCGGTGACTCCGAGACGGGCTCAAGGTTTGGGTATACGGCTGTGAACGACTAGGAACCCGAAAGTGTGGCTGGGCTTGTCGACACCGCGGAATCGTGTCCCGATCCTAACAAGATAAAGGTGCTCCTCGCACAATTTAAATACATAAGTAGCATGGCATAAGTACAGATCGTAAATAAAACCTCAAACTAGTTTGTGGCCCCAAGAAATAAGACCGAATCAAGCTCGCTCAGGGGTCCCATATACCTCCGGATGTGGATAGCGCGATAAATCAAGGAACAGTATCAAGTACTGGGTCCACGGGACACAAGTGGACGTTCGGAAACCAAATATTATCTATCACCCACCGATGCCTCTACTTACTTCAATTTTAGTTGTTAAACAGGAATTAAAGTGAAAGATAAGTAAAACTAGGGCCATCTCCAACATCAACATGCGGCAATACATCAACAACTGTGGCACTGGACACGCAGAAGACTTGAGCGATCACGACGCCGCAAGTCCAACTATCTACCAAACAATGTAATAGGATGTGTCCAAGGCAATATAGGGCTGCACGGTATATCACAGGTACGGAAACTAAAGCATCGCAACACAGATAGCAATAGATCAACAGGAGGGAATAAATACTATAAAAGTAAGATAGGTAGAAAGGGGGAGATGCTCGCCTGGGAAACATTGTCGAAGGATCAACCGAAGATCGGGGCGAAGCTCACATCAACTCAACGGCCTTATCCGCGAAGAAGCAAAACACTAGAATAACACCGGATGCAATATTTAATACCACGACAAAAGATCGGCATGATGCATGTATGATGCATGGCATGGCAAGGTGCGATGCAATTAGGTCATATTAAGCGGAACCGGGGTCCCGACAATTGATTAGGTGGTTCATGTTGTTTAGCTACCCCGCAATTTAAATGTTGTTTTAACAAGGCAAGATGAGTTACCTGTTCGCTACACAAATTTAAATGAGGCCAATATGAGACTAGGTTTGCCCGCATATGGGCCCCATATTTAATTATTAGGTGAATCGGCATAAGGCCCCCAAACCAATGAGATGCATGCGAGATGAATGACAATTAAATATGCAACAAGTTGATATCATTTATGAAAATAGGGTATCGAGGGAAAAGGTCACACATTTAGGGTTCGGCAGATCTTGGGTTCTGGGGGTTCGGGGTTCGACAGGGTCCGGGGTCCGGTCTCGGGGTTCAGGGTGCGACGGCTCGGTCTCGGCGGGAGCGTTCTCGGGTTACTGGGTAGAACTTGGCGCGTCCGGGTGCGGGACTTGGGTCGGTGTCGGGGCGCATCGGACTCGCCCTGGTCGGTGTCGTCCTTGTTGTCGCGAAGGTCTTGTCGGGTCCCACGGGGTCGGTCTTGCCGTTGCGAGGGTCTTGTCGGGCCCGTGTATCGGGTCGGTCTTGGCGTCCGGGAAGCGGTACTTGTCGCACCTGTGGTCTTCGGGTGTTATGGCGACGATCTTGTCGTTCGGCGGGGATCGGTCTTCGGGGACGGCCCTGGCGTCCATGAAGGAGAGCATGAAGCCGTTGCCAGGGTTCAGACTCCGGAACCGAGGTCGGATCTTGGGGGGTGGTCTTCGAATCTGCAGAGGAGGCCTTAGCGTGCCCTGAGGAAGGTCGTGCCGATGGTTCCTCGGGCTGGGTCGAAGGTGAACTTGGGGATTAACGCCGAAGTCGTCGAGGGACCGGGCGGAGATTACAGACATCACTTCAGAACGGAGAAACCATCTACCATCTTCATGTGCTGGAACCAAGGCAGTGCCCAAAACGCACGTACACAGCAGCTTGAGGTCGCTCACAGGAACTAGGACACGCGGGGTTGAGGCCGACGCGTCCGCCCGGCAGCAGACGACCGGAGGCGGGCCGCACGGTGAGGAGGCGACGCGGCGAGGTCGCGGGGACGGCAGGGGCCGCGACGGCGCCGGAGGAGGTCGAGGCGGTTGGCCGAGGGAGGTCCGGGCGGTGCATAGCCGTGTCGGCGGCAGGGCGGCGGGGCGAAGGCGCCGAGAGCCCGGAGGAGGCGGGAGCACGGCGGGGCGGGCGCGGATGCGGGCCGGGCCGCCGGAGAGGCGGCGAGGGCTGGGCGCGCGGAGGTAGCGAATCAAGCCCGCGGAAGCCGGGGTCGCGAGGAAGGAGGGGGAGGGCGTTAGCTGGGGAGGCGCTCGGGCTCTGCGTGGCGGAGACGATGGCGACGGCGGCCGGCGGCTCGAGGACGAAAGGCCGGGCGGACGCCGAGGGAGCTGGCGGGCGCTGAGGAGGTCGGCGCAGCGGCCGCTGGTGGGGCGCGAAGGAGCGAGGCGGGGGCGAGGCGGGCGGCGGACGCAGTGGGAGGAGGAGGCGGCTGTGGAGGGAGCGGGCGAGGCGGTGAGCGGCGGAGGCGGGGGCGAGGCGGCGCTGGAGGGAAGCTTGCAGGGGAGCGGCGGCGAGGTTCGAGCGGAGAGGCGGGCTAGGCGCGGCGGCGGATGCGGCCGGGCGACGGGCGAGTGAGCTCGAGAGGCGGAGGAGCAGGCCGGAGATGGGGCGAGGCGGCACTGAGAGAGGAGAGGGCGGGAGGGTTCGGCCAGGCACGCGGGGCTGCCAGAGGAAGAGGGGAGGAAGACGGGTGAGGGAGGCGTGGTCGGGGGACTGTGGGCCGAGGGAGCTGTGGTGGGACCGGGGTTGGGGAGAGGTGGGGTTGAGCAGCGGGTGGGATGGATGGTGTGTGCGTGTGGTGTGGGGTTGTGCAGGCGTGCCATGCGTGTGTGGGGCCGTGGTGAGGTGGGATGAGAGGGCTGAGAGGGGGGTGGACCAGGTGGCAGGGTGTGGTTGGTTAGGGGAGGGGAGGTGATGAGGTGGCGGCCGGTTATTGGTGGTGGTGAGGTGGAGGGGGGCTGGGTAGAATAGGTTGGGTAGGTGTAGGATTTAGAAGGGCGGGTTAGGTGGTCCGATCTGTTTGTACGGGGGTGGTCGTTCGGGTCGTTTCGGCCCGTTCGACTGCCCCCACTAAAATAATATAATAATTTTATTTATTTCAAACACGGCGTTGGCAAACCGATAGCAGGCAAACAAAAATAATCCGGTGACCCGGTTTTGAGTTGAATAGAGGTGGGGCGTTTTAGAAAACGAAACGGGCTTTGCGAAAATAGTTTTATGCAAACAATGCATGATGATGACGATGCAATGCACAAATTCAACGCGATTTTCTAGTAGTGGTTTTGCGGGATGCCACACCCTCCCTATTCTCGCTGTGTTGTTTCAAATAAGTCGATTGGTGTTGGAAAGGAGTAGAAAGTTCTTGCTTAAAAGTGGAAGAGGAGCTTGCATTGACTGTGACTTAGACTTTAGCATGACATGCTAGGTGTTGTTTTGACCTTATGCTTAGTGATTATTGCTGTAGCATGACTTGTTCCAAACAATTGGGATTTCTTAGTGTGCCTTGAAAGAATCATATGTTGTTTTAGCATACAAACGCATAGTATTGTGGTATTCTCCTTTGATGTTTTGTTTGGGATGACTTGGCACATGCTCACACCATGTTATGACTATGAATAAGTCACCATAGCATCTATGACCATTTAGTTCTTGACTTGTAGTACCACTCTATGCTTTGATTAGTAATGTTTTGTCGCTCTACATGATTATGGCCATTATTGCTCTCTTAGTTGGTTGCTCACAGTCTTTTGCTAGCCTCCACTTATATGAGTAAGCTCTACTCATGCTTCCAACTCCCAACAAACCAAGTTATTCCAAAGTGTCTATTATAAATTCCTATGCATGGTGTGTTACACCATTCCAAGTATATTCTTGTTTTCATCTATCTTCCAATTAAAAAGTATTTTGTTATGTGAAAAGTTAGTGATTAAAGCTCTCACAAAATTGATGGCACACTTTATATTCCTCGCCCCTAATAAACTTGAACCATTGTTCATCTATGTTGTATATGATTGCACTTATACGTTGGAATTAGCAGAACCATGTTGTCATGGGGAACGTTTTTAACATTGCACTTGTACTTTGTACACAGTTGATATCATGCTCTTTTGTCTATGGATGTCACTGGTGTGAAATAAAGTGGGAGCTTGTAAGTCCATGGAGTTATGTATTTTGTGTTAGAGAAACGCCTGGGCCGCTAGCCTAAGTCATGCCTAATCATGGTGGAAACTTGCAGCATCACCATAATGAGCAATTTGTGAAGCATCCTCAATAAAAATCTATGAAAATAGTAAATAAAAAGATTGTTGAGATGCTCATTGTCTGTTTGCCTTGTCATTTTGGTTATGGGATAACTCCTGTACTATGTGCAAGGGATACCCCGTTGGCGGTTCTCTATGATACACATGTACTTACTATGACAAGAACTTACATGTGACTAAAGTTGAGTAGCATGCGGTGCGGCCCTCGTATTCAAGGGACATGAGATTGCCAACTTATACTTTGTCAAGCATATACTCCATCTTTGTTCACTTTAACCTTAATCACTTCAAGATGCTTATGATAGGGGAAATGAGGGCTGAAAGCTAACAAGTACCATAATTTTTGGAAGCTCATTTTGAAACTTGAAATCCCTGCTTCCCTTTATGAAGGTCCTTTCTTCCACCATTACTGAGTCTCCACCTTCTATCCATAGGCATCAGTTAAGAGAGCATAGTTGTCATTCTTAGTTCTATGTGCAGTGTCCCAAAACTTATTGATTGATGCATATTGTTGATATTGCTTGTTCTTGTGTTATATGTATCTAGTCACTCTTATGAACTTTGAAGGTGTCATATGCATCTATTTGCTACTCCATGAGGGACAAGTTGAATGCCACTATGCCATGTTTTCTGTGTGTGAAACAAACGTTTTTCAATGCATGTTATTCATGATCTTTGTTTGTAGCCTTTCATGTTGCATGCATAGTTACTTTGTCTTGTTGTTAGAACTCCAGCTTTCATGCACTTGTTTAGAGTTCTTTGATCCCAGCTTTCAATGCTTGTAAATGGTTTGATCTTGGTTTTGATGGTGCATGTCACCTCAAAAATTATTATTTTATCACTTACCTAATCTTGGTTAAGCTTGGGGATGCTTGATACTTGAACGATCTATAATTTTTGATGTTCCATGCTTGTTTATTATCTACTTTGCTTTGTCCATACTTTGAGGTGTTTTTATATGTTTTCGGGTACTAACATATTAACAAGTTGCCACAGTGCCAGTTGCCTGTTTTCTTCTGTTTTTGGTTCCAGAAAGGCAGAAAATCAATATTCTCGGAATTGGACGGGACAAAAGCCAAAGTCAATATTTTACCATGGGGAACACGAAGCCGGAGTACGAGACGGAGGGGACCCACCAGGGGGCCACACCCCCTGGCCGCGCGGGTGGGCCCACCCCACGCCCGGGGTGCACTACCGTGTCCCCCCTCGCCTCTTCACCTATAAGAAGCCCCGGCGTAAACCCTAGGCACCCGATCAATATTCCATGAAACTGCTCTAGGCGCCACCATCGTCCCTAGATCGGGGCTCGAAGCTCTTCTCGACCGCCGAGGGGAGATCATCCCGGAGGCCTTCTTCTTCATCATGCCAGCCTTCGGTATGAAGTGTGAGTAGTTCCACCTTGGACTACGGGTCCATGTAGTAGCTAGATGGTTGTATCTCCTCTTTGTGATTTCATGTCTTGATCTTGTGAGCTTCGTTTATGATCAAGATCTAATCTATTTGTAATCATGCATGTTGTGTTTGCGGGGATCCGATGGATATTGATATTACTATGTCAGATTGATTAATGGTTTTGTCTATTTGATTCTATCATGTCTATGTTGTTTGTGATCTTGCATGTTCTCCGTTGTTAGTAGCTATCTTGTCCAAGTAGTTGCTAGTGACTCCAAGAGGGGGTATTTATGCTCGATAGTGTGTTCGTGCCTCTACTTAATTAAGGGAAGTGACAAAAATCTCTACGGTTGTAGATGTGATGTTGCCACTAGGGAGAAAACAACGGTCTCTTGTTCATGGAACAAGTGGATTGTTTACCTTACACACTTTGCTTAAAGCAGCTTGTTCATTGCAACTTAATAATCGGAGGGGTTGGATGATAACCCAAAGGTGTACTTTTAGTCATAGATGCACTTGGATGGCGTTCTATGTATATTGTTGTATTGCCCAATCAAATCTCACAGGATCTTTTTGTCTAGTATTGCATTGTTATGCCTTGCTCAGTCCTATCAATTGCCCTGCAGTAATTTGTTTACCCAGCATGCCATGTTTGTTTATCTAAGGAGAACACCTCTAGTGAACTATGGACCCTGGTCCAATATTTACCATTGATACATCTTCCACTATTACTGTTTACTTGTTGCAAACCATCATCACCTTCCACACCATACAGTTAATCCTTTGTTACAACAACCAGTGAGATTGATAACCTCACTGTTAGTTGGGGCAAAGTCTTGAGTTTCTGTTGTGCAGGTTTCCGTGTTGCTTGCAACACCTTTGAGACGTTTCCTTCCTTCTACTGGTTCGATAACCTCGGTTTCTTACTGAGGAAAAACTTGTTGTTGTGCTGCATCATACCTTGCTCTTGGGGTTTCCCAACGGGGCGTCAACACGCATCACTGTGTTCATGATCAAGGTCATCTTTATGTAATCCTACATGTTGTGTTTGTTGGGATCCGATGGATATTGAGTACTATGTTCAAGATTGATTATTGATTCTATCATGTCTATGTTATTTGTGATCTTACATGCTTTCCATTGTTAGTAGATGCTTTGGCCAAGTAGATGCTTGCAACTCCAAGAGGGTGTATTTATGCTCGATAGTAGGTTCATGCCTCTAGTAATCTGGGGAAGTGACAGAAATCTCTAAGGTTGTAGATGTGTTGTTGCTAGTAGGGAGAAAATAACAATCCTTTACCCAAGGGTAATTGTATTATTTACTTTACACACTTCGCTTAAGGCAATAATCTGTTGCTTGCAACTTAATACTGGAGGGGGTTCGGACGATAACCTGAAGGTGGATTATTAGTCATAGATGCAGTTGGATTATGGTCTATGTATTATGTTGCAATGCCCAAACGAATCTCATAGGATCTTTCATGACTTGTACATGCATATGCATATGCATTTTCAATCTATCTTTGCCCAACTGTAATTTGTTCACCCAACATACTACTTATCTGATGGAGAAACACCTCTAGTGAACTGTGGACCCGGTCCATTCCTTTACCATTGATATCCTATGTACTGTTACTTTCTGCAAGCATTACTATCTTGCACACTATATGTTTAATCATTTGTTTTAAGCAAAACCAGTGAGATTGACAACCTTACTATAAGTTGGGGCAAAGTTCTCTGGTTGTGTTGTGCAGGTTCCAAGTTACTAGCAACACCTTGGGATTTGTTTCCTTAATCTTACTGGTTTGATAACCTTGGTTTCATAACTGAGGGAAAACTTCCTGCTGTGCTCATCATACCTTCCTCTTGGGGTTTCCCAACGAGGCTCTGTAGTGATTGAGCCGCATCAAAGACTTTTTCTGGAGCCGTTGCCGGGGAGCTAAGGACAGCTTTACAAGGGGAGTCTCTCACAACCAATTTCTTTACTTTGTTTTTGTTTTGCTTTGTCTCTTTTGCTTGTTTCCTTTTTATCAAAAATACAAAAAAATAGTTTTGTTTGGTTTTTTCTTCTTATAAAAAACACACACAAAAATTAGTTCCTACTTTAGTTGCTATTTCTGCTGGCTTGCTTTACTCTTGCAAAAATGAATACCCTTGAAAACGCTAAGTTATGTGATTTAACTAGCACAAACAACAATGATTTCATGAGCACACCTATTGATCCACCTATTCGTGAAGCTGCTTTCTTTGAAATTAAACCTGCCTTGCTTAATCTTGTTATGAAAGAGCAATTTTCTGGTGCTAATACTAATGATGCTGCTGCTCACCTTAATAACTTTGTTGAACTTTGTGAGATGCAAAAATATAAGGATGTGGATGGAGATATTCTTAAGCTTAAATTGTTTCCTTTCTATTTTGAGAGGAAGAGCTAAAGAATGGTTGCTATCTTTGCCTAGAAATAGTATTGATTCTTGGATTAAATGCAAAGATGCTTTCATTGCAAAATATTATCCTCTTGCTAAGATTATATCTATGAGAAGTGAAATAATGAAATTTAAACAATTTGATAATGAACATGTCGCTCAAGCTTGGGAAAGAATGAAATCTTTAGTGAAGAATTGCCCTACTCATGGATTGACTGCTTGGATGATTATCCAAACCTTTTATGCATGACTGAATTTTTCTTCAAGAAATCTGTTGGATTCTGCTACTGGAGGAACCTTTATGACCATTACTTTGGGTGCTGCAACAAAGCTCCTTGATAATATGATGGTTAACTATTCTGAATGGCACACTGAGAGAGCTCCACAAGGTAAGAAGGTAAACTCTATTGAAGAAACCTCCTCTTTGAGTGATAAGATTGATGTTATTATGTCTATGCTTGTTAATGGAAAAGCTCATATAGATCCAAATAATGTTCTTTTAGACTCTTTGGTTGCTCAAGAAGAGCAAGTTGATGTGAAATTCATTAGAAATAATAATTTTAGCAACAATGCCTACATGAGTAACTTTGGTAATAATAATTATAGGCCTTATCCTCCCAATAATGGTAATACTTATGGAAATTCCTACAACAACAATACAAGTGCACCCTCTGAACTTGAAGTCATGCTTAAAGATTTCATTAGTAAACAAAATGCTTTCAATAAAAATATTGAGGAAACACTTTCAAATGCTGAAAAAAAAATCATCCTTGTCTGAAGCACAATCCTCTTTAATTAATAAAATGGCTGCTAAACCTAAAACTATAGAAAACCTCTTTGTTGCTACTAATACCATACAAGTAAGAATTGATGAAAATGTTAGGTTGTTAGCTGAATTGCATGCTAGGTGGGAAACAGAAGATGAGATTGTTAATACTGAAGTTTGTACTATTACCACCACTAATATTGATGCTATCAAACCACATGAAGTTCCCACTCATTTAGCAACAATGCCTAAACCCAATGGAACCTTTTCCAATAAAAATGCTGAAGTTTTTTGAAATATGGGAGACAATAGTCCTACTACTATGAATGAATATTTTGATTTTGATATTGATGGTTGCAATATTTCTGAAGTAATGAAGTTCCTACAAAACTTGCTAGAAGTCCTAATGTTAGTGATATGAATATGGCTTTTACAAAACACATTACAAATGCTCTCATTAATATTAAAGAAGAAAAATTGAAACATGAAGCTTCTATTCCAAGGAAATTAGAAGATGGTTGGGAACCCATCATTAATATGAAAGTGAATGATTTTGATCTCAAAGCTTTATGTGATCTTGATGCTAGTGTCTCTATTATGCCTAGAAAGATTTATGAAATGCTTGATTTACCACCATTGGAAGATTGTTATTTAGATATCCATATTGATGATAATGCTAAAAAGAAACTTATGGGGAGTATTACTGATGTTCTTATTATGGTTAACAATGCCTATGTCCCTATTGATTTCTATGTTTTGGATGCTAAATACAATGCTTCTTGTCCTATTACCTTGGCAAGACCTTTCCTTAGAACTGGTGCCATTATTGACATGAAAGAAGGCACCATTAAATATCAATTTCCACTCAAGAAAGGTATAGAACACTTCCCTAGAAAGAGAGAGAAGATATCTTTTGATTCTCATATTAAAACAAAAGTTGATGCCAATGCTTCTTCATTTTAAAATACTTGATTCTTGCTTTCTATGCCTAACTTAAAGACGCTAAAGAAAAGTACCTTTTGGGAGATAACCCAATAGTTTTTGTTGAGTCTTGGAAGTTATTACCTCTGAAATAAACTCTCCTTGTCCTTTTTGTGTGATTTTTGTGCCAAGAATAACTTCTAATGAGAGAGAAGTAAGATTTGGAGGAGTTGCTGTCCCGTAATAGATTTTTGTGCTTCACTGTAAAAATTCGTAAAAAATCCTAGTACGTCGGATTGAGCTGTAATTTTCTGTGCTTGTGCCCTTGTTATTTAACTAACGTTCATTAGTTAAACATTTTTTGATATGAGCAACAGAAGATTTTCAAAAAAATCGGTCTTTACCTACTGGTCTGTTTTAACAGATTTCTGCCATTATTTGCATATGCCTCGTATTGGTTTCTTTTTTATTTCTCTTTGATCACTTGAGCTTTTAAAAGGAGTTTCTAAAGTAGCTTGTGTTATAATAAGAAGTTTTACTTGTGTTGAAACTAAACCCAAAGACTTATTATCTCGAAAACACTAATGTTGCTAATGAAGATTGTGAGAAGTTTTGTATGAAGGAAATTTTCAAGTGTAGGGGAAGAATGATGTGATGAGATGAAGAATGGACAAAATCTCAAGCTTGGAGATGCCACCCGTGTCAACCCCAAGAAATATTCAGAAGCACGCCAAATCTTGGGGATGCCCAAGGCATCCCCTTCTTCACTAATAAAAATCTCAGGTTTTCTTTCAAAACACTTCATTTTTATTGCTTCATGCACTATTAGTTATTCTTGGAGCGTCTTTGCTTTTGTATTTAGTTTTCTTTTTTGCTTTGTTTGCTGCAATAAGTTGTTCGGACCCCAACACTCCTATTTTGGAGAAATCATACTTAGTTTTCATTATTTTTGTCCCGTGAGTGTTCTCTTTTGCTAGCTCCGCGCTTAGCTTTAGTTTTCGTGTGCTTATTGCTTAGAACTTTTTAGTTCTTCCCTATGGATTTGTGAGACATGATCACTGATCTTTATTTAGTATTATCTTTGTGAGTTGTTTCAAATATGTCGATTGGTGTTGGAAAAGAGTAGGAAGTTTCATGCTTAAGAGGTACAAAAGGAGCTTGTTTTGACTGTGGCTTAAACTTTATCATGTCATGTTATATGTTTCTTTGACCTTATGCTTAGTGATTATTGTTGTAGCATGACTTGTCTCAAATAATCGATATTGCTTAATGTGCCTTGAAAGAATCATGCGTTGTTTTAGCATACAAAAGCATAATATTGTGGTATTCTCCTTTGATGCTTTATTTGGGTTGACTTGACACATGCTTACACCATGTTAAGACTATGAACCAGTAACCATTGGCCTCTATGATCATTTAGTTTTTGACTTGTGATATCACTTTATTCTTTGATTAATAATGTTTTGTCGCTCTGCATGATTATGGCCATTATTGCTCTCTTAGCTGGTCGCTCCCAGTCTTTTGCTAGCCTCCACTTGTACTGAGTAAGCTCTACTCATGTATACAAATCCCAAGAAACAAAGTTATTCCAAATAGTCCACTATAAATTCCTATGCATGGTGTGTTACACCATTCTAAGTATTTTCATGTGATTAATTATCTTTCAATTAAAAAGTTACTTTGTTATGTGAAAATTAGTGATTAAAGCTCTCACAACTTGATGGCATACTTTACTTTCTTGCACTTAATAAACTTAAACCATTGTATCATCTATGTTTTATATGTTTGCACTTATAAGTTGGGAATTAGCAGAACCATGCTATCATGGGAACACTTTCAACACATGTACATATTACCCGATTGATATCACGATCTTTTGTTTATGGATGTCATTGTGAAATAAAAGGGAACTTGTAAGTCCATAGAGTATTATATATGTGTTAGAGAAAGCGCTGGCTAGCCTAAGCCATGCCTAATCATGGTGGAAACTTGCAGCATAACCATAGTGAGCAATCTGTGAAGCTTCCTCAATAAAAACCCATGCAAATGGTAAATAAAAAGATCGTTGCGATGCTAATTGTCTGTTGCCTTGTAATTTTGATATGGGATAGCTCCTGTATCATGGGGCAAGGGGTACCCCGGTGGCGGTTCTTTATGATACACATATATTTACAATTGCAAGAACTTGCTTGTGACTAAAGTTGAGTAGCATAAGGAACGACTCTCGTACTCAAGGGACATGAGATTGCCAACTTATAATTTGTCAAGCATATACTCCATATTTGTTTTACTTTAACCTTAACCACTTCAAAGATGCCTATGATAGGGGCAATGGGAGCTGAAAGCTAAAAAGTACCATAATATTTGGAAGCTCTTTATGAAACTTGAAATCCCTACTTCCCTCTGTGAAGGTCCTATCTTTTACTTTTATGCTGAGTCTCCATCTTCTATCTTTATGCACCAATTGAGAGAGCATAGTTGTCATTCTTAGTTCTATGTGCATTCTCCCAAAACTTATTATTGATTGATTCACAATCATGGTATTGCTTGTTTTTAAATTATTTGTATCTAGTCACCCTTATGAACTTTGAAGGTGTCCTATGCATTTATGTTTTGTTATTCCATGAGGTACAAGCTGAATACCATTCTTATTATGTTTTCTATATGAAACAAACAAATGTCTTTCAATGCATTGTTATTCATGATCTTTTGTTTGTGTTACCTTTCATGTTACAACATAGTTGCTATGTCTTATTGTTAGAACTACATCTTTCATGCTCATGTTTAGAGTACTTTGATCCTAGATTTCAATGCTTTACAAATACTTTGATCAATATTGTGTTGGTGCATGTCACCTCAAAAATTATTCTTTTAACACTTACCTACTCGAGTACGAGTAGGAGTTAAGCTTGGGTATGCTTGATACGTCGTAAACGTATCTATAATTTTTGATGCTCCATGCTTGTTTTATATTATTTGTATTATATTTTGTCTACACTTTGAGGTATTTTTATACGTTTTCTGGAACTAACCTATTAACAAGATGCCACGGTCCCAGTTGCCTGTTTTCTGATATTTTTGGTTTTAGAAAAGTTAGTAAAAAAATATTCTCGGAATTGGACGGGACAAAAGCCAAAGTCAATATTTTACTTGAAGGAACACGGAGTCGAGGAAAATGAAGTCGAGCCTCGAGGCGCCCACACCTGGTGGCGGCGCGGCCTAGGGGGGCGCCAGCCCTAGGTGTGGCCCCCTCGGGCGCCCACTGACCTTGACCTTTCGCCTATAAAAGTATCCCGAGGCAAAAACCCTAAGTACCCGATCAATCTTCTACGAAATAGTCTGTAGCCGCCGCCATCTCTATCCCTAGATCGGGGGGATCTGAAGCTCTTACCGGCACCGTGCCGGAGGGGAGAGATCATCCCGGAGGCCTTCTTCATCACCATGCCAGCCTCCGGAGTGATGCGTGAGTAGTTCACTTTGGACTATGGGTCCATAGCAGTAGCTAGATGGTTGTTTCTCCTCCCTTGTGCTTTCATGTTTTAGATCTTGTGAGCTCTGTTCATGATCAAGATCATATTTATGCAATCCTACATGTTGTGTTTTTTGGGATCCGATGGATATTGAGTACTATGTTCAAGATTGATTATTAATTCTATCATGTCTATGTTATTTGTGATCTTGCATGCTTTCCGTTGTTAGTAGATGCTTTGGCCAAGTAGATGCTTGCAACTCCAAGAGGGAGTATTTATGCTCGATGGTAGGTTCATGCCTCTAGTAATCTGGGGAAGTGACAGAAATCTCTAAGGTTGTAGATGTGTTGTTGCTACTAGGGAGAAAACAACAATCATTTACACAAGGGTAA
The DNA here is from genome assembly GCA_030063025.1 of Avena longiglumis. NCBI lineage: Eukaryota > Viridiplantae > Streptophyta > Magnoliopsida > Poales > Poaceae > Avena > Avena longiglumis. The sequence continues at coordinate 16,185,271 of CP125976.1, forward strand.
TTGTATTGTTTACTTTACACACTTTGCTTAAGGCAATAATCTGTTGCTTGCAACTTAATATTGGAGGGGATTCAGACGATAACCTGAAGGTGGATTATTAGTCATAGATACAGTTGGATTACGGTCTATGTATTATGTTGTAATGCCCAAACGGATCTCATAGGATCTTTCATGACTTGTACATGCATATGCATATGCATTTTCAATCTATCTTTGCCCAACTGTAATTTGTTCACCCAACATGCTACTTATCTTATGGAGAAACACCTCTAGTGAACTGTGGACCCCGGTCCATTCCTTTACCATTGATATCCTATCTACTGTTACTTTCTGCAAGCATTACTATCTTACACATTATACGTTTAGTCCTTTGTTTTCAGCAAAACCAGTGAGATTGCCAACCTCACTATAAGTTGGGGCAAAGTTCTGTGGTTGTGTTGTGCAGGTTCCAAGTTGCTAGCAACACCTTGGGTGTTGTTTCCTTACTCCTACTGGTTCGATAACCTTGGTTTCATAACTGAGGGAAAACTTCCTGTTGTGCTCATCATACCTTCCTCTTGGGGTTTCCCAACAATGCTCTGCAGTGACTGAGCCGCATCAAAGGTCAAGACAACAAAAACCTTTGTGTTCATCGGAGTAACCAAGAAACACGCAGGAGATAGATCGGGGGGCTAGTTTATTTGTTGATGTGGCATACATGTTAGGGAAGAAAAGACAACCAAAAACACGAAGCCCAGAATGATCGGTATGACATCTAAAAACAGAAAAGTAGGGAGTGTGACGAGGATCCAATTTAGTTGTTCGGATGTTTAGAAGATACGTTGTAGTGCGTAGGGCCTCAGCCCAATATCTTGGAGGCATAGATCAATGAATTAAAAGTGTGCGAATTATATCATTGAGTGTTCTTAGAGCTCTTTTGGCCTTGCCGTTTTAGGGAGAGGTATCGGGGCAGGAAAAACATAGGAGGATTCCATGACTAAGGAAGAAATTTCTGTTTCGATTATTATCAAATTCTTTACCATTATCACATTGAATAAATTTTATAAGTAAAAAAGTGAGTAGATACATAATGTTGGAAATTGAGAAATATTGTATGGACATTGGATTTGTTGAGCATAGGAAAAGTCCAAATAAAGTGTGTAAAATCATCAAGAATAACAAGATAGTATTTAAAACCAGAAAAAATTTCATGTGGAGAAGTCCATAAATCATAATGGATCGATTCAAAGGGAAAGTGCTAGAAGCACTAGTGGAAAACGGGTCTTCGGTTCGATCTGCACAAAGTCAGCAGTCCCGGCCTGTCACGAACCGTGACTAGTGCTAGCACTAGTCCCAGGCCATGAGGCTGTAGGGGTTCGTAGCATGGAAAACAAAAATTTTCTATCGCATACAAACAAACAAGCCAAGATCTATCTACTAGATTGTAGCAACGAGTCGATAGAGGAACTCACCCTCGAAGATTCCAAAGTGGTTAACGAGAGCGGATTCTCGTGGGTGATGTAGTCGTACTCTTCCCGATCTCAAGATCGTGTAGACGATCCTTCCAGCCACGCCCGTAGCGGCTCAGTCGGTCACATCGTTCGGTACTGACGAAGACCTTCCTCTCCCTTGTTCCAAAGAAAATGGAGGTTGTAGCACTCTCCTCGCGATTCCCAAGCAGACAACGGCGTGGTACCTAAGTAGAGGGAGATCCGCAGGCTTCGCCTTAAGCCATGCAGTATGGTGGAGCTTATGAGAGAGGATTAGTGGCCTAGTAATTAGACACACCAATTAGAGGGCTCTAAACCAATTAGAAGGCTCTAATCTGGCTAAAGCAATTAGAAGCTCTAAACCAAAACAGCTCTAAACCGGAGATCTAGAGTAGAAAGTAAAGCGTCTATGGAGGAGCCCTGCCTCCTTTTATGGGAGGGAGGTCACTGGCCAGGAGGGAGGGAGTCCCTCCCAAGTCGGCCTTGGCTGGGCGCTGGAGGAGTCCTACTCCTCCTCCGGGTTGGTTCCAACTCCTCTTGCTTGTTTCCCAGTTTCTTGTTTTGGCTTGACTTTCAAACTGGACATTTGACTTTTCTGCTTTAGGATTCAATTTAATCCTTTATTTGGGACAGCAATAACACTTAGTACATGATGCAATCATTCAATGATCAATGACACATTCATGTACCCTTCCCCGAGTCTGGACAATCCGAACCTTCTAGAACATTCCGATGAAAACACGGAATCATTCCCGAACTCAAACGGGACTTTCCTTATATGAATCTTATTCTCCGACCATTCCGGATCACCTCGTGATATCCCGGATCCCATCCGAGACTCAACAACATTCGGTCTCTTTCTCATAATACCATAACTACTCAAACAACGTCGAATCCTTATGTGTCTCCTACGGTTCGTGAATTATGCGACATGATCGAGACACTTCTCCGAACAATAACCAATAGAGGAATCTGGAAATTCATATGGCTCCCACATATTTCTACGATTACTTTGCGATCGAATGAACCACTTACATACGATACCAATTTCCCTTTGTCTCACGATATGTTAATTACACAAGGTTATGATCGTCGGTATCTCGCATACCTAGTTCAACCTTGTTGATAAGTACTCTTTTCTCGTTCCTGATATGTGATCCCTTGTGACCAAGTCACATGCTTGCAAGCTAATTGGATGACAGTCCACCGAGAGGGCCCAGAGTATATCTATCCGTCATGTGGATGGACAAATCCCACTCTTAATCCATGTGTCTCAACCAATACCTTCCAACACTCAATGCCACTTTTATAACCACCCATTCACGGTGGTGTTTGATGTCATCAAAGCATCCATCCGATAAAGGTGATATGCATGATCTCATGGTCGAAGGAATTAGGTTACTATGTATCGAAAGCATATAGCAATTGAACTAATGAAATGACTTGATCTTTATGCTACGCTTATCTATAGGAGTATGTCCACCATATCATTCTCCTAACGATATGATCTTGTTGTTGATAACATCTTAATGTTCATGATAGGAAACCACAATCATTAATCAACCAACAAGCTAGTGAAGTATAGAGGCTATACTAGGGACTTCAAATTAAGTTTACAAATCACACAAGTATCAATGTTTCCTTGTTAATACTATTATAGCATGAATGCAAACATTTATCATAAACACAAAGATATAATAATAACTACATTTATTATTGCCTCTAGGGCATATCTCCAACAGTCTCCCACTTGCACTAGAGTCATCTAATCTAGATTACATGGTAATGTACCAACACCCATGGCGGTTTGGTGTTGGTCATGTTTTGCCCTCGGGAGAGGTTTAGTCAACGGATCCGCCACATTCAGATCTGTGTGTACTTTGCAAATCTTTATATCCCCATCCCGGATATGTTCTCGAATAGCGAAAACGCAGCTTGATATGCTTGACTTCTTGTGTGACCTTGGTTCTTGCGCATTGGCTATGGCGCCCATGTTATCACAGAGATAGACATTGGGTCCAGCGACTTGGAACCACACCTCTCTGTAATGAACTCCTTCATCCATATCGCTTCTTGTGAAGCCTCCGGCACCATGTATTCCGATTCGGTTGAAGATCTCGCCACAACGCTTTGCTTTGCACTCCTCCAGCTAATCACGCACCATTCAAAATAAATACGATCCAGTTGTGATTTAGAATCATCCGGATCGGTGTTCCAACTAGCATCGGTGTAACCATTAACAACGAAATGTTCATCACCTCCATAAGAAAGAACCATATCCTTAGTTCTTCTCAAGTACTTAAGGATGTTTTTGATCACGTCCAATGATCCACTCTGGATCACTTTGATATCTGCTAGTTAAACTAACGAGATATGCAATGTCGGGTCTAGTACATAGCATGGCATACATTAGAGATCCTATGGCTGAGGCATAGGAGTCTTACTCATCCTTTCTCTATCTTCGCCGATGTCGGACCTTGAGTTTTACTCAAGGTCGATTAAGCAACATGGGCAAGAACCCTTTCTTGCTTTCTTCCATTCCAAATCTCTTTAGAACTTTGTCCAAATATGTACTTTGTGACAATGATATTTGGCGTTCGATCTATCTCTATAAATCTTTATGCCTAATATGTAAGTGCTTCGCCAAGATCCTTCATTGAAAACTATTATTCAAATATTCCTTGACACTATTAAGAAGGTCTACATCATTCCCAATCAACAATATGTCATCCACATACGATTAAGAATGCTAGAGCTCCCACTCACTTTCTTGTAAATACAAGCTTCTCCATAAGTTTGTATAAAACCAAAACTTTTGATTACCTTATCAAAACGTTGATTCCAACTTCGGATGCTTGCTTCAATCCATAGATGGACCGTTGAAGTTTGCATACCTTGTTAGCATCTATAGGATCGACAAAACCTTTGGGTTGCATCATATACAACTCTTCATCAATGTCTCCATTGAGGAATCTTTTTGACATCCATCCGCCATATCTCATAATCATAATATCGCGATTGCTAACATAATCCTCACAGACTTTAGCTTCGCCATTGGTGAGAAAGTCTCATCGTAGTCAACTCCTTGAATTTGTCGAAACCCTTTGCGACAAGTCGAGCTTTATAGACGATAACATTACCATCAAGATCTGCTTTCTTCTTGAAAATCCATTTGTTCTCGACACCTTCCGCCATCCGGTAAGTCCACCAAAGTCCATACTTGGTTTTCGTACATGGATCCAATCTCGGATTTCATGGCTTCTTGCCATTTATTGGAATCTGGGCTCATCATCGCTTCCTCATATGTCTCGGGGTCATCGGTGTTGTCAACCACCATGACATTCATAACGGAATCATACCAATGGAGTGGTACGAGTTCTCGTTGATCTCGAGGCTCTGTAGCAACTTCAACAAGTTTCATGATCATCATCATTAGCTTCCTCCCTTATTGGTGCAGCACCACAGAACTTCTTCCGGCTTTGCGCTACTCGCAATTTCGAGAGAAGGTTCAACAACCTCGTCGAGTTCTACTTTCCTTCCAGTCACTTCTTTCGAGAGAAATTCCTTCTCTAGAAAGGATCCATTCTTAGCAACGAATGTTTTGCCTTCGGATCTATGATAGAAGGTATACCCAATAGTTTCCTTCGGGTATCCTATGAAGATGCATTTTTCCGCTTTGGGTTCAAGCTTGTCCGGTTGTAACTTCTTTACATAGGCTTCGCATCCCCAAACTTTAAGGAACGACAATTTTGGTTTCTTCCCAAACCATAATTCATACGGTGTCGTTTCAACGGATTTAGACGGTGCCCTATTTAAAGTGAATGCGGCTGTTTCTAATGCATAACCCCAAAATGATAGCGGTAAATCTGTAAGTGACATCATAGAACGAACCATATCTAAGAGAGTTCGATTACGACGTTCGGACACACCATTATTACTGTGGTGTTCCCGGTGTCAATTGTGAAAGTATTCCGCACTTCTTTAAATGCTCGCCAAACTCGTAATTTAGATATTCACCTCCACGATCGAGCGTAGAAATTTAATCTTCTTGTTACGTTGATTCTCTACCTCACTTTGAAACTCCTTAAACTTCTCGAAAGTTTCGGACTTATGTTTCATGAAATAGATATACCCATATCTACTCAAGTCATCCGTGAAGGTAAGAACATAACGATAACCACAGCGATGCTACACTCATTGGACCACACATCGGTATGTATGATTTCCAATAAGTCCGTAGCTCGCTCCATCATACCGTAAAATGGAGTCTTAGTCATTTTACCCATCGACATGCTTCGCATCTTTCAAGTGATTCAAAATCAAGTGATTCAAGAAGTCCATCGGAATGGAGTTTCTTCATCGTTTCACTCGATGTGACCAAGACGACAGTGCCACATATAGGTCGAATTATCGCTGATTTCAAACGTTTAGCCTCAATGTTGTTGATATGTGTATTTCCACTATCGAGATTCAATAAGAATAGACCATCTATCAAAGGTGCATGCGTAAAACATATTACTCATATAAATCGAACAACCATTATTCTCTCGACTTAAACAAGTAACCGTCTCGCAATAAACAAGATCCCGAGATAATGTTCATGCTCAACGCAGCACTAAATAACAATTATTTAAGTATAAAACTAATCCCGATGGTAGATGAAGGGTAGCGTGCCACCGCGATCACATCAACCTTTGATCCGCTTTCCCACGCCGCATCGTCACCTCGTTCTTCGCTAGCTTCCGTTATTCGCAAAGACTGCTTCGAGTTACAAATATGAGCAACCGAACCAAGATCAAATACCGTGCACTACTACGGTACTAGTGAGATACACATCAATAACATGTATATCGATATACCTTTCTTCTTGATGTTGCCGTTCTTCGATCCGCCAAGTACTTTGGGCAATTCCGCTCAAGTGACCTTCTCCTTGCGGAAAAGCACTCGGGCCTGTGCTTGGGTCCACCTTGGTCTTCTTCGTCGGCGTGGTAGCTTTCTTACCACCCTTCTTGAAGTGTCCTTTGCTTAGACTTGCCTTTCTTGAATTTGGTGGTCTTATTGACCAACAACACTTGGTGCTCTTTCTTGATCTCCACTTCGCAGATTTCAACATGGCAAAGAGTTCGCAACGTCTTGTTCATGTTCGCATGTTGTAGTTCATCACAAAGTTCTTGTAACTTGGTGGTAGTGATTGGAGGACACGGTAAATCCCCAAAGCATTAGGAATCACAATACCCAAGCTTTGAAGTTTGTTTGCATGCCTGACATCTTAAGCACATGCTCACCGACGAGCTGCCCTCTTCCATCTTGCGCTTAAAGAACTTTTCGAAGCCTCATAGCTTTCAATTGCCGCATGAGTCTCAAAAATTAATTTGAGATCCTCGACAATATCATGTGGGTCCGACTCTTCAAACCTTTTCAAGCTCGATTCTAAACCATACAAGATAGCACCGAACTATGGAGTACGATTCTTCCGAGCGAGGTAAACATTCTTTACTTCATCGAAGCGGTGCGCAGTGGGTCACCCAAATGTGCATCCAAAGACATAGGTCAAATTACCATGTGAGGACAATCCTCAAATTGAACCAATCCGCAGTTGCTTCCATTGTTTTCAACTTTTCTTTCTCTAGGAACGCATTAAAATTGATGGTAGGGCTGCCATTGATCTACAACATATTTGCAATAGTTTAGACTAAGTTTATGACAAATTGAGTTCAAATTAATTAATGAAATTAAACTAGGTGAACTCCCACTCAAAACAACATCCCTCACATTGTTTTAGTGATAACACGAACCAAATCCACTACATCAACACCGATCATCACGAGAGTTGATATAGTTTCAATGGCGAACAATCATCATGTTCATCATATCTACTATACGATTCATGCTTTACCTTTCGATCCGTGTTCCGAGACCATGTCCGTACATGCTAGGCTCGTCAAGATCAAACCTTAGTTTCGCATGAGCAAATGGCTTGCTCACGTTGTATACACTTGCGTAATCTAGAACACCCGATCATCACGAGGTGCTTCGAAACAACAAGCTTTAGCAACGGTGCTAACTAAGGGTGAACACTTTATGATTTGAAATTGATGTGCATGAGGGATCATCTTATAATGCTACCGTCATCTACTAAGCAATACAAGATGCATAAAGGATTAACATCACATGCAATTCAATATATATGTGATATGATATGGCCTTTCTTCTTCGTGCTTCGATCTCCATCTTCAAGCACGAACATGATCTCCATCATCACCGCATTGCATCAAGGTCAATGACGCTTCTCCATGGTTGTCGCCCACCGGCTTCAACTATTACAACTACTTTGAATAGACACGCAGTCTTAACATAAATTAAAGACAACCATATGGCTCCTGCCGTTGTTGACTTACAATAAGGAACATTGCATACATCGAATATAATCACAATCATGGCCATATCACATCATCGACACCGCAAAACAAAGTTAGACGCTTCTACTTTCTTTGCATATTTTACGTGGTTTGGGGCTTTCAATAAGTGTCGTTCTAACTTACGAACAAGAACCACAACATTGATACTAGCATTGTTGATCACCCGTTGTAAATTGGATCTTAACTATGCTAGGAGAAACATGCACCATAAAGCCACTTATGCAATACAAGTTACATGTCAAGCGTGGAGCAAGTCTCATGAACGATGTCATGTAAGGTTAGCCCGGCCGCTTCATCCCAACATACCGCAAGATGCAAAGTACACAAAAGCAATCTACAATAAAGCATCAACGCCCACAATGACCATTGTGTTCTACTGCAATGAGATCTACATATAGACACGGCTCGACATAATTGTAGGGGTTCGTAGCATGGAAAACAAAAATTTTCTATCGCATACAAACAAACAAGCCAAGATCTATCTACTAGATTGTAGCAACGAGTCGATAGAGGAACTCACCCTCGAAGATTCCAAAGTGGTTAACGAGAGCGGATTCTCGTGGGTGATGTAGTCGACTCTTCCCGATCTCAAGATCGTAGTGTAGGCGATCCTTCCAGCGCCATCGCCCCAGCTCAAATCGGTCACACGTTCGATTGACGAAGACCTTCCTCTCCTTGTTCCAAAGACGGAGGTTGTAGCACTCTCCTCGCGATTCCTGACAACGTGGTACCTAAGTAGAGGGAGATCCGCAGGCTTCGCCTTAAGCTTGCAGTATGGTGGAGCTTATGAGAGAGAGGATTAGTGGCCTAGTAATTAGACACACCAATTAGAGGGCTCTAAACCAATTAGAAGGCTCTAATGTTGGCTAAAGCAATTAGAAGCTCTAAACCAAAACAGCTCTAAACCGGAGATCTAGAGTAGAAAGTAAAGCGTCTATGGGAGGAGCCCTGCCCTCCTTTTATGGGAGGAGGTCCACTGGCCAGGAGGAGGAGTCCCTCCCAAGTCGGCCTTGGGCTGGCCGGAGGAGTCTACTCCTCCTCCAGGTTGGTTCCAACTCCTCTTGCTTGTTTCCACAGTTTCTTGTTTTGGCTTGACTTTCAAACTGGACATTTGACTTTTCTGTTTTAGGATTCAATTTAATCCTTTATTTGGGACAGCAATAACACTTAGTACATGATGCAATCATTCAATGATCAATGACACATTCATGTACCCTTCCCCGAGTGCCGGACAATCCGAACCTTCTAGAACATTCCCGATGAAAACAGGAATCATTCCCGAACTCAAACGGGACTTTCCTTATATGAATCTTATTCTCGGACCATTCCGGATCACCTCGTGATATCCCGGATCCCATCCGAGACTCGAACAACATTCGGTCTCTTTCTCATAATACCATAACTACTCAAACAACGTTAATCCTTAAGTGTGTCCCTACGGTTCGTGAATTATGCGACATGATCGAGACACTTCTCCAACAATAACCAATAGAGGAATCTGGAAATTCATATGGCTCCCACATATTTCTCGATTACTTTGCGATCGAATGAACCACTTATACGATACCAATTTCCCTTTGTCTCACGATATGTTACTTACCCAAGGTTATGATCGCCGGTATCTCGCATACCTAGTTCAACCTTGTTCTTGATAAGTACTCTTTTCTCGTTCCTGATATGTGATCCCTTGTGACCAAGTCACATGCTTGCAAGCTAATTGGATGACATTCCACCGAGAGGGCCCAGAGTATATATCTATCATGTGGATGGACAAATCCCACTCTTGATCCATGTGTCTCAACCAATACCTTCCGAACACTCAATGCCACTTTTATAACCACCCACGGTGTGGTGTTTGATGTCATCAAAGCATCCATCCAGAAAGGTGATATGCATGATCTCATGGTCGAAGGAATTAGGTTACTATGTATCAGAAAGCATATAGCAATTGAACTAATGAAATGACTTGATCTTTATGCTACGCTTATCTATAGGAGTATGTCCACCATATCATTCTCCTAACGATATGATCTTGTTGTTGATAACATCTTAATGTTCATGATAGGGAAACCACAATCATTAATCAACCAACAAGCTAGTGAAGTATAGAGGCTATACTAGGGACTTCAAATTAAGTTTACAAATCACACAAGTATCAATGTTTCCTTGTTAATACTATTATAGCATGAATGCAAACATTTATCATAAACAAAAAGATATAATAATAACTACATTTATTATTGCCTCTAGGGCATATCTCCAACAGAGGCCTCCAACGGCTAGAAATGGCCGTAGACACTAGTCTCGGGCCGAACCAGAGCTCTAGTCTCGGTCCGTAATATGGCCCGGGACTAATAACCTGGAGCGGGACAACTGCTCTTTTCGGGGACTATTAGTCCCGGGTCGTATCATGGCCCGGGACTAGTTATCCCTCAGTATATATACAGCTTCGTGTCCACCTGCCCTAACCATATGGTGGCCATTTTACTCAAAGAAGCAAGCCGATTTTATGCCATTTTTTTCTTAAGATTTGTCAAGATTTAGTTTGCAACCCCTAAATCCAAAGTTTTTAAAAGGTTACACCTTAATTCTTTCATCTCTTATTGCTACTTTATCTCTATAATGCTCTAGAAGTATAGAGATATGGATCAATGCATTTGATATGTGTAACAAATTTTGATTAGGCACATAGTTACCGAAAATTGAAATGTGTAATTTTAGAGTTTGAGAGCTTAGAATGGAATAAGGTTTTCATGATAAAACAATAATCAAAAACTCCACGTTTATCATGTTAATTGTTTTCTCCAATTCACAAATTGGTGCATGTAAATTTTCAAAATTCAAAATTAATGCTCTAGAAGCTCTCATTATAACTTGTAATAATTTTATCATGTTGTATAATGGTTTTTATATACTTTTACTATAATGCGATGGTCCGGAATGGATGTACTTGATCGACCACGCCTGGCGAGTTCATTAATGGCGTGCATGAATTCATCCGTGTTGCGCAAACAAGCTTAATGGTTTTGTATTTTGTCCATGTAGTGGATGTAGGAATCGGAAGGATTACTCGACTCAAAAACCCTTCACAGCCACATGTTGAATTCGGCTTCATGTCCGATTATAATTGTTGGACCAAGCATGGAGAAAGAGGGTTATAATGGAAGACAATGGAAAGAGGAGGGATGGTAACTATCATGGTTTCCCGAGTGCGAGGTACTTCCATATGGGATGATAAAGGGAGGATAAAGAAGAGACACATGATGAACCCGTTGATGATCTTGGTGGGACCATTGCCGATGCACGAAGAGACTGTGAAAATGAAAAGAAGAGGGAGAAGTTCAATCACATGTTATAGGAGCACAAAAAGTTGTTGTACCCAAATTGCGAAAATGGTCTAAAAAAGCTGGGCAACACACTAGAATTGCTACGATGGAAGGCAGAGTGTGCTATACCTGACTCCTCATTTGAAAAGTTGATGAAAATGATGAAGAATATGCTTCCAAAAGATAAGGTATTGTCCACTAGTACGTAGGAAGCAAAGAAGGTTGTCTGCCCTCTAGGTTTAGAGGTTCTTAAGATACATGCATGCCCTAATGACTGCATCCTCTACGCGCTGAGGAGTACGAGAATTTTGATGCATGTCCGGTATGCACTTCACTTCGGTATAATATCAGACGAGATGACCCTGGTGACGTTGAGGTCGAGCCCCCCGGAAGAGGGTTCCTGCCAAGGTGATGTGATATGCTCCTATAATACCATGGTTGAAACGCTTGTTCAGGAACAAAGAGCACGCCAAGTTGTTGCGATGGCATAAAGAGGAACTAAGTCAGACGGGATGTTGAGACACCCCGCTGATGGGTCGCAATGGAGAAAAATCGATAGAAAGTACCCCGGACTTTGCATATGATGCAAGGAGTTTAAGGTTTGGTCTAAGTACAGATGCCATGAATCCTTTTGGGGAGCAGAGATCCATTCACAACACCTAGCCCGTGACTTTATGCATCTATAACCTTCCTCCTTGGTTGTGCATGAAGCAGAAGTTCATTATGATGCCAGTGTTGATCCAAGGTCCGAAGCAACCAGGAAACGACATTGATGTGTACCTAAGACCATTAGCTGAAGAACTTTTACAGTTGTGGCACGAACCCGGCATACACATGTGGGATGAGCACATGCAGGAATAATTTGACCTCCGAGCATTGCTTTTCATAACAATCAATGATTGGCCTGCTCTTAGTAACCTTTTAGGACAGTCAAACAAGGTATACAACGCATGCACTGTCGTTTAGATGAGACTGAAAGTATATATTTGGAACATTGTAAGAAGAATGTGTACAATGAGCATCATCGATTTCTTTTGGCCAAGCATCCCTTAAGAAAGAAAGGCAAGCATTTCAACGGTCTGGCATGTCACCAGACGAAGCCTAAGGAGCGTACTGGTGCTGATATATTTGATATGGTCAAAGATTTGGATCAAATAGTAACCTTTGGAAAGGGTCCTGGCGGAAAATCTGTTTCGAAGGACGTTGACGGACACGCACCCATGTGGAAGAAGAAATCTATATTTTGGGAGCTACCATATTGGAAATTCTTAGAGGTCTGCTCTGCAATCGATGTGATGCATGTGACAGAGAATCTTTGCGTGAACCTGCTAGGATTCTTGGGCGTGTATGGGAAGACAAAAGATACACCGGAAGCACGAAAGGACCATCAATGTATGAAAGACCCATATGGCCTGCATCCAGAATGGTTTCAAGGTCATGCCAGCTACGCTCTTACCAAACAAGAGAAGGAAATATTTTTTGAATGCCTGAGCAGTATTAAGGTCCCGTCTGGCTTCTCGTCGAATATAAAGGGAATAATAAATATGGCAGAAAAAAGTTCCAAAACCTAAAGTCTCATGACTGCCACTTGATTATGACGCAAATGCTTCCGATTGCATTGAGGGGGCTTCTACCGGATAATGTTCGAGTACCCATTGTGAAGCTATGTGCATTCCTCAATGTAATCTCTCAGAAGATAATCAATCCTGAAGATCTAACATGGTTCTGTAATGATGTGGTCCAATGTCTTGTCAGTTTTGAGTTGGTGTTCCCACCATTCTTATTCAATATTATGACGCACCTACTGGTTCACCTAGTCGAAGAGATTTCCATTCTCGGTCCTGTATTTTTACACAATATGTTTCCCTTTGAGAGGTTCATGGGAATCTTAAAGAAATATGTTAAATGCAGTACTGGCTAGGAAGGAAGCATCTCCAAGGGCTATGGAACAGAGGAGGTCATTGAGTTTTGTGTTGACTTCGTTCCTGACCTTAGGCCGATTGGTCTTCCTCAATCGCGGTATGATGGGAGACTGAGTGGAAAGGGTACTCTAGGAAGGAAATCAATAATATGTAGGGACGGACATTCTTACATTGAAGCACATTACACAGTTCCACATAATTCTATCTTGGCGACCCGATATCGAGGAACACAAGAAAATTTACGCCCAACAACCACGAAAGCATGACTCTTGGATTAGAGATGAACACATGAAGAGTTTTGGCGCTGGTTGCAACATCTCATCAAAAACAACTCTTGGAGATCAGCTATACTTGTTGTCGGTCACCATCTTTCGACTATATCGACTTTCCAAGTACGAGATAAATGGGTATACATTTACACGATCTCCCAAGATAAAAGAGCACCAACCAAAACAGTGGTGTCCGCTTTGATGCAACAGACAACAATGGGTCAAAGACCACATATTATGGTTACATAGAGGAGATATGGGAACTTGACTATGGACCTACTTTTAAGGTCCCCTTGTTTCGGTGCAAATGGATCAAGCTGACTAGAGGAGGGGTTGAGGTAGACAAGAAGTACGGAATGACATCGTTGGATCTCAACAATCTTGGGTACTTAGACGAACCATTCGTCCTAGCCAATGATGTGGCTCGGGTTTTCTATGTGAAAGACATGTCTACCAAACCTAGAAAAAGAAAAAATAAGCAAAAGAATACATCAGACGATGAGTCAAAGCGCCATATAGTTCTTTCAGGAAAAAGAAACATCGTGGGAGTGGAGGACAAGACAGACATGCCAGAAGATTGTGATAATTTTCATGAAATTCCGCCCTTCGCAGTGAAGGATGACCCCAAGCATCATGTTAATGAATGAAGATGCTCCATGGATACGGAATCGTAAAGGACACACGCGAAGAAATGATGTGTAATAATGTAACATTTTATGAATGAAGATGCTCCATGTGCCCATTTTTATGTATTAAACACGGTTATGAATGAAGATGCTCCATGACGCATATAGTGTTGTCTGCAAACCATCTTGAGTGTGTTAGTCCCGTTTTGTGGCTGGACCGGGACTAAAGGGGGGGGTCTTTAGTCCTGATTCGTACTTACCATTAAGATCTGATCTCCAAACGCGCGTGGTCACATATTAGGGAGTGTCTCTATGACCAGTTTCTTGGAGATGCCGCAGGACTGGGCTCCGGTGGCATCTCCCTGAAACTAGCCGTAGTGGTGTCCCTGCTCTCGCACACCATCTTGCGGCTTGTAACTTTTTTAACTAGATCAATACGCCTAGGAGCTAACAAATTTCACATATTAGCGAGTGCCTCTATGACCAGTTTGTTGGAGATGCCGGAGGACTAGGCTCCTATGGCATCTCCCTCAAACTGGCCATAGTGGTGTCCTTACTCTTGAAGACCATCTTGGAGATGCCTCAAACTGGCTAGAGGACTAGACTCACAAGGATGCCTATTTATAGTACAAGCAGCTCGGCATAGTGTCGACACTCACGACATAATGTCGACACTCACCCCTATTATTAAAGCTAGCAATACGCACCGAAC